>OY979694.1:164442635-164754625 GCA_963855945.1 Thereva nobilitata
ATATATATATTTATATATATATATATAGTATATATATATTATAAATTATATATTTAATATTTTAGGTTCTCAACGATCCAAAAAAGGAAGCTATGAGAAATGCTTTGAAAAGCTCGGCACCACACAATATCCAAAACACAAAAGGAAATATCGATTGATTTCTTCAAAAACCAGAAGGAATTAATAGATTATGAATTTAAACTTTATTCACAAAAAGGAAGAAGAATTTGATAAAAAATTCAGTGAAACCACCAAGAAAATTTTTGGAAGAAAACACTTCCAAATTCCTCGGTGGTATTTCTGAAATGTTAACAAATTTAAAACAAAGCTCATATGATGACAGTAGCACTAACATAACAGACTTCCTTACATTTTCGTTAAATGAATGATGTGTTACTGTAACACTCAAGTCGGGAAAGATTATTGTTTTTTTAATTCACTCTATTAATAGGTGTAAGTAAAACTTGAAGACTGATTTTTAATTTTTATTTTAAAAGAATTTTTTTATGTTTGTTAAATTATTTCATAAAAGCACTGTAATACTAAAGTCGGGAAAGACTATTGTTTTTTTTAGTTCACTCTATTAATAGGTATAAGTAAAACTTGAAGACTGATTTTTAATTTTTATTTTAAAAGAAATTTTTTATGTTTGTTAAATTAATTCATAAAGGCACTGTAATACTAAAGTCGGGAAAGACTATTGTTTTTTTTAATTCACTCTATTAATAGGTATAAGTAAAACTCGAAGACTGATTTTTAATTTTTATTTTAAAAGAAATTATGTTTATTAAATTAATTTATAAAGGCACATTATATAAATGAGAAAATATAAAACTTGATAACAATTACATTTTTAGACTTCTTATTATAGGGAAATTATTCGCCATATATCCTTTCATGTGATTTCTAATTTCATCACCCTGTAAAGTTATGAGTTGACTTTGAGATAATGGCTGAACTAGGAGGCCATCGGAGAGTTGAACATTGGTATTCCATGTTTCGATGTAGGGAGATTTCCTCCGTTCCAAAATGTTATGCAGAATACAACATGTAGCTACAACGGTTGGTACGAAAGCGACATCTATATCAATCCGCTTTTGCAAAATTCTCCACCTGCCCTTCAGTCGCCCAAAAGCATTTTCAACTACAATCCTTGCCTTATTTAAATAGGCATTAAACGAATCTTCTTCTGGAGTTAAAGTTCCACTATATCCTTTTATCAGCCAGGGTAGAAGAGGATAAGCTGGATCCCCAACAAAAAAGGCAGATATATCTACTCCGTCAATAGTTTCTTTAGTCTAAAAAATGTTTAAAAATTATTTTTAACAAGCGAACAAATAGGCAAAATTTCAATACCAATTCCAGTTGTTGAATATTTTTGTATAAAAAGGAATCTTTTAAAACAGTTGCGGCATGGACAGAACCCGGATGTTTACACGTTATGTCTATGAACCTGTTAAAAGTTTTTGCTTATTAGTGAATTTGAATATGACAATATTGATAAAAACTTACATATATTTAGAATCCACTACAGCCTGTAAAACAACGGACGGCCATCCCTTACGGTTAATATAATCCGCGGATCCATTAGAAGGTAGTGTTATGGGAATATGTGTACCGTCAATTGCACCCATAATCTGTGGTACTCCACTTTTTTCTTGGAATCCCTGAATAATCAGGAGAGCTTCATTGTCCACGGGTATTTTAATTTCATCTTTGAGAAGCACCTTCACCATAGCATTGCAGAAACTGTATACGCATTTTTGGACAGTGCTCTTGTGAACTCCAAACTGGTTTGCTATTACCCTGTACTCCGCACATGATCCCAGTTTGTAAAGTGCAATAGCAACTTTCATATCTACAGGAAGAGCTTCACGAACAGTGCCTGGATGAGATGACAATTCCGAAGATAATTTTTCACAAATGTAGTGAAAAGATTTTCTATCCATGCGAAAATTATCAATCATTTGATCATCAAAGCTGCTCTCATTTACAATGCTATGCCACCAATGCCTACTTCTTTTCTTCATCCAAATCTTTCGCACTCTTCTCTTTGGAGTATTACAAGTAAAAGTGTTCAAAATTTCCATATTTCTTTTTAAATAAACTTCAAAATTACGGTTTATTCTTTGACACAGTTTTTTAAAAAATCTTTTTCTCATTTTAATTAAACGATCTTGGCGCAACTTTAAACGTAGCACCAATGATTCCTGAAGCAAATTCATATAACTCGCACAAATTATTAAAATAGTATTTTCCTCTGAATTACACATTTTAATTTAATATTTTGGCACCAAAATATTTCTGCTTCACAGCTGACAGATTAATGCTGTCAATTCAACTCTATTTCAACTCGACTCTTCAACCTGTGTTACCCATATACGCGAGTCGAAAATTCAACTCAACCTCAACTCAACTATTCAACTCATCATGTATACGTAGAAATGGTGTGGGCAAAGAATGATTTTGAAAATACCTAGAACTTCAAGTATCGATATCTCAAAAACGAAACGAGATATCGAAAAAAAATATTTTACATTTTCGTCCTATTTTGGCGTGTTTTATCGAAATTCATAATTAAAATATCGGTGGCACGGAAATCCTAGCTGTGATATCACTATAAACCTTGGGAAATACCTCTAAAAGTCAACTTCAATTGTCAATATCTCGAAAACTAAGCGTGATATCGAAAAATTTTATTGTATATTTTCGTCTTATTTTGTGGTGCTTTGTCAAAATCCATCGTCAAAAAGCGGGCCACAGAAGCCGTAGAGGTCCCAATAAAAAAAGGGGGGGGGGGGGGGTACAAAAATTTGGACCCAAAAATGCACCGGCAACATCCGAATTATTCATCTTTGAGCTATTCTCAACTGAAATCTGTTGACGGAATGCGGTCCTCATATTTTGCACACTCTATTCCGCCCAGCGCCTGCACTCTTATGACAAACTCATGATTTTTTGGAAGATAGAACAGTTTCTATTTTCTTATGATCAGTCATCGGGTTTTCGTGTGTGACAACAGAAGGCCTTGTTTTTTCGAAAAATTTTGTGTTTTTTTCTTTAATTTTTTATTGAGGATTTGCTGTATGACGACAGAAGGCCTTGATTTTTCGACAATGCGGAAAATTCCACTGTATTTCAAATTGGTCAGCAACTTCTTTCCATTGTTCCTTACAACTGGGCATCTATGAATGGGAATAACCATTTTGCTCGAAGTTGTTCCAATATGCCACGAAGTTACCTTTAAGTAATCATCTTTCAAAGATGTGTAAATTGCGTTCCATGTTTCAGGTATAATTATAGAGATCGATGGAATTGAAATTCTGGATTTGAATGATAAATCCCTATATGAGTCTCCCGTTGCCAAAAACCTCATAGTGAAAATAGTCCAGGAGGGATAGAAAAAAAGTTGAAATAAATCTACCCTGCGATTTTTGGACGCTATAATTAAGAGAAAAATCGCAGGAATTCAATGAATGTGTTTTGGATAAAATCGGTCCAGGAGAACAGGTGGAAAAAAGTTAATAATGGTAGCGAAACACGTTTTTCAACGTTTTAGATGCGAAAAAAATTTGTTTTTGGAAAACAAAAAATAGTACGTTATAACGCTTAAAAGGACGAAAAATATGAGTTTTGGTCACTTGAAATCGGTCAACAGGTTTTTGCAAAAAAAATAAAAACCCCGAAATATGGCCATTTTTTGACATTTAATTACAGCGACTGTAATTATCGTAGAACCTTGTTTCATGGCTTAAATTGTGGCCTACCTACAATAAAAATTTCATGCAAAAATAATTATAACTTTTCGCGTAAATCTCAAAAATTTAAAAACAGCCGTTTCAGGAAAAAAGTTTGAACATGGCCCACAGTGGTGCTGGAGTTATTTTGAAAAGTCTTATTTATTCTCGAATAGTTGCTCCACCAACCCATTTGCTTTCCAAAAACAAAATTTTTTCGCACCTAAAACGTTGAAAAACATGTTTTCGCTACCATTATTACCTTTTTTTCACCTGTTCTCCTAGACCGATTTTATCAAAAACACATTCATTGAATTCCTACGATTTTTCACTTAATTATAGCGTCCAAAAATCGCAGGGTAGATTTATTTCAACTTTTGAATACTTTTCCGCTATCTCTCCTGGACTAGCAGCAATCTATGGAATATTGAGTAATTAAAAAAAGTTATGTAAAAGAATAACAATGTTTTAAGTTGTTCTTAGGAACCTTGTTGAAGCAGGTATAGATTCACGTAATAGAGTATCTTCTTTTTCATTTAAAGGTGTTACTAGATTTCAAGGTGTTACTAGTTTTGAAAGTATCTGCTTTTATTCTCGTATAATTTTGAAATGAACGCACATCTTCAATACGAATTTCGTTCATAACAAGGAGGGAAACGTCCCGAACAATTTCTCTTTTCAGGAGCCAATTCCTCCCGAGTAAAAATAATTATATAGAAAAAGATATAATCATATATATTTATATTAAATTATATAAAATCTTATATAAAATATTTCAACAGTTTTAGACGATTTTATATAATTGTATATAATAATATAGAATTATATATTGTATCATTTACAGTTCAATATGGGATGATATAATAACTTTATATCATTATATAAAACTGTATATAAAGTCTACAAATGAATTTGTGCAATTATATCTGATCATATATAGCCATATAAAATAATATATAATGCCTTACAGTAATTTTGATGAAATAAATATTATCAATTGGTAGATGCAGTTTTTCGGGAAAATCACATACTAAAATGCACATTCTGCAGTCGCACTCCCAAAGCTCAATGAAGGGTGGAGAAAGACTTCAAGAGAAAGGTGCGTGTGGCTGAAAAATGATGGGAAAAAAGTTATTATAGGGATGCTGTCAAAAATATATCATTATATCTGTTTTAGAGTTCAGCCAGGATCACGCTCTTAAAAATAACTGGCCCCACCACGATAAAAAGCATATAGAGCATTCCATGTCTGAGAAAATTGGCGAAATAAAAGATATAATTGCATATATACAATTGTATATGATTTTCCTTATTATATATAAAAACATATATTTCTATATAATTATATCGGTCCAAATTTCATATATAACTAGCTGGGACCCGGTGCGCCTATGCTGCACCCATAAGCCAATACTAATAATCAGGTGATATGAATTTTAATATACAGTAGGAGAGTTTGAAAAAGGCAATTGTTTGGTATTTTTGATTCCAAATAACAAAATGTGAAACTATTAGGGATCTGACATTTTGATCGAGACAATAAAAACCATCCCCTGACTTGGCATTTATCGATCAGATTTAATTTTGCTATGCGGGGGGATTAGACACCCTGTGCAGAACTTCGCTCGATTTATTAGTTCATTTTAATTTAAAAGTGTATATTTTAGTTTTTTTAAACTATATTTTATTTTCTACATTTTATAATATTAGGATGTCTTCTGCCATTTTGTGGTGACCGCCATATTAGATTTAAAATGACGTCACACAGCTTACTGTACTATACTCTTCATACACTTTCATTTGATACCCATACCGAGGGCGCGCCCCGGGCGTTGTAAAGAAAAATGTAAACTGTAATTTTGTGTTGGCCGCCATTTTGCATTTGGAATGACCCCGCACAGCTAATAGTATTCTACTTGTCATACCTTTTCATTTGATACCCATACCGGATGGCTGGCAAAGAAAAAGGTAATCCGCCATTTTGTGTAAGCGGCCATTTTAAATTTGGAATGACGCCACACAGCTAATAATATTCTATTTGTCATACCCTTTCATTTGATACCCATGCCGGGGGTCGGGGAACACAATTGCAAAATTCAGACGCCATATTGGAACCGCCATCTTTGCGAAAGTAATGGACATCACCAATCGCTTTCTCGTACCCAGAAACCTCTATGTAAACATTTTCACCCTCGTAGAACGTATATTATTATGCTTTTATTGAATTTTTAACAAAGCTCTCAAGACAGCGCCCCTAGGAGTGATTTTTGAAAGTAGGTACCGATGCCAAAACCACCCCCTTGATGTAAGTAATATGTGGTTAAAAATTTGTGGCGATCGGTTGAATGGTTTAGGAGTTATTAGGGAACATAGATACATACACACATACATCCAATTTTATATACAGTCAGCGAAATTGATATAAAGGCACCCTTGTTGTGGTACTTTGGCAACATTTGTTGCTTGAGCTCAAAGATACGCATCATGTTTTGAAGCTACTGCCGTCTACTTTATATGTTTCAAGTTTCATACTCCATCAACTTTGTTTGGCAGAGCGGTATTCATTTGAACCGTGACAGTACAATTTTAAAACATTTCCATTCTTCAACGATCCTTGCCCGATGAACAGCAGCATTGTCTTGCTGGAAAATGAAGTTGGGGACACCGAGCTCCTCCTGGAAGTCATCTAATCCCACTTCCAGCAATTCAATATACTTTTCTGCATTCATAGGGGAAGGAACCCATAATAAAGGGGTTTACCACGGGAATTAAATGCAGCCCAAACCATAACGCTACCCCCACCTGAGTGACGACTCATTCGGACCTCCCTCTCATCTGGGACGTGGGGCTAATAATAGTGGCAACCGTCAGGACCATCAAGATTGAATTTTTTTTCAACGCTGAACACTACGTTTTGCCACTCCGTGGTCCAGGACATGTGCGCCCTTGCGAAACTCATTCGCGCATTTCTGTGTTCCTCTATTAAAGGGATTTTCTTAATTTTTTTCCTATATTTCAGGTGGGGGTTGTTATGGAGAACCTGTTGAATCCTTCTCCTTGATACTGGCAGGTCGAGCTTCTCCTTAATTTGAGCCGCTGACAATTTATTGCAGCGCGCTTCTTCGATTTTTCAATCGCATTGAGAGAACGGTCTTAGCTCCTGGTGACTTTTTTTCCCATAATTGTCTCCCAAATTAACAAAATTATTCACAACGGTCGGGGACCGGTTGATTTGGTTGGAAATATCGTGATTTGGAAAACCACGTGCTTTTAATGCTCCTATTTGAGCTCGCTCTTCTGATGACGACGGCTTTCCTCTTGGCATGATGGCAAAATTCTAAAAATCTAACATGCCAATAAAAAAATTGACTTAAATCAACATAAATCCATTATAAAATAATTAACTTAACAATTTTTTTAAACAAAAACCTTTTTAAGTCTCTTTATTGGCACCCAAACTTACTGACTTTATTTCAATTTCGCAGTAAAAATGCTTCAAAATTGAACTGTAACGGTTAAAATGAGTACCGCTCTGCCAAACAAAGTTGAAGGAGTATGAAACTTGAAACATATAAAGTAGACGGCAGTAGCTTCAAAACATGATGCGTATCTTTGAGCTCAAGCAACAAATACCAGAGCTGCATGTTGCCAAAGTGCCGCAACAAGGGTGCCTTTATATCAATTTCGCTGACTGTATATAGATTATATGAGGAGCAAGCATGCAAAACGCGTTAAATCCATTTTTGACAGTTTGGGAGTCTGATGCAGTTTTTATATATTTGGATTTAGGTAAATCCAATGCCGATGTCAGGATCGAGCTAAACGCGTTCAAACCTAGTGAAATTCTCTTTTAAAAACTCGTAAATCAAGCAAAACGGGTTAAATCCAAAAGCAAAATCGAACTCGAACAAAACGTAATAAACCCTTAGCTTACTAGAAGGCAGCGATTTTTTCTCCTCGTAAGTACTTGCGAGTACATCACCAATGGAACACGATTTTTGACAATTACCAGCAAAATATAACATGCAATCCCGAAATCCCACGTTCTACAAGTGGTCCAAAGACCAAGCTGGACGAGCGTCTGTACAGATAGGTTCAGCACTTTTAACCCACTTAGATTCTTTGGAACTAGAGGCTACAGAAAAGGTACGATTATTTTGCGATGGCTGCGGAGGCCAAAACAAAAATTCACATATGTATAATTCACGGATCTTTAAATATGATTGCCTTGATGAAATCCATTTCAATCAATCAAAACGGGATAAATCCAAAACAAATGTGCGTATATCATCAAAACGGCCCCACCACATTTTTTTCAAAAATTAGTAGTAATATTACCCTCAACACGTTCTACAACATTGGTTTACAAAAATATTTCTATTTGAAACGGACCCGTAGTTATAACATTTTTGCGATTTACTCAAAACTAGTTTAAGTGGATTTATCTCGTTTTGCATGCTTACTCCTCATATGTAATTAATTTACATATAAATATATCCAATAATATATCTTTCTATATAATTATTTTTACTCGGGCTAGCCCACATGTTTCTCAGTTTTTTCGCCTTTTTTTTGGGTTTCAAAACTGACTAAATATTCATAATGTGTAATAAAATCATAATTTTATTCTTGGATTCGATGTCCATTTTAATTTTAAATAATTTATTTCTGTTCTGACTCTGTAGTTAAGTCACTGACAAAATCACAACAACGTAAACAAGAACTGGAACTGTCATATGATAAATTTTGTCAGTGACAAAATCACCGCCAAAAACATGGGCAAAAGCTTGTGACAAAATCATGTGGTGTAAAAAGCTCTTAAGAATATTCCAAAACTTAAAATGATAAAAATTTCCGCCTTGTTTCGGCCTCTTGTCAGGGTAACTGATATCAGTTTTCAGTGTAAATAATAATTCCCGCCTTATTTCGGACAGAATTACTTCGCCTTCGCCTAAGTAGCTTATGTTAAGTTTTGCTGTGTTTTTATTAACTCCGGCCAATTTCCCTTCGACAGAAATCATTCTGATCGGATAAAAAAGCTAGGGATACGTCAAGAGCACTCTGTGGGATGAAATACTTCTGCTAAGCAAGCCATTGGTTTTCTGCCATGAAAGTAAAGCAGGAAAAATGAAACAAGGTGAAAAGAAAATAATGACCTGAAACTCTGAACCTTTCAATTTTTGATTAGCTGTTGCCTGTTGGTCAAGATTACGAAGATATGATTTAAAATTGAAGAATTCTGGTACCAGGGCAAGGTATATTCATGTTAAAGTGCTCTGTTAACGCCCGCCGTAGAATTTGTAAATTTTGCATTTGTTAATTAGGTTAATGAAAAGGTAAAAAATCCACTCTGAAAATCTAAGGTCATTGCATTATTGTTTTGATTGCAATTCTAGCCAATATTTATTATTTGTGTTTATCCGCAATGCTTAGCTTGCACCTTCAGCAATTCATTCACCGGCTAATGACAATGGCCGGATTTGCTGAGTGGACTTTTTACCTGTGTTCTTATGTTTGTTTTGTTTTTATTATTACTTTTTTTGTTGAAATCAATTTTGTATAAAAATCGTTAATCATCAATCAATAAATCGGAGTTGAATTGTAACCACCAAGCAGTGCGTTTTATTACTATCAACGAAGATATCTCGGTTCAAGTGCCGTTTGATATCGCAACTCCTTCAACACTTCAAGATATCTCGGTTCAAGTGCCGTTTGATATCGTATCAAACATAACCCAGGTCACGGTGTTTCACTCTGACCATTAGAGTAGGAATAAAATAATTCCTCCTTAAACATGCTCCATAAGAGAACAAGATATTTTCTTTCTGATTTGTTTAGCCAAGAGAGACTCGCACCACCTAGGTACTTATATTTCGCGGGAGCTGAACTACTTCGCGTCGTTATTGCGCTGTAGAAGCTGTCTAATGACGGTTAGAACACAAATTCGCGCGGCACGTACATACACATACACTTCTTCTTCTTTAACGGCTCTACAACCGGGATACGGTCCTGGCCTCTCGCAACTGTTCTCTCCAACAGTCCCGATTCTGAGCCGTTGTCATCCAGTTTGGCATCCCTAAGCTCTGAGCGTCCTGGTCTACGACATCCTTCCAGCGGAGGTTGGGTCCCCTTGTTGTCGCACCGCATAGGTCTTACCGCAGAGAACTTTCCGAGCAGGCTCATCTTCACTCATACGAGCTAGATGCCCTGCCCAGCGGAGTCTTACTTACTTAATTGCTTCTTTAATCCCTCATGGGACATAGGGCGGAAGCAGTTGCCCTCCAGCGGACTCTGTTTTGCGCGACAGCTCTCGCTCTGACCACGATCTCCCAGTTGTCGCGGCCTCTGCTAATAGGGCCTGTTTGGCTAGATTCTTGTTTTCGCGTCGCAAGGTGTTTCCAACCCAATTCCATTTCCTTCGCCTGATTTAGCCTTCTATCTTTTCTTGGCCGGCACGGCGCCATAGTTCTCGGTTTTTACGAGGCATTGCGATTGCAACTCCGGCAAAAGGATCCAGAATTCTTCAAAAAAAATTTAAGGATGTCCGCCGATGACTTCGATTTCCTCCTTGATAGAGTGGCTCCATTGATTGCAAACCACAAACATGCGTCAACCAATTTCGTCCGGAGCTCGTCTTGCGATCACACTTCGATATGAGATTTGCCTTGTTAAGATAAATAAGAGTGATCATAAAGAATATGAACATAAATTGCGGTCGTGTGTTGCCGCTATTATAGTCCATTCAAAACGCGCGTTTGGGTATATAACATAAAACCTTTTTAAAATTCTTTCCGTATATGTATATTTTGGGTCACTGATTACAGGGTCCGCCCGTTTAATCTAGGGGTAGTTTATCCCTTAAGGGTTGTACATAATTCATTTTTGGCTGATAATCTATATATTAATACGCAAGCACTTTTTTGTACAGCACTTTATCTGACTTCCACTAAACCGATTTTCCTCAAACTGGTTTTATATGAAAGTCGGAGTCGTAAAGGTGTGCACAAAACAAGAATTATTCATTTATCTCAATTCTGTCACTCAGAAATAAGTATTGCATTTCCCAATAAAAAATGATAAAAGGACAACAACAATATAAGGTAGAAATTACGGTTAGCATATAAACAGGCGTATATAAAAATTTATTATTAAGGTTTGTGAATAGACTAAATTTCATGAGCCTAGATTGCTTAGCGAAAGTTTGCCGTACTTCCTTTTCAGTACGCTTTAAACAAATCAAATTGGCATTTCAAAATTTTGTTTGTTTTTGTTTTTGTTTCAACAAATTAGATTAGAAATAAATGCATATACTATCGCAGTACGGTAAGAAAAGTGCCAACAGTCACCTGCGGCAATAACTCAAAACAGCTAATTTTGAGTTGTGCCAGTTTTGTTGCCGTAGTGCGATTGCATGTCAGCGACATTCCGCTTATGTTGAAATTATTATCAAAATATCACGGTAAGCGATGGTGTTTTTTAAATAAAGAAAGTTTTGTTCAAAGATGCGATTTTAGATGATAATGTAGTTTTTAATTACACTTTTTTAAAACAATTTTTTTTGTTTTTGTTTATGCAACACACAATCATGCATATAGAGTTACCCTTCTAATTCAGAAGGTACACTTCTTAGCACTGAGATAGGCTCAACTAAAGCATGCAACATATAAATTGAATATGCAATCCCGAAAAGGTCACACCCCGCACATTTTTATATGCGAGATGTGACCCCTAGAGATTGCACACTCAATTAAAACAGAAACAAATGCAATACACAAAGAAGCGTGCAAGAAAAGTCAGTCAAGTCAGATTGAAAAGACTCCTTTTAAGGACGTCTTTACTAATGCTCACGCTAAAAACATCGATATTTCTATTCACATTAATGAACATGCGATTAACAGGCTCGAATCTGCCGTAATTCGTGTTAAGGTCCGGTTACACGCAACGATCTGCTTGTGCCAATTGTCTTGCGCAAGTCAATTTGCGCAAGTGCATCGTTGCGTGTAAACGCAAATTTTTGGCTTGTGCAAGCCAAAAAGGTTGCCTTGTGCAAAATATATGTTCTTAGAAAATCGGCTTGAGGTTGGTGTTTTGGCATGAGCGTTTAAATGATGTTCAAGCCGCAGCTACAACCCTCAGCATGCTCTTGGGTGAATGGTGAAATTTTATGACGCTCCTCCGACCTTATCATAATCAATATAATATAATAATCGTGTCAAAATAGCGTAATTTAATGTCATTTTCCCTCATTTTATTTGCACCAATTGACTTGCGCCAGTCAATTTGTACAAATAAATCGTTGCCTGTAAACCGATTAAAGTTCATTCAGTTTATTTGCACCAATTGTCTTGCGCCAGTCAATTTGCACAAGCAAATCGTTGCGTGTAACCGGACCTTTAGAGGAGTTGGTGTGTAAGAGAGGTGGCCCTCTCAAAATGTATCTACTCTCTCTAAACGACGCACGGCGACTCAGAAAACCTGATTGAAGGAGCTGATGAACAAATACAACATCGGCAACCTCACGACGCCTGCAAAGAGAGCTTAAGTTGAGTAACTTAAGCCGAGATTCATATGGTGGAAGAACTATTGGGTCATCCCAAGGAAGATGATCCAGTGCGAATCGAACGAACTTCCTTTGAACTGACTCAATTCTTCCAATGTGCGAAGAGTAGTGAGGAGACCAAACCTGGGACCCATACTCGAGTAATGGTCTGACAAGAGAGATATAAAGGTGTTTAGTAATCAAGGGGTTATTGAATTCTTTAGACCACCTTTTTATAAAACCCAGGAATAAACTACCTTTGGAAGCAATATAGTTAATTTGGGCAGAAAAATCGAGTTTACTATCAAATCTAATCCCGAGATCTTTTACAAAATTAACACGACGGACACTCTCATTAGAAAAGGTGTAGTTAAAAATTATAGGACTACGACCTCTCCCAAAAGTCATGGTTTCACATTTACTAATATTGAGAACCAGGTTGTTGTTCACACACCAAGAGTAAAAGGTATCAAGATCAGCTTGCAAAAGTTTGCAATCCTCGATACTTTTTATGTGACGGTACAATTTGATGTCATCAGCGTAAATCAAGATTCTACAGTGTCTTAGCAAGGGAACAATGTCATCAATTGATAGAATAAAGACCAGTGGACCAAGATGACTTCCTTGCGGAACACCGGATGACGCTTCAATGGTTACTGATTTGGATCCACGAAAAAGAACTTGGTAGGTCCTGTCAGCTAAGTAAGACTGGAACTATGCTAGAAGGGCTCGTGGAAAGCCTAACATCCTTAATTTAAGAAGTATAATGGACTGGGAGAGCTTGTCAAATGCCTTACTAAAATCAGTGTAAACACAATCAGTCTGGCAACCGGAAACGAAGCCCTCGACAGCATGGGAAGTGAACTCAAGAAAATTGGTGGTAGTGGAACGAGCTGCAAGAAAGCCATGTTGGTTCGTTGATACCAACCTCCTGCAGATAGGCGCGATTGCAGAATAGATAATCGATTCAAAGAGTTTCGGAATGACAGACAACTTCGCAACTGGTCTATAATTCGATATTTCGTTCTTGCTACCACTCTTGTGAATAGGGATTATAAACGAATTCTTCCAAAGAGTAGGGAAGTACCCTTTATCAAGGGATTTTTGGAAGAGGGTTTTCAGGGGAGACTGGAGAACCTCTGGACACGACTTAAGGACAGCAGGAGGAATACCATCGGGGCCAGAGGTGAAGTCGAATGGGAGTTCGTTAATATGTTTCGCGATATCAGCACTGGTAATTGAGATGGGTAAAATATTAGCCTCACGGTTAGAAAATATGTGACGAAAATTATTGTCATTAGGCTGAAAGTCAGAAGGTGAGAAAGATTGACGAAAAAATGATGCAAACATGTTGCAAATCGCAGGCGACTCACTACTAGACAAGTTCGTGTGCTGCATGGCATTAGGGTAGTTATGAACCTTTTTCTTAGAGTTGACGAACTTAAAGAAATTTCTAGGATCAGTAAACACTTTATCGCTCATACAGCTAAGATATTCTCGATACAGAGCAGAAGAGAGTGAACGAAATCGGTTATAGCAATTTATAAATAAATTGAGACTCGGAGTGTCCTTTCTCTTTAAATAGGTTTTCCATAGTCTATTCTTCTGATTTTTCAAATGCTTGAGCTCATTATTGAACCAAGGTGGAGATGAACTGGGTAATTTTTGGGGCTCATAAGGTACACAAGAAATAAGGGCTTCGTATAGTACGCCATAAAATCGTGCCACGTCGTCATCCAAGTCATGAGCAGAAAGTAGGCTGTTGAAATTAATCAAGGCAAGCTTAGATGACAGCTCACTAAAATTAGCCTTTCTGAAGTTAAAGGCATGGGATACCACCTCCGGACAAGGATTATTCTCGGAATTGCAGCAATAATTGAGCAAGAGAGGAGGATGGTATTTGTCAACAGACGACATGACTATAGGACTGGGTTCAACAGTAATGTTGACTGAGTCCGTAAAAAATACAAGATCTAACTGCCTCCCCAACACATTAGTCACCCCACTCATTTGATTCAAGGCGAGTGAGAATAGGGAATTGAGAAAACAGGATTCTTTAAGATTAAGGTTCCCTTCAGGGAGGTAGTTATCGTCATCTTCGACATATACCCACTGAATATTGGGTAAATTGAAATCGCCTAGAAGCAGTAGCTCATCGCCGGTGTTCATCATATTCTGGATATGATCAATACAAGAGATGAGAATATCATCGAGGTTTTTACCTCCATCGCCAAGTGTGCTTATAATATCTGGTGGGATATAGCAGCACAGTAGGAAGAGATTAGATTTCGAAAAGGAAATTTTGAGAGCGACAAGCTCAATGTCAAGGTGGTTAGAGAAACTAGGAAGCGAAATTGGGTTACAATTAAGATGACTACTGCAAGCTAGCAGTATGCCGCCCCACGAGCTTCCGAGTCAGTAAAACGATCCCTACGAAATACTTGGTAGGAGGAATCGAAGAGTTCAGCATTAAGAATGCCTTCATGGAGCCAGGTTTCCGTGAATGCAATGACATCGAACCCGCTAGCCGTCGATGCCTGACGGGGATGTCGTTAGTTTTAGACCTCCTTACGTTCTGGTAGTAGAGGGAAAGCGTGTCGAGTTTTTTGGCAGCTGCGGGGCGCTCGGTGTGGAAGCGTTTGAATGATGGGTTCGAGTACGTGTACGCGGAACAAAAAGCTTGGTAAGTGCACCTGCAGGCCAGAAACCAGGGTCTAAGAGAGTCTCGGCAATATCAGGCGGTGCAGACAAAACAAATGAAGCAACAGGCTTGGAAACCTTGCTGACTTTTCTGCACAAAACCGTTCCAGGGTCTATAGATTTCATCCTTAAAAATTCACCGATAGTCTCCGTCTTAGTTTCAGGAGAGAATCGCGAGATAAAGATATTTAAAGGTCTCGGTATCGTCACCAGAGGGGTGAACGGTTCCAGAGGAACCGTAACTTCAGGGACAGGGGATTGACCACAATTAGAGGCGAAGAGGTTGATACCGAGCCCGGCCTAGAGATCGACTCTGTCTCTGGAACACGGGGCAGGGAACTCAAGGTGACACCATCTCCAATGGTGGCTTGAAGATTTCGATTCTTCCTGCGACTTCTATGACGCGCATTAATACTAGGCGCAATTGGATTAGCGGCCATCTGTTGCAAGAGAGCATTGTCAGTGAGAGAAGCAGCCATGGGGCAGGGTGAAGACAGAAGCTGCTCACCATCCTGCGAGGCGCTTTCAGATGTTGCCGCCACTGAGGAGGTGTTTGAGGAAGTGTTTTTCACATCCAAGACGCTCTCCAATCTTAAGGACAGAGCGCTCAGGGCATTGTGATTTTGCGCAGCTGCTGATGACAGCGATTCAATATCAGCCCTAACGCGCTTGGTATTCCTTTTTATGTCGTCCAATAAAGGATGGATAGAGGTCGAGGAGTTAAAAGTGCAGGAAGAAGAAGAAGTAGCGGCTGGATTAAGGATCGCCGAATGTAAGTCGTCTAACGACTCTAATGCTGTTGCGACTCTAGAAGAAATTTCCTGGAATTTATTGATCAAGCAACCCGAATTGGTCACAACAGAAGCCAGGGTGTCAGACAACGTATCAAGCCGGACGTTTATAGACTGGACGTCATCGGCCAACATTTGGAAATGAGGGATGTTGCCGGAGAAGGAGTTAAGACGATCCATGACTTTTTCATTACCAACGAGAAAAACGTCAGAGATGTCCTTCATCAGTCTCAGGACATGACAAGGTTTAATGTCAGAGCACTCTCTACACGTAGACCCTATATGGGCAGAAGATTTGCCACTGACTTTAGTATTGAGGCAGGAAGGGTGAAAAACCTCTCCACAAACCCCATCACAGGAAATCCCATCACGGACGATTTCCAAAGAACATACCTTGCAAAACTGATAACCCGGCATGGTATAAAGATAGTTATAATAATCACTATCAAAATAATTATCTCAAGGAAAGCGAACGATTAACCCCTGAATAAACAGCAATAACAAATTCCCAACTGATATTGCAAGCTTTGCAGTTTGAGAACAAGTTACTGAGTCAAAACCGTTGCATACCCTTAGGTGAGAAAAAAAAGCAAAAGAAGCACAAGAACGCATACAACGCTGTTCTAACCTTAAAAAAAAA
The DNA here is from genome assembly GCA_963855945.1 of Thereva nobilitata. Taxonomy (NCBI): domain Eukaryota; kingdom Metazoa; phylum Arthropoda; class Insecta; order Diptera; family Therevidae; genus Thereva; species Thereva nobilitata. The sequence goes on from OY979694.1 coordinate 164,459,043, forward strand.
AATAAACGTCCAGTGACCCGAAGGAAAAAAACTGAAATTAAAAATTAGAAGTAAGTTTATAACTGATAGAGAAATTAAAAAGTAATAGTTCAATTAAATTATTACTGAGTTATTTGAAATGCGTAGACGTCAAACTTTAACGGAACGGATTGAGGGAAGAGTAGGGAGAGAGGGTCGAATTTCGACCAATGGGCGATACTAGTCTATATATTAATACGCAAGCACTTTTTTTGTACAGCACTTTAACCGACTTCTACTAAACGGATCTTGCTCAAACTGGTTTTATATGGAAGTCGGAGTCGTAAAGGTCTGCACAAAACAAGAATTGTTCATTTATCTCATTTCTGTCACTCTGAAATGAGTATTGCATTTCCCAATATAAAATGATAAAATGAGTAGAAATGACGGTTAGCATATAAACAGACGAATTTAAAAATTTATTATTAAGGTTGGTGAATCGACTAAGTTTCATGAGCCAGAGCTGAAAACAAAATTTAATGCCAACAGTCACCTGGCGGCAATAACTCACAACAGCCTATTTTTGAGTTGTACCATTTTACTTGCCGTAGTGAGTTATATGTATGTACTATGTCAGCGTCATTATGCTTACCTATGTTGAAAAGGTTTTTCTTTGTGGGAAGATTTTTAACGCCCCGGAAAATTTTAATTAAAAAAAATAAACAAAAATAATAAAAGAAAGTGGATATTATTATCAAAATATATACGGTAGGCGATGGTGTTTTTTAAATGAAGAAAGTTTTGTTCGAAGATGCAATTTTAGATGATAATGTAGTTGTACACTACACAATGTATGTAGTACACTACACAATTTTTTTGTTATTTTTTAGAACTGATAGAGAAATTAAAAAGTGGTAATAGTTCAATTCAATTAATTCTGAGTTATTGAAATGCGTAGACGGCAAACTTTAACGGGACGGATTGAGAGAAGAGTAGGGAGAGAGGGTCGAATTTCGACCAATGGGCGATACTAGTATCTATTAAACCGCAAAAGGAAAAAAAATTGTACAAATGGTTCGCAATTTTTTTTGTTTAAAGTTGATTTTGAAAATTAATTTAAAGTTGGACAAAATTTATTTGTACCTGACAACACGCATTCAATCGAATTTGAAGCATAAAGTTGGACAAACATTTTTTTTACAAATTTTTTAATTTCCAGTCGATTTAGGGGTGGTTTCAACCCTTTAAGATTATCCGTTGTCATAAAATTTGGCTTAATTTGGTATAAATCAACCACCTTCGTAAATAAATATATTTGAAAAAGTGTATTTCATTGCATTATTTTTAATTATTATTGAAATTATTGCGAAAAGCAGAACACAACAGGATTTGAATTATGGCAATCTGTCATAAAAGAATGACCAAGTTCATTATTTTATGACGACTTGTCATAACGTGTTATTATCGTTTACACGGTCATATTTTGTGTCATTATTTCTAACAACTTTAATAATTAATTTTCCATTATGGAGAACTGTTGTATAGAGCTTTTATCAATTCTATTATTTTGTCCGGAAGTCCACGTTGCGGTAGAGCTCGCCATATAAAGCTCCTATTAACCGAGTCGAACGCTTTCTCATAGTCTACGAAAGCAAGCTAAAGGGGTGATCGGAATTCAGTAGACTGGTCCACTATGATTCTCAAGGTGTTAATATGATCTATACACGAGCGACCCTTTCTGAATCCAGCCTACTGTCTTCTAAGCGTTCGGTCTACTGCCTCTCATATCCTAGATAGTAATATGTGAGACAAGATTTTGCCCACATTAGATAACAGACAGATGTCTCTCCAGTTGTCACATATTGTTAGGTCCCCCTTTTTTGGTATTTTGACTATGATACCTTCCGTCCAATCCTCCGGAAAGGTACAGGTGTTCCATGCTATTTCCAGGATTGGCTGTAGCGCATCTGCTATTAGGCTTGAGTCGACTTTCAACAATTCTGGCGGGATGCCATCTTTCCCAGCTGCTTAACCATTGGCAATTGCATGAATTGCATTTACTATTTCTGTCTTGGATGGTGAACGAGTGGCGATTCTTATTGGCTGTGCATTGTTGTTATTTTCTTCAGGTTCCTGCGAAAAAGAACCATTCAGGGCGGCGAAGAAGTAGTCTCTCCATTTTTGGAGTTGCTCCTCGTCGCTGCACAGCAGCCTTCCATCCGCCCTCTTTACGGCATGTTTTTTAGTCGAGTGTTTTCCCGAGAGCTGTTTAGTAATTAGGTACAGCACCTTACTGTTGCCTGTGTTTGCCGCGTTTTCCGCTTTCTCTGCGAGCTCATTTATCTGCCGCCTTTTATCACGCAGGACACTTCTCTTTACCTTCCGGTGTAATTGAGAGTATTCCCGTTCAAGTTGTTGACGTTTTTCTTGGTCGCTTGTAGAGTTCACGTTATTTTTGAGGGCCCTTCTGCGTTAAATTTTTTGCCAGGCTGTGTCCGAGATCCAGTGTTGCTGGTTTCTTTGGACATAATCGATGCTTGTTTCCGCTGCTGTTATTATAGCGCCCTTTGTTGTGCTCCACAGCTCTTCAATATTTGTGTCGTCAGAAACGGTTTGCTGGTTTAAGATTTGTCGCAGATTTCCAGCAAATTCTCTCCTTTTCTCTCTCCTGTGCTCTCCCGCAGAAGGTCTACGTTAAACCGTCTACGGTTTACGGCATCTCGTTGGACGTTTCTGATTGCGGCGATTCTTAGGCGGATAGTTGCTACTATCAAATGGTGGCCACTTCCAGTGTCTGCTCCCCTAAAGCTCCTGACATCCTCCAGAATAGTTCTCCATCTGCGGCTGACGGCCACGTGATCTATCTGATTTTTCGTTCTAGCATCGGGCGATACCCAGGTCTCCTTTTGTATCTTCTTGTGACAAAAGTAAGTTCCACCTACCATGAGTTGATGGGAACTACAGAAGTCAACGAAAAGCTCACCATTGTTATTGGTAACTTGGCTTGGGCCTTGATTTCCAATTGTGTGTTCAAGGCCGGCGTTGTTGGGGCCGATCTGTGCGTTAAAGTCACCCATCAAAACAATGATGTCTGCCCTTGGAATAGAGGGAAAAACCTCATTCAGTCGCATGTAGAACTCGCCTTTGATGTCATCTTCTGCGTCTTCAGTCGGAGCGTAGCATTGGAGTATCGTAGTACTTCTTAGTCTGGTACGTAGGCGCACGGTAATAATCCTCTCAGAAACTGGTGACCAGCTAATGAGGCTGGACCTGGCTTCCTTGGTGAGTATTACGCCAACACCATTCCTACGATTTTCAGTTTCGTTTCTCCCAGAATATAAGAAGGACTCACTGTTTGGGCAGATATGTTCCCCCGCATCGGGCCATCTGGTCTCGCTGAGTCCCATGACCTTGATTATATAGCGGTTCATCTCGTTGAGGACTTCATCCAGCCGTCCATCAGCAAGCAGCGTTCTCACATTCCACGATCCGATTCGTGTCCTGGTTCGAAAAGCAAAGGTCGTCGTCGTGTTGTCCATCCGGTTCCGAGGCATTGTTTGCCGATTCGTAGCAATTATGTGTTTTATGGGAGCGTGTTGCTAACTCTCAGCCCAACCGACTTAGAACTCGGTTTTGTGGCGCAGATAACTCGCCATTCGACCGTCTCCCGTTAGCTCCTTCCGAAGAAGTACCCCAGGGGCACCGCGGGGAGGTGGGATTAGGACCTGCTAACAGAGCTGCTAGGTGTTCGTCTGCAGTGACTCTTCTCGGGTTTTGGCAGAAGTGACAAATCGGGTGCCACCACCTTCCGAAGTCTTTGTTAGCCATTCGCCCCCAGGAGTCGGAGTCTACCGAGCTTTATTTTCGTCACTAAATCTATGTCGCGATAGCGCTCGTAGATCTCGTCATTGTAGAGTCTCCGGAATCGTCCTTCCTTACATAAAGGACCAGCAATCCTCCGAAGTATTTTCCTCTTGAACACTGCCAAGAGGTTAGAGTGCTTTTTGCGAAGCATCCACGTTTCGGATGCATATGTGAGAACCGGTAAGACCATCGTCTTATATAGTAAAAGTTTAGACGCTATGGTTAAATACTGGGATTTGAAGAGCCTTGACAGACTATAGTAAGCTTTGTTGGCAGTGGTGCACGTATGTCTGGTTCCATGCTGTTGTCGGTTGCTACTATTGACCCAAGGTAGGTAAATGATTTTACTCGTGTTCCTGCACCTTTATTGTTGGACCAATGTTAGGTGTTCTTGCAGACGAGGCCACCATGTACTTTGTTTTGCTTTCGTTGATGTGCAGTCCCAGATTTCCTGCCGTCCGCTGAATCTGGGTGAACGCTTCTTGTACCGCTGTTGTTGTTCTTCCAATGATGTCAATGCCGTCTGCATAAGCCAATAATTGGGTGGACTTGTGGAGGATTGTGCTCCCTGATGTCACGCCAGAATCTCGGATCACTTTCTCCAACGCCAGGTTGAAAAGTAGGTAGGCTTCACCAACCGTCAGCCTTATTATGGTTGTCACTTTCGGTGACAAATAGCGAAGTGAGACAAAAATGCTCTTCAACCTTATTGTGGTTGTCACCTCACCATAGTGAAAAATTTCACTGTTATTGTCACTTTCCATATTGTGGACAGTAAATTCAGCGAGGTGAGAAATTGCAGTTAACATTTTTGTCTCACTTAGCCATTTGTCACCGAAAGTGACAACCATAATAAGGCTGCATGTTGATTGGTCTGGGCAGTGTTCCCGATAGCTTTACTTGGCTTGTCACACTGGTCATGGTCAACCTACATAGTCTTGTCAGCTTGTTCGGGATGCCGTATACATACACACACCGAGATTTATTTCTAACAGTTCATACGGCGCATACACAGCCATATAGAGAAAAATCATGGCTCGATGGGCGATATAGACAGGGGAGAGGGGAGTACAACACAATGTTATGATGATAAAATGATGTATGATATGTATACTGTATCGGTAATCAGCCCGCAGCGCTGAATTCAAATGTTTAGGGGGCAGGAATACAGGAGAGGCTCAACGATTTTCCCCTCGATTCTTACGAAACATCTTTTTGAATTTACAGTCCGGTCATCAAATGACGAAAAGTTCGTTGCTTAGTAAACTTTTCATCATTCTACGATTGGATCGTACTCGTACCGTGCACTTTGTTAATTAGATTCTTTTATCTAATTGTTAAATTGCAAAACCGAAAACAAACTTGGAGAAGACTTTCTCAGTGCAGCCTCACACTGAGTAACGAAGAAAAAAGGCTTATGGTTGTTGCTTAATGACTGAATATTGATTTATTTACAATGCTCTTTTATATTTTACAAATTATGCTTACACATCAAAGCTCAAGAATTGAACCTTGAACTGGCCAAGAATCAATTCTTGAGAATCAATGTGAAAGCATTTTTACAGGTAATTAATTGCTGATAATGGCAAAAGTTTACATGAGCGGATGTCCACCGATGCGCGCGTGCCGGAAATTTGGTGCATTTCCAGACATCGGGAAATTGGTTGTAATTCTAGACATCCTCCCCGGCCTTGAACGCTTGAAGTTCAAAGGCAGGATCGTTTTTCGGTCTACGTGTGGTGCGTGGTGCTGGCTTCGGAAACGAGGATGATCTTCTGCGTCTCAGATACACCCAAATCAACGCTCCGATGCTAAGAAGAATTAGACTGGAGTATCCTACTGCATATTGGTGGGCGTCGTGTTTGGACAAGCTGTGCGGGAGAATGGTGTTTGCCTTAAATTCCTCAATTTGTTTCGTCCAGTTGGCGAACAATTCACTGTGATTTCTGCTGGCTAACTTGGGAACTGCATCAGGGCGTAGAGTCGCCAATTTTACTGCCAGGGTTGTAAAGTTAATTGGAGGAGTGAACGAGGTCTCGATGCTGGTGTTGACCAGGGATCGGGAGTAAAGGACGGTGGATCCTTGCTTGACGATGCACTGGGCCTTCAGAAGTAGAATTCCATTTCCTCTTAATGTTTGCTCGTACGACACAGCATTACACACTATATTTATGGTGACTTCTTCTTTGAGAGAGTAAATCCAATGGTTTTGCTGCTGAAGTGGTATCCATTGGTTGGTGTAATGAACTAAGGTCGTGGTGCAGTCTTCAGGAATGACGTTCTTATGTAGTGCGAGCGCAATCTCACATCGCTCTCTGAATGCGGCTGTTGTGTAAGTTGGCCGTCTTAATCTGCAAATGTACCTACTGAAATCTTGGTGACACTGTTGAAATTCCCTAGTGGACATAGGGTAGAAGCTATCTTGGTGAAGGTCACTTATTAGGAAACGATTAGGTGGCTCTATTATTATCGTAGAGTTTCCGTGTTCCATGGCAGTGGAATGATATTAAAGAGGTTGAAGTTATCGTCCCGTATTAACGGTAACCTTAAGTTGAAAATGATGCTGTTGTTAGTTGTTACTACATCGGCTGTCATTAGTTGGTACAATTGTTGCAGTTGCATTTCCTTTCTAGTTAGTGGTAACCGGGTTTTGGGCGGAAGGTGTTCTCGAATAATTTGGAACTCCCCTTTCAGTTGAACCGGCGTTATTAACAGGGGATTTATTTTCCCATGATGGCTGTCGGTGATAGCTTCGATTAGTGCCGTTTGCATTTTCCTGAAGCTACTCATTATCAACGTCGTATGCGTAGAAACGAAGTTGAAGAGCTGCAAGACATGTTGTTCTTTCACTTGCTGGTTTGTTTCTTGGATTTCTTGGTGGATTTTTATGAGGTGTTTATTGATCGTCGAGAATTGTTGATCGATATATTCTTCGTCTTTCTTGATGATGTTTTGGGTGGATTCTATTAATGATGTTTGATTTTTGAGGAGTGCTAGTAAGTGTGCCTCGTTGGTCTCTCTATCTCTTATGATCGCGTTCATATTTTCGGCGTATTCTTGGTCTAATACACCAAAGAGACGGTTGGCAACAGTTCCAATGAAGTCGAAGGGGGACCGTCGTTGGCGTGAATGCGATCTCCGCAAGAGGCTGTTCTGCTGCTGAATGGTTAGGAGTTCATGATTGAAGTCATTCGCAATGGTTTTACATAGGCGCTCGTATGCTGCTGCAAGCTGACAGAGATTTCTTAGTCGTTCTACCAAACCTGTTAGTTCTTCTGCTTCATGCCAAAAGTTTGTGGTATCTAAGTACACGATGAGGTTCCAGTCACTTGCTACTATGTCGATGCTCCCAACGTGCTCAAAATATGCGCCGACTTCAGGTTCAAACGCGGAGATTTCAAAGGGTACTTTCTGAGTTTGCCCGAGAGCTGGTAGAACCAGTAAAGTCAGTAGTACTGTGGTCATGGCATTAACGACTGTCGAGCTCTTGGCTTGTTTTGGCCGTGGTTGTTGATCTTCGGCTAAGCTTTTGGCGTTAGTGTCTGGTGAATCTGTTGCAGCCTTGTGCCAGTTAGAGTTTATTGGTAGGAATCTACCTCTTAATGGATGAGGAGGCAGTTTCCTCTTTGGCCTGGTCAGCTGGTCGATAGTCGGGACAATGTTCGTTGCTGATTCTGGTTCTTCCTCCGATGGAAGTGGGCAAATGCGATGAATCGCTCTTTGAGTCTCCCCAGTGGCAGTTTTAATACTTACCACTCGCGCTTTATTGTCCTCTCCTAAGTGTACTTCTGTAACCCTTCCCATTTTCCAGTTTAATGGGGGTAAGTTTTCGTCCTTCAGTAAGACTAATGTTCCTGGCTTGATGTTTTGACACTCCCTCTTCCATTTATATCTTGATTGCAGTTCCTGTAGATATTCGGTTGACCAGCGTCGCCAAAATTCATGTTGCAGAACTCGCACCATATTCTATCTTTTGGCTAAATTTGTTTTTAAGGTTTCGGCTTGGGGATCTGCTATTGCAGTCAGCGGTTCTCCTATTAAAAAATGTCCTGGTGTTAGGGCCTGGAAGTCATTCGGGTCATTAGACATAGGCGTGAGCGGTCTTGAATTGAGAATCGCTTCCACCTGTGTCATTACTGTACACAGTTCCTCGAATGTCAGAGATGCGCCGGCTAAGAGACGTTTGAGGTGATGTTTCGCCCCTTTTACCGCCGCTTCCCATAGTCCTCCCATGTGTGGTGACCGTGCAGGTATTGGACGCCACTCGATCCCTCGCTGGGCACAATATTCTGAGACTTCATTTTGATGCTTTGTGTTCGAAAAAAGATCTGTAAGGAAATTTAGCTCATTCCTTGCACCCATGAAATTTGTGGCATTGTCACTGAAGATCTTGGCAGGGTTTCCCCGTCTTCCAATAAACCGCTTGAGCGCTCCGATAAAGGCTGGCGTTGTTAGGTCTGAGACTACTTCGAAATGTGTAGCCTTAGTGGCGAAGCAGATGAATACTCCTACATACGCCTTGGTTGGTGTTTTCCCTCGGATCCTGTAGTGGATGTGGATTGGGCCAAAGAAGTCAATTCCTGTGTGCAAAAATGGCCTTGATGGTTGTATTCTTTCGGGTGGTAGATTCCCCATTATTTGGCCCATACTTCTGGGTTGAACTCTAAAACATCGTATGCATTGATGAACGATTGTTTGAACTAACTGCCTTCCTCTTAATGGCCAAAATTGTTGCCTGGTGATTGCTAGCAGGGCTTGCGGGCCGACGTGAAGATGCTCGATATGAAGTTGCGTTAGTAACAGTTTTGTATAAGGATGTTTGTGTGGTAACACCATTGGGTGTCTGCTGTTGTAGGACAAGTTGGCTCTTTGTAGTCTTCCCCCTACTCTTATGATCCCCTTATCATCGATAAACGGGCTAAGAGTACTCAGTGGGCTGTCTGCCGGAACGTGTTTACTGCGGCTCAGTTCCTGGAGTTCCCGTTCAAAGCTACCTTTTTGCATTATCTTTATGATAATGTGGAGAGCTTGACGTAGTTCCAGTACTGTTAACGCCTTGGAGAGGCATTTCTGTGTGTGTTTCTCTTTTAGTCTTCGGCAGAACCGTACTACATAGGCTGTCACTCTTTGCAAGTGCCTAAATGAGTTCCGGTTGTCAGTATTTTGTAGGATAGATTCTTCGTGATGAGCTATTAATGTTGTCTTCTTGGTCCTTTCTTCAGGGAGTAATCTGGTTATGGAGACTGCTTCTGCCGGGAAAAGTTCTGTGGGTTGATAGAGAAATGGTGGTCCGTTGAACCAAAGTTCTGATTTTAGTAATCCTTCTGGTGTGGTTCCTCTTGACACGAGATCGGCTGGATTTAGTTTGGTTTGCACATATTTCCACTGCTGAACGTTGGATAATTTGTGAATCGTGGCTATTCGGTTAGCGACAAATGTTTTGAAAGTTGAGGATTCGGCCTGTACCCAAGATAGAACAATCTGCGAATCTGTCCAGTACGTAATGCTGTCCATCTTTATACTTAAGTCTGATCTAACTCGGTCCACCAATTGTGCCATCAGTTTTGCTGCGCAAAGCTCCAGTCGTGGTAGCGTGATTATCTTACGCGGAGCTACTCGTGACTTCGCACAAATTAAGCGCACGGTGATCTGCCCGGCTGCATTTTCCGATCGTAAGTATAATGCAGCTCCATATGCCTTTTCTGAAGCATCGGAAAATGCATGCACCTGTATGTTTACTGGCCGGTCTGCTAGTATTCTCCTGGGAACCTTGACGTCGTTTAGCCTTGCTAGGCTTTGTCGAAAATCTGTCCATCTTGTATGAAGTTCTGCGGGTAGGGCGGCATCCCAGTCCAGTTTTAGCGCCCATAGCTCCTGCATGAAGATTTTGGCAGTCACTATTACTGGGTTGACCAAACCAAGAGGGTCGAAAAGGTGGGCTACATCTGCTAATACACTCCGCTTTGTGATACGCTTCACTCCTTCCCATTTCGTTTTTATGAGAAACTGGTCTGCTTTCGGGAACCAAGTTAAGCCTAAGGTTTTTACGGATGTTTCTGTCACGTCGCTTATATCAATTTCTTTCTCGCGGTCTTCTTTTGGGATCCTAGCTAGCAAGTCCGGGTGGTTTGCACACCATTTTCGCAGCGAGAAGCCTCCCGCCTTCATTATGTCGATGAGTTCGGTCTGCATATTGAGTGCCTTGACCAGGGAATCACTCCCTGTCATAACGTCATCCATGTAAAAATCCTTCCTGGTAATTGCTGCACCCAATGGATATCGCTCTACGTCATCTTCTGCTAGTTGTTGCAGGCACCTCGTTGCCAAATATGGTGCGGCAGTGGTACCATAGGTTACTGTTCGTAGCCGGAATATTTTCAACTCCTCTTTGGGGTGGTCTCGCCACAGAATGAGCTGTAGATTTTGATCACTTGGATTAATCCATATCTGTCGATACATCTTGGTTATATCGCTTGTAAAAACGTATTTGTGCGTTCTGAAGCGAACTAGAATTGTGAAGAGCTCATCCTGAGTTCTGAGACCCTTGTGCTGAATGTCGTTGAAGGACAAGTTCGTTGTTGTTTTTGCCGAGCCGTCGAATACGACCCGTAACTTGGTTGTACTGCTCTCCGGACGAATGACGCAGTGATGTGGTAGGAAGTAATGCTGCTGGCTGAGGTCTTCCTGTTTGATTTGTTCCATGTGCCTAAGTTGGTGATATTCATGTATGAATTCACTATATTGTTGTTTTAATTCTGGGCATTTTGCTAGTCTTTTTTCTAATGACAGGAATCGTTGAAAGGCGATACTCCAAGATTCCCCTAGGGCGGACGCGTCTTGCCTTAATGGAAGGCGAACTATGTATCGTCCTGATGATTCCCTCTTGGTAGTGGCTCTAAAGAGGTCTTCGCAATATTGCTCGGCTGGCGTGATGCAATGCTCTGGTTTGTCAATTTCCTCCATTTCCCAGAATTTTTCCAGAGCTGTTTCCAGTCCTCCATGCTCGAGATGACTTATTCCGCAAAAGGCTGAATTTGCAGCTTGTGAAGTTGTCTTCCCTCCGACAATCCATCCGAGAACTGTGTTTTGTAGTATAGGAAGTGAGTCCTTTAATTTTATTTGTCCGATTGACAGTAGTGAGATGAATAATTCAGCCCCAATCAGTAGATCGATGCCGCGAGATATGTTGAAATTAGGATCGGCCAATTGGATGTTTTTTGGAATGGGCCAATCTGCGGTGGAGATGTAAACACTTGGTTGATCGGATGCTATTTTCGTGAGGACGAAGGCTTCCAGACTGGTTGTGAATCCACATGTCCGTGAATTTATTTTAAGATGAATTCTCCCGTGGCTTGTTAGTGCAAGTTCACCTATCCCAGAGAGGTCGAGCTGTTCCTTGCGGGGCGTGAAACCTAGTCTTCGAATGAATCGTTCGGTGGCGAAGTTGAGCTGGGACCCACCATCGAGTACGGCTCTTCCCTCCACCCAATTGCCATGATGGTCCATTACCTGCACGATGGCTGTTGACAGAAATACGTATGACGTTGAACGTTTAGACTGTGCTCCTGTGGCGGCTGCTAAATTTGCTGGAGCAGCAACGGTCTCTTGCTGTGGTGAAGGTCTCTGAGTTGACATTGAATCATCGTGCAGTATGGTATTGTGTCTCTCTGTGAATTTAGAACAGTGTCTTCCTTTGCATTTGGATACTGAGTGCCCAGTCCTGAGGCAATTTTCACATCTTTTCCACTGACGGATGTACTTGGCTCGCTCCTGCGGTTTTAGCGTTAAAAACTTTTGGCAATAGTACTGTAACGGTCGGTTATTTACCGAAAGTTTCTCCCTTTTAATGGTCCTCCATCTATCGGAAAGTTCAGGCTTAATTAATGAAATTACTTCACACAAAAAAATTTTGAGAAAAATTTTTTAAATTCTAGTAGTCGAAAAAAAAATAGTTTTTTTGTGCTGAGAAAAAAAAATGGAAAATTTTTAGAGAGTCGAGATTGGAATTTAGAAAAAGGAGGTCGTATATAGACCAAACAAAAAAAAATATAATAAGTTTTTTTAAATTTGAATGCCAACAAAGACTGGGAATTTTGAGAAGGAAGGACGTTTGTTATCATAACGGGAGCAAACCGAAACCCAATGAAGCTCGATAATAATTTTATTTGTAGAAATAAAGACGATTGAAGACTGCCAGACATTATAGAAGGAAAAAGGTGTTCAAAAACTTACCTGACCACGCAGAAAGACCATTCAATTAAGACGTGCTGCTCTATATGCAAAAAAAGCCGATCATCACCCCTAGAGGCGCTCGGATTAATTAATTGCCTCAAAACGGACAATTGCTGAACTGAAATTGAAAAGAACTTTTCCTGTGTTCATGTCGTTTTTTTCCTTGTATCACGTATTTTTAATGTGTTGAGACAATGAAGGGAATGTGTGGTTTAAGTGTTTTACCTATTTACTGTTAGTTATCCACAAATTGAGAATTTCCAGTGCTAATAACCCAGCAGAACATAACGCCACAACAACTGGTGTCGTGGTTATCGCCGTGGAACGTCAGCGTCTGGATTCCAGAATAGCATACATTTTTCTGATAATCTTGCAGTTTGGAGGTGTTGCAGACGATTTATGGTATTTGTGCGTCAGGATATCGACTGGAAAAGTGCGAATGGTGACTTACTGAAGAGGCAGGTTTATTATTGGTTACTTTTACCTATTAATATAATAACTTTATTAAATATATAAACAATTTTTAAACATATCGCTTAACCCTAAAAATATTCCTAAATATATGAACATACATATTAATGAAATTCAGTATATGACAATTTGAAATTTTAAGGCATCACAATAACAACATTCGTTCTGTTTGGAGTATTGTACCATTAGTTTTGGTAATTAAGTCATATACATCCAAACTGTTAACTAAAGGTATATTCCCCGGATATTTTTTCATATACAATATTTAATTGTAATATCCACTACTTACATATATTACAATACTTATCAAATAATTATATATTCATACCATTATTATACTCTTATATTTAACAATTTCTTAAAATATAAACTAGTTACTATTTTACTTTAGTACACGCCCTTAGTCATAAATTTCATCGTTCGGTTTGGTGTTGTACGAAAGAAAAGAATCCTCGACTGGTACCAGCGCGACGATTGATTTGTTTCCTTCCGTTGTTACATTAACGTTATTATTTGGTAGTAATAGTTGGCTGTGTCCACATTACCTAGATTATAGGAGTATTTGTTGTTTGATTTACATCTATTAGTTAAAGCAACCTTACCTCTGTTTTGTCGTTGAGTAATTGTACTATACTGTAATTATTTTAAAATATATTTGTTGTCACTTTCTTTAACCCCACTAGTATTACTAGGTATGACAGCCTAAGGGGATAAATTGTCCAGGATGGTTGGGTTGTGCTTTCTCTCCAGGGTCCTCTCAAAGTCGCGTTGAACACTTACAGGTCCACCAGGTCGATGGAAACGTCCAGCGATGAATCGCTTTGGCTAACCTAGGAAAAGAATGATATGAAGAGATATCCCTTTTAAACAATAGGTAAGTGGTGAATCATAAGTGTAGTGTCCCGGTCACACAACCCCACACCCCCACCGGCGAGCTAGCGTAAACCGTGTGGCCGGTTTAGCATCCCCTAAAACCATTTAGGAAACTAGGGAGGATGTAGTCTTCTAAATTTTTTTTATGTTTACCCAAGCACGATGGCAGTAGCCTTGCTGTCACCAGCAAGGAGCTCCATTGTGCCGGTACATAAAATGGCGCCCAACGCTTGCTTTCATCCCAACGATTTGGCAAACAAGTTTCGAATTTAAATTACGGTGTCCATTTATTACATAAAATGGAACCCTACGAATGCTTTCATGGCAACGATTCGGATTACAAGTTTTTAACATTAAACCCCGGCGCCCATTTATTACATAAATGGCGGCCAAATTCTGTTAACTTGTTAAAATTATATTTGATTATGGTTCACCACCACTGCCTTTTTTTTCAGATTCGTCTCTTTTGTCTAAATTCAGTGTGAATTTTATTTTGCTTTCACTTTTAGATTGTCCCGCATCATATTATCTTCTTCGCTTTAGGCATCTTTGAACTAGGCTTACCGGCACCGCTGGCTAACAAGCGTATGACCGCTTGGCCATGGGTGAAGGCTGAGTCTGGAGTTCTTTTGTCCTGTTGTTTTGCTCGTCGTCCTGAGTATCAGGCGTCATACCGCCTGCCAGTGCTTCGTTCAGTGAACAGGATCCTTGTTACTTTTTGCTGATGGACGTTTGAGTTGTAACTCGGGCTTAACCGTCTGAGGTAACAGGCGTGCTATCGCCTGCCCACTGCGCCCCGTGGACTTCTTTAATCCATTCAGTCCCCTCAAATTCTTTTTCTGTTCTTTCATTTTAGACAATTGGTCGAAATGTGGTAAGGGATGTGGTCACTTCAGGTGCACCTCTAGAAGGCCGCACAGGCTTAACCGTCTGGCTAATCACTTGCGCCCTGTGGACTTTTGTTGAGGGACATCCGGCTCCTTCCTTGTGCTTTTATTATTTTTCTCTCCAGTCTGTCCCCACTGCTGATTGATTTTCCGTAGTGTAGCTCAGTTGTGGTTGGACAGCGGAATCAAACTAAATTCTTATTATTTGCGGAGAAGATTTCCTTGTTTTTATGTGGAGGTAGACTCTTCATGTCGTTCAAGTAGATGAAGACGTGTGGTGCTTCCGGCGTCGTCGATGACACTCGGTGTTGACTGTGTCTCCTAGCTACCACCGACTGACATCGATGACCTCGGCCACCGAGACTCCTGGGGAGAGAGATTTTTTTTTCCAACCATCCTGGAAAATTAACACACATTTACAAAAACATTTTAACACAACCAAAACTATTTGGCCCATTGAATTTTTATCAGCTGTTGTAAGGTTGATTATTGCAAGTATCACCACTATTGTTATTCGGCTCACGGAAGTTTTTTTTGATTAGGATATTTACAGTTACCGTAGTAGGTTTATTAAGGTGTTTCTTTTGTGGGTTAGTCCCGATCTTTTGGGCATATACTGTTTAGAGGTATTAAGTATATCTCGGCTAGCAAGGACCAATTAACTTTTTTTTCCTCTTATTGGGTATAGTGTTGAATTTTTAATTACACCTAAATTTTATACATTCTTTTTCTGCACGGGATATCAGTATTACCGTCTCTGAGAAGATGGACGTGACCGGAGCATTAACTTTTTATGGACGTCCAGTGGTACATAAAGTACTGCGAAGACCACATCGATTATATTATTTATCCCCGCACGCCAGAGAATTTGTTCCGATCCATGCATCCATAGAAGCCAGGAGGTTGTCCACAACGATGGAGGGCGTCGCTATACGATATACCCTAAACGTCGTGAAATGTTTGGAAGCACACCCAGGTGCTTTTGACACCATGGCCTCCAGAATATTGACCATGCTGATGGATATTATTAACAAACCTCTAATTCTGATTCACGTTGTCGAAATTATTTTCCAACATTCATTGACTGAACCAAGCTTCTGCCATACGGGAGCTAGGCTGTATGAGCTGATTGATTCAATGAATCCCGGGGAAAATAGCGTGTTTAGAAATTTGTTGAGGATGACCCTGGCATATCAACAGGAAGTTATCCAGCGGTATGTCCCACCGGTTGGATATCAAGTACGTGGGATAACGTTGCTCGTGGCAGAAATGTATCGTCGTTTCCAGAAGGTTCGTTCACTGGGAAGCGAACTGGGGCAGATGCTGGATGGGCTGCTGAATCAGCTGCTCCAAGAGCCCACTCCGGATAATTTGGAATGCTTCTGCCAAGCGTGTCAAGCAGCAGGTTGGGAACTCTTGGAGGATTGTCCCTACCAAATTTCTCTTATCCTTCGCGATTTATACAGGGTGTCACCCTGGTTGAACGTCCTGGCTTAAATATTTTAAGCAGTGTTAATTCTTTGTTACTGTTACTTCCTTGGTCATGTTCTCGTTATTTTGTGTTATTGATCGATAACCCGTTTAGTTGGTTATATATAAAAAAAAAAAAAAAAAAAAAAAAAAATGTTTTTTCCAAGCCTTGTGGTTAGTGGCTTGGTAGCTTTAGTTATAGTCAGGTAGAAACCTTCGACATTCGTTACGTGTTATTGTTGTCATATCGCCTCAGTCGATAGTATTAAATTTTCTTTAAGACTATTCTCCTTGCCTACTGCTTCTTTTATTAAGTCCTTCGGTTCACGAAGTCCCATCTACATACGACTTCGCGCACTGTTCAGGCATATTTTTTTCTCTTCACTTTAATATCATCGCACGGTTGACTGTTGGTGATTGTCGAGGAAATTATTTCGAAATCGACAGCATTTACGTAATATTCATATGTTACACCAAGCTGGTCGTCCGATGTTTTCCCCATTTTTACGGTTGCCTCAGCATCGGTTCTTTCTATAAGTACTATGCATTTGATTATGGTACACCTCCTTGCTTTCGGTCAGTCTGGAGAACAACACTCGGCGAATGGTGGTCCGGGCGATCCATCGGGGTTTGGTTAACGACAATGTGGTATTGCTGGAGACTGACCCGATGGACCGACAGGTGATCGGTTCGAGGTGGAGGTCTGGATGATTGTAGAGACCCGGAGGGGGACAATGTGGTATTGCCTGCCGCCGGATCCCCGTAACTCCAGACTTACACTCCGAGAGACTCGTCAGACTGACCATCTCACAAAATTTTCATTTTTGACAGCACAACTAAATTCTCTCAGATTTTTATGGATAACGCCTTAGATATTGGATGCCCGGCTAGCTCTGCAGCTGTGGCATGAGACTCTGAATATCAGGGCGTGAGACGAGCCACACATTGGCGCCAAACACTAAGTCTTACGGCTGAAAAACCTTCCGTTTTTTTTTCGGCTCCTCACTGCCTCGCAAGTCGGCCTTGTGGACCCGAGGGTATGTAACGGTCGGTTATTTACCGAAAGTTTCTCCCTTTTAATGGTCCTCCATCTATCGGAAAGTTCAGGCTTAATTAATGAAATTACTTCACACAAAAAAATTTTGAGAAAAATTTTTTAAATTCTAGTAGTCGAAAAAAAAATAGTTTTTTTGTGCTGAGAAAAAAAAATGGAAAATTTTTAGAGAGTCGAGATTGGAATTTAGAAAAAGGAGGTCGTATATAGACCAAACAAAAAAAATATAATAAGTTTTTTTAAATTTGAATGCCAACAAAGACTGGGAATTTTGAGAAGGAAGGACGTTTGTTATCATAACGGGAGCAAACCGAAACCCAATGAAGCTCGATAATAATTTTATTTGTAGAAATAAAGACGATTGAAGACTGCCAGACATTATAGAAGGAAAAAGGTGTTCAAAAACTTACCTGACCACGCAGAAAGACCATTCAATTAAGACGTGCTGCTCTATATGCAAAAAAAGCCGATCATCACCCCTAGAGGCGCTCGGATTAATTAATTGCCTCAAAACGGACAATTGCTGAACTGAAATTGAAAAGAACTTTTCCTGTGTTCATGTCGTTTTTTTCCTTGTATCACGTATTTTTAATGTGTTGAGACAATGAAGGGAATGTGTGGTTTAAGTGTTTTACCTATTTACTGTTAGTTATCCACAAATTGAGAATTTCCAGTGCTAATAACCCAGCAGAACATAACGCCACAACAACTGGTGTCGTGGTTATCGCCGTGGAACGTCAGCGTCTGGATTCCAGAATAGCATACATTTTTCTGATAATCTTGCAGTTTGGAGGTGTTGCAGACGATTTATGGTATTTGTGCGTCAGGATATCGACTGGAAAAGTGCGAATGGTGACTTACTGAAGAGGCAGGTTTATTATTGGTTACTTTTACCTATTAATATAATAACTTTATTAAATATATAAACAATTTTTAAACATATCGCTTAACCCTAAAAATATTCCTAAATATATGAACATACATATTAATGAAATTCAGTATATGACAATTTGAAATTTTAAGGCATCACAATAACAACATTCGTTCTGTTTGGAGTATTGTACCATTAGTTTTGGTAATTAAGTCATATACATCCAAACTGTTAACTAAAGGTATATTCCCCGGATATTTTTTCATATACAATATTTAATTGTAATATCCACTACTTACATATATTACAATACTTATCAAATAATTATATATTCATACCATTATTATACTCTTATATTTAACAATTTCTTAAAATATAAACTAGTTACTATTTTACTTTAGTACACGCCCTTAGTCATAAATTTCATCGTTCGGTTTGGTGTTGTACGAAAGAAAAGAATCCTCGACTGGTACCAGCGCGACGATTGATTTGTTTCCTTCCGTTGTTACATTAACGTTATTATTTGGTAGTAATAGTTGGCTGTGTCCACATTACCTAGATTATAGGAGTATTTGTTGTTTGATTTACATCTATTAGTTAAAGCAACCTTACCTCTGTTTTGTCGTTGAGTAATTGTACTATACTGTAATTATTTTAAAATATATTTGTTGTCACTTTCTTTAACCCCACTAGTATTACTAGGTATGACAGCCTAAGGGGATAAATTGTCCAGGATGGTTGGGTTGTGCTTTCTCTCCAGGGTCCTCTCAAAGTCGCGTTGAACACTTACAGGTCCACCAGGTCGATGGAAACGTCCAGCGATGAATCGCTTTGGCTAACCTAGGAAAAGAATGATATGAAGAGATATCCCTTTTAAACAATAGGTAAGTGGTGAATCATAAGTGTAGTGTCCCGGTCACACAACCCCACACCCCCACCGGCGAGCTAGCGTAAACCGTGTGGCCGGTTTAGCATCCCCTAAAACCATTTAGGAAACTAGGGAGGATGTAGTCTTCTAAATTTTTTTTATGTTTACCCAAGCACGATGGCAGTAGCCTTGCTGTCACCAGCAAGGAGCTCCATTGTGCCGGTACAGTACAACGGCTGCTCTCCCTTGCACATGTCGCATGGCCTTCTGATAGGAGTTCTTGCTAACATTAAAGAGGCCTTGTGACCTTGGGGGCGCTCTTTCATGTTGTGGCCGTTGATTCGTCCACTTCCCAGTGCTTCCAGTGATTGAAACCGGGTTTCCAAAAATTTGAGGAGTCCAAATATGTCCGGGACTTCCTTCGGATTGGCGAGTGACTGCTCGTAAAGATGATGAGTGGCTCGATCAAGCTTCTTGACCAGGATATGGTGCACGAGAGGGCTCCAACTGTCTGTGTTAAGACCTGTGTTGTTTAATTTCAGCAGCACTTCCTTTGTGTTGTCGTGCAGGGCCTTTATGGCGGCGGCTGACTCATTTTGCAACGAAGGCTGGTTCATTAATTTGTCCAAGTAGGCTGTTATCAACAGCCGCTTATTCTCGTACCGCTCATTAAGTGTTGTCCATGCAATGGAATAATTATGTTCCGTTACTGGGAGGTGCTGTACAATTTTGCTAGCTTCTCCCACTAGGTTTGCCTTTAAATACATTAACTTCTGTACCGCTCCCATTGGCTGAATATGGATTAATTCCTTGAAGAGATCCCGGAACTGTTCCCACCTGAGGTAGTTCCCGTCAAACGTAGGTAGTGTGATCTTGGGTAGCTTTACTGAGTTTGATATCGTTGATATAGCAGCCGTCTCCTGAGGATCTGAGAGTTCCTGAATATGTGTGATAACGTCAAGATAGTGGTCCTCCAGCTCAAGGAAAACATTCATATTGTACTCAGCTTGGTTCACTTCAGACATGATGTCTTGGTGTAACCTGCTAATGTCAATCCAATATTGCTCCATGGTTGATCTACGTTGGTTGTAGTAGGCCTGAGAGCGCGGGAGATTTAAGTCTTGCTCTGTAGATGACAAAAGCCGTTCTAGAGCCGTCATGAGGGCACGCTGGCGTCGTAACCGCCTAGCTTGCTCTATGTCGGCCACTTCTCCCTTGTCATCTGCTGATTCCTCCGGCTCACTCTCATTTTCCTGTCCGCTAGTGCCCGCCTTTGGTCCTGTGTCTGTGGCCTCTGCTGCTTTGGCCTTTGCTGCTGTGTTCTTTGATGCTGCGAGCTCTGCTGTAGCTGCTGTGATGGCTGCTTGGATCGTCAGTTTGTACTCCTCGTACACTGCCTTTACTACCCCTTCAAATCCTTGGCGGAAGTACGCATGTTGGGAGAATTCCTCTTCTAGTGGAGCCAGCTGGTTGTTGTTTTGTTGAAACTGGGCCCAATCTTCTTCCAGCGTTGAGAGCTTCTGTTGCATCTTTTGAATTGCCTCTTCTCCCCTCTTCCTGCTGATGGAGTCTTTCCTGAAGTTCTGGAAGTTCTTCTCCATGCGTTTTCCGATACTGGATTGAAGGGTTACTACTTGCTCGAATGCTTCCATGTGCATGTCGCAAAGATAGTCGGGGTCACCAAATGTTATTTAGATTCTTTTATCTAATTGTTAAATTGCAAAACCGAAAACAAACTTGGAGAAGACTTTCTCAGTGCAGCCTCACACTGAGTAACGAAGAAAAAAGGCTTATGGTTGTTGCTTAATGACTGAATATTGATTTATTTACAATGCTCTTTTATATTTTACAAATTATGCTTACACATCAAAGCTCAAGAATTGAACCTTGAACTGGCCAAGAATCAATTCTTGAGAATCAATGTGAAAGCATTTTTACAGGTAATTAATTGCTGATAATGGCAAAAGTTTACATGAGCGGATGTCCACCGATGCGCGCGTGCCGGAAATTTGGTGCATTTCCAGACATCGGGAAATTGGTTGTAATTCTAGACACACTTTGTGAAAACCAAACGATGCGCCTTTTTTTAAAGTTAACAATTTCTATGATCATTTTTATTTTTAATAGAAATATAATCTATGGACTGCATAAAATATTTTTGTGTATCGTGCGGGCCCCTAGGCGAGCGCCTCTGTTGCCTATGCTTAAATTCGTCCCTGGGTCTACCATTGAAAATCCTAGTTAGCTTTTTTTCTTCTGAAGTTATAGGCCAGTCCCTTAATACATGAACCTCTAAGGAATACCAACTGGAATTTTTCCAGCGAGGTTCTCTTTATTTATGCGTCACAAATAATTTCTCAAAAGTCCATAAAGCCAATTGGACGGCTACAAAAGTTACGGAATGTCAAAGGTCACGAAAATCAATTTTTCTCAAATATCTCGTAAATTATAGTTATAGTTTTACGTTAAATAAAATTTGTTCGTAAGATAAATCTGCATAAAAACATTCTATACAAAAGGACCCCGCACATTTTGTATGGAAAATGGCCCCCGGCTAATTTTCTTGAAATTTTGCAGGTTGATAGTTCTCAACATGTAGATCAAAAGTCTCAATGAGCACAAAGCCCCATCACCCCTCCTTCCCCCCAAAAACCACCCCAAGGGCTGGGGGGATATAACTGATTTCTGAATGTAAAACAATTTATTCTTGTAGTCCTCCCAACGGCTACCCCAAAAAAGCACCCCTTTGACCCTCCAACCACGGACCAGCAAACCCCTCCCTTCCCACATCCCCCCTCCCACGACCCACTCTATGGGTTTTGCTGATTACTGAATTACCACGTATGTAGGCAACCAATGACACTTCAAGCTCTGACCATATAACCCTCATGTAGATCAGAAGTCTCCCCTTTCTCTCCCCTATCGTCGCCCAAACCCCTCCCCCATCATCAAAGTCGTTCCCAGAATACTGCCCCGAAGAATATTGAGTATTGGGCAAATTCACACGCTGCCATAATTGTGGTGAGTAAAACCGGTTTTATTCAACTCCTAGCAACTCAGACGGGGCGTAAATGAGTGTAGTAAATTTGAATGCTATACAGGAACCTTTAAATGTATTGCAGATGAATTTTACTTGTTAGAGAAAAACAGAGCTAAAGAATGCAAGAGATAGAAGTAACTTTTTATATGTGTGCTAGTTTTCACGCGTTTGGTTTTGCGTGAAAAATGTTTCGTTAAGTTCTTCCGCTCCCTTCCCTCTCTCATCTATAAAACCGGTTTTAGGCGCCATGAATGTGCACTGTGTGAATAGGCCCATTGGCCAACCAACATCTTTTTACTCTCAGGCAACCATTACCCCGACCCTTCGACCCCCCTCACCCCCCACCATTTACCGCCTTTCATAACTGTTGGAGAATTAATAGGCGCTGCTTTTTATTGTTATAGCAGGCATGTAAGATGTACTTGCATCACTAAACAAGAAGAAGATTATTTATGTAATTTAAAATAAAAGTTAGTTCCGTTTTAAATTTTCTTTCAATAGGTTATGGGCTTTTGCTCATGGATTCATCCATGAAGAAATTTATTTAAAAGAGCCGGACGGTATTAATGTTCCTAATAATCATGTTTTAAAGTTGAACAAATCGCTATATGGATTAAAACAAAGTCCTAAATGCTGGAATGAGGGATTTAATCAGTACATTACATCACTTGATTTCAAAAGATCATATGCGGATTATTGTCTCTATGTGAAAATTTCTGAGGCCGCAACATATTCGGCAGATGAAAGTCGCATTTACCTGATTTTATATGTGGATGATATTCTCATATGCGGAAACAACGAATTGATAATTAACGTCATCAAGATAAAATTAGCATCAGAATTTCGTATGAAAGATTTAGGAGCTGTGAAAACCTTCATGGGCATGAATATAAGGTATACTCAAACTAAAAGAATAATGACAATTGATCAGAAGGATTAAATACAGCGTATTCTCGAGCGTTTCGATATGCAAGATTGTAATGCAACTAATACACCAATGGAGGTAAACTGCAAGTTAACAAGAGATAATAATTTTTAAAAAACTTTGAATCCATATCGTGAGATGTTAGGAAGCATAATGTATCTTAAGGTGCCAGCCCATAGAACGCGTTTCATGCGTCGCTTTCAAGCGTTGCGTTGACATTTAAGTTGGAATACATGCTTCTAAATTGCAACCGGCACAATGACGGAAGAAAAGCGTAGGCGCGTCGCATGTAACGCGCAAAGTTGCCCAACTTTCAACTTTTCATGCGTCTGGCATTCGATGACAATCAGCTGTGCTCTTGTAAAAGAATTTTGTATATCTTGATCTGAACAAATCAAGTATACCTTCAGTTTTAATTACATGAGCACTGCTTATAAACATTTTATATATCAAAAAACACTCGATAAATTATAATAAACAAATTTTAGACTGGCATGATAAATAAAGTTGGAAGTAATGTTAAATGTCAAAGCCGCGCCGCGCCGCGTTCATTGGGACGGTCATACGCGTCGCACATTTGTTATTAACGCAAGGCATGAAAGCGGCGCATGAAACGCGTTCTATGGGCTGGCACCTTTATGCTAGCCACGCGTCCTGACTTGTGCGGTGGGTTACCTGAGCAGATTTCAAGAATGTGCTACGAATGAACACTGGTCTCATCTAAAAAGAATATTGAGATACTTGAAGGGAACTTCGGATTTGAAACTGGTCTTCAAACATTGAGAACAAGATCCTATAAAAGGATTTGTTGATGCAGACTGGGCAAACGACACAGATGACAGAAAGTCGACCTCAGGTTTCCTGTTTCAAATATATGGTAATCCAGTGATGTGGTGTAGTAGAAAACAGGGTCTTGTTTCAACATCTACAACAGAAGCCGAATATGTTGCGGCCTCAGCCGCTTCAACGGAAGCAATTTGGTTAACGAAAATGTTGAATGATATGAATCTCGATCCAAAACTGCCTATAAAGATATATGAGGATAACAAGAATCCTGAAACTAAGCGTTCAAAACATATAGATGTTAAGTATCATCATTTAAGGAAGAAGCACATTGAGTTGGTAGAAATCTCATCAGAACATCAACTTGCAGACTGTTTAACAAAAAGTCTACCGAAGTCGCAATTCTGGAAATTTGTTAACTTAATGAGCTTACAGCGAGTGTTGGAGAATTAATAGGCGCTGCTTTTTATAGTCATAGCAGGTATGTAAGATGTACTTGCATCACTAAACAAGAAGAAGATTATTTATGTAATTTAAAATAAAAGTTAGTTCCGTTTTGGACTTGAGAAGAAGACTGAGGACGCGAGTGGTCGCGTTGTCGAGAACTTTTCTTTTATATCAGTGCTAATTGAAAAAAAAATTAAGTTAAAGTTGTTTAATAATAGGAAAGTGGCTCGAAACTATTTTTCGATTGTTTTAAATAGCCTTCTGCCTATTTTTTTTAGCAAAATTCTGACTTTTAGGCTATTGCGTGTGATGGTGAAATTCCCGCTTGGGTCGCCATTTTGTGTGCATAGTTCCGTGGTTACAACCGAATTAAATTAAATTAATTATCAAAAATAATTATACAAGTATAAACTAAATTTTTAATCGCTAGTGAGATTAGTGAAAAGAAGAGACCTTTCCTTCAAACAATCGATGTAGGGGATTGTCCCCAGCCTGATTTATCCAGCACCTCTATGGGGGACTGCTCTAAACAACAGTCCGAGTCTAACAAGAGACCTAAAATTACAAAATTGAAGGAACTAGCGAAGGAAGAGAGTTTCGTAAAGGGCGTCCTATTCAAAGTCGACAATGAGTGGCCTAGTTTGGTGCCCCAAGTAGATAGGTTTGCCAACCTTGACAAAACAGTAAGTAACCTCATGAATACCTGTAATAATGTCCAAAAGAAGATTGCTGACGGTGTTAGTCAAAATATCAATTCACCTGACGTCCCTGCAGTGGACGATGTTAACCATTTGGGAACCACCGATGCACGAATGGACCAGATGGAAGACGATGTGGCGGCACAGGCTGCCTCTAATAATGTTAATGACAACGAGGATGGGTGGAAGCGGGTTAAGCAGAAATCCTAGCTGGCTAATAATGGTACCGCGAGCAACATTAATATAGGCTCTAACAACATCAACATTAAAAACAGTAACAGCTTTTCTTTGTTACAACCAGAAAATTCTGATGCCAAAAATATTCCTAACAGTAGTAATAAAGTTGTAAAAAACCCTAGAGTTAATTCTATTAATAATAACAAAAAGTCTGATTTTGATATGAATAACACACAATCTTTTAGAAATAATAACATTAACAATAACAAAGCAGGTAACAACTGGTGTCCGCCGATTATCATTCATGACGTGAGTGTGAGGTATCTTTCAAAAATGATCCTCGTTTTGTATCCTGGTTGTGAGTTCAAGATGGCGCGTACCCGTGGGGGGGCATGCAAAGTTTTCTTTAAAGACCGGGAGCACCAGGCTGCCTTTTTTGCTAAGCTTAAAGCCAATAATGTAACCTCGCACACCTTCACTCACTCACTAGGTATGAGTCGTTGGTCCTTAGAGGACTTCATCCAGAATTTAAGCCTGAGGAGGTTCTGGAAGACCTCAAGACTAATTTTCCTAATTTTAAAACTAAAAATGTCAAACGCTATGAGACATCATTTTCTCGTAGAAATAAAGTAAAACTGGATTTGTACCTGGTACAATTCCCACCCAATACCAATACCAATATGGTCAGCAGCGACATTAAATTCATTCTACGGCAGCGCGTGTCTTGGGAACGTATCAAGAGTTCGGGTCCAATACAATGCCGAAACTGTCAAATGCACGGTCATGCGGCATCTAATTGTAACAGGGATTACAGATGCGTAAAATGCGATGGTATTCACCTGCCTGGTCAATGTCCTCGCACTCCAATGATGGACAATGAACCTTATTGTGTCAATTGTCGTGCCTTTGGGCATCCGGCCAGTTTTAGTGGTTGCCCGGTCTATCTGAGACGTGAGGAGCTTAGAAATAAGATGAGGTCTGGTCAACGATTTCATGCCAATGTCGCTGCAGACAGCAATCAATTCCCCTCCACGGGAAAAAAAATACCTTTGGGACCAAATCATTTGCAGACTGCTTTAGGAGCGATCCCCACCCACAGTCCTCTTCTTCTAACAAACACTTTTCTGATGACGTTCACGAAATCCTTCACCCGGAAGAAACATATGGAATTCCATTATCTCAACTGCTGGATAAAATCCGCAAATTTCTGCCGAAACTCAAGGGTGTCAGTGGCCAAGATAGGAAGACGGCCATTTTGGGGTTCTATTTCACTCTTGCTGGAGATGAATTTTAGAACCCTAAAATGTGCGTCCCTGAATGTTGGCTCTCTGGTATCCCTGGGTCGAAGGTGGTCTCTTCGGGACCTCCTTCATGTTAACAATCATGATTTCCTATTTTTACAGGAAACTCACCTGCATCCAAAGTCGAAACTCTCTCTTAGTAATTATAACCTTTATCGTAACGACAGCCTTCAGGGCACGGCCCTCTTATGTAAAAACTCCTTCGTATCTCGGCTGATACAACTACCCTTTTCTTTCTCCAATGTCTCGGTTGAAATTTCTCTCAGTTTACCGAATTCAGTATCCGGAAAAATGCTCCTAGTCTCACTTTATCTTCCCTCGAATGCTAGTGCTACTGATCTTTCTCAACTTTTGCTTAAGCTGTCGCGTCTCGAATCAGAGTATGAGGCGATACTTATAGGGGGTGATTTGAATGCCAAACATCCGAGTTGGGGTAAACCCTCCACTAATAGAAACGGAAAAATTTTGTTCGATTGGAAGCTAAATAACCCTCTCCTAGATTTTTTCTCTATCATTGATCCGGCTGGCCCTTCTTTCCCCAGGTCCATGAGCCGTGTTGATCTTTTCCTAATATCACATAAACTATCTGGCAACATTAATCTCCACCGTTGTTTTACGTCCCCTTCCTTCTCGGACCACTACACGCTTGAGATGGAATTTAGTTTCTTCTGCGTTACTCCTTCTTTGGCGTCACTGCCTAAATATCGTGTTCTGGATAAAGTCGATTGGAAAGCGTTCGGTACTGAACTCAATGATGCACTTCTATCTTTCGTAGGCCCAGCTTCATGTAACTGGTCTAACGAGGACATTGACTCCTCCATCTCATTCTTAAATTCAACCTTTAACTCACTACTGGACAGGGTAGCTCCGTTAAAACCGCACGGTTTTCGGGATAGGCTCCCTCCTGATGTTCAAAGTCTCTTTATGACCAGGAGAAACTGGCGTAGAAAACTTAAGCGCCAATTGGAAAGGAACCTTTTCCAACACAAAGCCCACACTATGGCCCTTGCCAATCAGATATTGTTGCTTAACCGTATTGTTGATGAGCTTGTCTCATCGTTCTTAAACAAATCATTCCAAAACAAACTGCGTGCTATGAAACCGGGCCCTTCCCTTTTTAAAGAAATAAATAGAATTATAGGTAGAAAGTGCTCTCACTCATTTGATAATATTATCGCCGATAACCTTTCCCCTTTAGATATCCCTGAGGTATTCCCTGAACACTATAGGAACGTTTTTCAGCTCAGGAGACCTGGCTATAATGCTGCTAATCGTGATCTGGTCATAAGCTCAGTGGATGCTCTTCAGCTCCATCTTCCTTGCCAACAGTATAACTTCGGTGAAATCCCATCCTGTAGCGAAAGCCTGTCCTACCCTTTCTTCAAGCCCAGCTCTCTTAACTCACTAATCCATGGTCTTAATGGAAAGAGGTCTGCTGGAAATGACAACGTCTCTAACTATATCTTGAAAAGGATTGGTCCACTTATCTCCTCACCCCTTTCTACTATTTTGAACAACTGTCTAAATAACTGTTACTTTCCTACGGCTTGGAAAGTTTCCAAACTTATCCCCATTCCCAAAGGGGGCAGGGGCTCTTCCCGGCTGACTTTCGTCCTATATCTTGCCTCTCCAATCTTGGGAAGTTATTGGAACGTAAGACAGCCCTTGAGCTGGACGATCACTGTCTCTTACATAATATAATCCCGCACGAGCAGTTTGGATTCAAGCCTGCCCATTCTACTGAGCATGCCCTATTAGTCCTACACAATGCTATAAATCAGGGCCTCAGGCGCAAGAATCCTACAGTGCTTTGCTCCCTGGACATCAGGGCAGCATTCGACTCAGTATGGCACTCGGGCCTCCTCTATAAACTCTCCATATTGGGCTTCCCCGCTACGTTATCAAAATTCTCTCTAGTTTTCTGGCAAACCGATCTCTTTCCGTCCAAATTGGGGAACTCTCCTCTACCCGGGTTGATGTTAGGTCCGGGGTTCCTCAAGGCTCCATACTCGGTCCGAAGCTCTTTAACATCTATCTCAATGATCTCCCTCACACCGTTCCTGATATTGGGTCAAGGGCTATCTTGTATGCCGATGACACTCTCATCTACGCCTCTTATCCTGAGCCTCTCAAGTCCATGCTTTGTAAACACTTAGGTCTTGTTAAACGCTTTTACAGTACCTGGGGTCTCTCACTGAATGCAAATTAAACTCAGTTTGTAGTGTTCCGAAATGCTTGGGGTAAGGGTCGCAGTGGTCCTACGAAGGCTTGCGGCAAGCTTCAATTCCGGATTAAATTTAATTATCACGCTATGGCTACTATTGCAAAAGTCAGAAGTGTACTCGGCCGTTTAAATCCAGTGCTTAAATATAAGAGCAAGCTCAACCAAAAATCCAAACTGTTGCTATATAAGCAGGTTATCAGACCAATTATTAGTTATGGCTTTCCCTGTTGGCACTCCATCTCGACCACCTGGGCCAGGAATCTGGAAATTTTGGAGCGCAGGATCCTCAGGCAGTGCTTATCTATCAAATTCAAAACTCGAAACAGATTGTACTCAAACAGGGAACTATATTCCAAGGCAGATATCACTCCGCTGCTTTCATACATCCAGGAAAAATGGAAAGCTCGTGCCCTCAGGCTAGAATCTCATGAAAACCCACTAATAAGGAACTGCTGGGTTGAAAACCCGCCCTCTAGTTCCTCATACTACCTCAGCCCGTTTGACCTTGCTGGCGCCCCTCCGGGCTTCTATGCGGGCCGTGACTCTGCTCATAGCAGGGGATGATACATGTTGAGTGATGGTCGGCTGGCACCACTAACACATCAATACAAATACGTGACTTAAAACAGATTTTATGTTATTTACCATGGATACGGTATTAAAGTAACTCTAGTTTATTATCACTACCTAATCCAAGCCTTGTTTCTCAAACGTACAAATACCAATGCGCCTATTATACTAATAATTTTTCCTAGCTTAACATCCTCGAGTGTAACCCAGTCTGATTTTAAACTTTAAACTTTAAACTTTTAACTTAAACTTCACAAACCTTGGTGAACTTTACGCATATATTAGGTCTGTTCCAATAGAAAACCTGTCCTGTCGTAGCCTGCGAAAAGTTACTTGATTGGTGGGGGAAAATTTAGTCAAAATCCCGAAAAGTGAAGGAACGCTTTCTGGGATGTTTCGTGCAAATCAAGAAGACCATAACCTAAAAATCACTTGTGTCTTCAAAATAATGACATAAAACTATTGAAATTAATAAATTATTTATGAAATTATTCAAAATCTTGTAGTAAGGCACCAAATGAAGAAATTATTTTCAGCACATCGTAATCATTTTGGTTTGACATGACAAGTAACAGCTGTTTTGACATTTTGAAAACGTCGTAAGATTTCACTCCACCTAAAAATCTCCTGCGGTTTCTTGGTCGAGGGGAAGTAAAAATGTCCCCGCTTTTCCGAGCATGAGATTCTATTGGAACAGAAATTGGGTGATTTCTTGGTCCCGCGGGATCCCGCATTCTCTATTGGAACAGACTTATTATATACTGTAGGTTAAGATATTAAACAATAAGATATGCTAAGAATATAGACTGATCTACACTACATTAAGTATCACACGAAGTGCTCATTCTTTTATCTAGCTATAATCAAAGTAAAGCAATACAATGTTGTGTGAATTAAAGTAAACTAGAATAATACAATGAGTTATCTCCTAGCACCCTTGGTGCACCGGAACTTGTTTTGTGATATACAAATTCGTTACCTGAAATAAACTTAAGTTACTACATTCTTTTATGTCATGAAGAACCTTAATTTAAAGTATTGTACTACCTAATTTTATCTTAATTTTGAATTTAACCTACACATAACATGTAAATAATCATTAAAAGAGCGTTGGTTTGGCAATGCCACCCCCCACACTGCTAAACACATTGTGTCTGGGCATAACCAAGGAAAACAACCATTTCCATGAACAAAGAAAATGTTGAGAGCGAATTTCCGCTCAATCGGACTACAACTCGGCGAAGTCACATTAGGTCTGTTCCCGTACCTGCAGAAAGTACAGAATCTGTCAGTTGCTTCGAATTACTTAACAGAATTCTGTTCCCGTACTTTTACTGCAGCCGCCATACTCATTTCCCCACCCTGCAGTAAGAAGCAGAAACCTGCAGTAGCTACGAGCTGCTGTAACCTGCTGCAGCTTAGATATTTAAAATATGGCAATGTCAGAACTGTCATTCCCGTGTTAAAACTGCAGAAACCTGCAGAAACATGTTCCTGTACTTTCTGTACTTCATCCCCACCTGTCAATAAGCAACTTGCAGTAAGTGGCAGAATGCAGAAAGTACGGGAACAAACCTATTATGTTGTTAGTGTAATTTGGAAAATTTGGGAGAATTTGGTAGTCCGATTCTCTCAATATCTATTCTTGTTCATGGCTTGTAAATATAGAAGGTAATGGTCTGGGTGCTGGGGTATCATTGCCACTTTCAACACTACTCTATCTCCTATCAGGGGATACTTAGGCCTGGGTATGTGTGTGGCCTAGTCCGCCATTTTAATTTTAATTCTTTTAGTTTTAAGTAATTTTGTGATATGTATTAGTTTGATTCTCGTTGCCAGCCTATTAACCTGGCCAACCTGGCTCATAACCTTCTATATTACAAGCCATGAACAAGGAAAATATTGAGTGAATTTCCGCTCAATCGGACTACAACTCGGTGAAATCACGTTATGTTGTTAGTGTAATTT
This sequence comes from Thereva nobilitata, assembly GCA_963855945.1. Taxonomy (NCBI): domain Eukaryota; kingdom Metazoa; phylum Arthropoda; class Insecta; order Diptera; family Therevidae; genus Thereva; species Thereva nobilitata. Next base: position 164,489,724 of record OY979694.1, read on the forward strand.
GGAGAATTTGCGAGAATTTGGTAGTCCGCTTCTCTCAATTGAGATTCTTGTTCATGGCTTGTAAATATAGAAGGTTATGCCTGGCTCCGTTCAACCACAAATGCAGTTGTATTTACTATTGTCTACAAGTAAACTTATTAAATAAGTATTTTTCTACACTCTTACGGTTGCCATTTGGCTAGTATTTATAGCATAATAACTTTGTAAAACACATGTATTGAATTGAATAAACTGAAAAGTAAAAAGTAAAAGTAAAGTTAGTTCCGTTTTAAATTTTCTTTCAATAATAACACCCCCCCCCCCCCCCCCCGATGAAGCGTTAGAGTCTCTCTCCGAAGTAGATTTTTCATATTTATTTCCTGTGAACAAGCAACAATTCGAAGAACTTTTCACTTATTGTGATCCAGTTCCTGAGCAGCAAGTCTTAAGATACATATGTGAACTGAAAAGACTTAATGGCGTATCTGTGCAAAATGAGACAGGGGCTGCCAGATGATTGTCTATAAAATACCAAAATGTCATAAAAATATCAGATCTAGAGGTTTGTGGCCATGAGGACTTTTGTTCGGGAGATCGAAAGCTACAATTTTACGGGAAAGTATTTAGTTTGACCGGGGACCATTTTCCATAAGAAATGTTCAAATTTCGAATTAGCATCACAGATGATCCAACTTTCAATGTTAATATGTGTGATGACATGCCTGGTGGCTCCAAAGAATTAAGAAATTCAATTGGATATTTTACTGCTTGTTCTTCGTCCATTATTGTGTCAATCGATTTGTATTTGACAGTTTTTCCGAGCAGTTTCATTTGAATTTGTTCATTAAGTTTGTTGACATCGTTTTTCTTGGGCGCTAAAGCTGGCTTCCCACGGTGCGCGATTTTGCGGATTATCACGCACGGCTGACGTCCACGGACGAGCCCGGACCGCCCCGCACGAGCTCGCACCGCACCTTTAGCTGGCTTCCTACGGTGCGCGATTTTGCGGACAGACGCGGACGGCGCACCGTGGGAAGAGTGTTGTCTGTGAAGGCACAGGCACGTCTGTAGCGGTGCGTAGTATCCGCCGCGAGTCGGAAAATTCAGGTGCGGTGCGAGCTGGTGCGGTGCGGTCCGGGCTCGTCCGTAAATCCACAGACGAGCATGTAAAAACCAAAGTCTAGAAATAACAAGTTTTTCTTCTTCATACAAAATCAGAGGACAGTACCACATAGTTTTGAACAAAATGGAGTAGCAGAAAGGATGAATCGTACCATTATGGAAAAAGTGCGATGCATGCTCATAGACAGCGGTTTGGGTCGAAATTTTTGGGCAGAGGCAGCAATGACAGCGGTGTATTTGATTAACCAAATCTCATGCCATGGCATGAAGAACATCACACCAGAAGAACGTTGGTGAAATACAAAGCCAAATCTGTCATCTCTACGTGTGTTTGGTTGCAAGGCCATGGACCTACATACCGAAAGCGCAACGAAATAAATTGGCTGAAAAATCCAACGTGTGCATTTTCATGGGATACAGCGAACAAACAAAAGGATTTCGACTATACAATCCAAATACCAGAAAGGTGATCGTTAGCAGACCCACACAGACCGATACGCACCATGCAGTGCGGGTGCGGTCCGGCCTCGTCCGGGGACGTCGGCCGTGCGTGATAATCCGCAAAATCCCGCACCGTGGGAAGCCGGATTTACAGACTTACGGCGGATTCCTACGGACCTCTACAGATTTGTCTGTGCCTTTACGGACGAGACTCTTCCCATGGTGTGCGGTCCGCGTCTGTCCGCCTCCGTCCGCAATATCGCGCACTGTGGGAAGCCAGCTTAAGATTGCACGTTGGCACAGCCAATGTGGATTTTTGTGGTTCGTTGTTAAATTCGGGAACATCTTGTCCACAACAGTTTGAATATTGGGCTGCATTTGAGTTTTGCGGAAACGAAATCACTTTTGTTCTGATATCAATTGGAATTTCGCCATTTCCAATGTCCACAAGTTGCTTTGAAACTGATTGAGCAGAGCCTTGCATCTTGTAGCAAATGGACACGCATATTCGTTGTGAACACTGTTCCATAGATATGATGCTTTCAAGCATGCGTTAAGCTCATCTGCAGGCGTTGATCAAGGTATAACAGGCAAAGTTTAGCGAAACCCCCCTGCAAGTCTCCTGCGGTTGATTTTTTCCTCGGAATTCTCGCAATGTCAAGCGCTTTGAGCAATTTTTTATGGGCCATGGTGCATTCGTCCCAAATTATAATATTGCAGAGTACCTCCCATACAAAAGTTCAAATTTGACGGATATCGATACACTACAGCTACCCCCGAAGTGTTCAAGATAGAGCAAAATAGACCGCGTAGGAGCACCCGCCGTACCCGAAAACCTTTATATACAAAAATTCATGCCAACTGGATGAGCGGTTTCGGAGTCTATTAAACATTTACAGACAGCCAGACATACTTTCACTTTTATATATGTATATAGATATACAACTGTAAGCCTGCCGCGGATATGCGTGCAAATTTCAGCCTTTAAATTCGGTAATTAAAGGAGTACAAATTTTTTGAAGAAAAACAAATTATCTCAGCTCCAAAAAGTCGTAAAGTAATAATATTTTTTTGTGAATTCGTAGAAAATTAGCAGCTATCCATAGGTAGTGCTGCCATTTCGATGGAATTCCAAACAAAAAAATAAATCGCAGTTTTGTAACGAAATTTTTTTCCGGATTTTCGGCCATTTTTTCGCATATTTCCAATGAAGTAGTAAGGTTCGCACAAAAAACAACTATTACTAACAACTATTATTTTAAGACCAAAAACGTTTCTTTCCATTATCACGGCTATGAGCTAATCCAATTCGACGAAAACGGGTTTTTTTTCGAAAAAAAACCGTATTTTGCAAAAACTATTTATTACTAGTCGGGCCCCTGCACAATTGTGCAGAGTATATTATTATTTTAATTATCCCAAAGCCCACAGTGATACATCCTCACATCGGAAGTTACGATTGGATCATTTCGAACTTAAATTTTGCAATCGCTTGAGCACGGTTAAAAAAGGAAGAGTTATCTCCTGGTTTATTTTTTTAATTACATTAAAACGCTAGGCGCAGGGTAAATTGATGATGCTTGAAATTAAACGGAAGACCAGGGTCGTTTGATGTATCCGTGGGATAAAGTGAATCTTGCCTCTTTGAGATCATGTAAGACACTCGGCTTGGATTACTTTCGCGCGAAAGTCTCGAAGAGCTAATCTGGTTCCATTACACAAACCATTCTCAGGGCCGTCCTAAGGTATTCGGCGCCCATGGGCTGCTAAAAATAAAGCGCCCCTCTCGGTAAGAAAACACACGGGATGTCTGAGGGGAGCGGGGTGGCCGGCAAAGTTATACAAAAGTGTCAGAACTAGAAAAAGTCAAACACTAAATAGAACAAAAAATTCATACAAAATTAAAAAAAACTACATATATGAACAAGAACAAATTTGATCGTAAACAAAAAACAAAAGTAACTTATATATTTTCCTAGCTTTTTTTGCAAATTAAATTATAATATCATAGGTATTTAAGTTATTAAATAATTCACTCTCTATGCATAAAATACTCAAATCTCTAATTTAGTGTGTTCTAAAGAAGACCGTAAATAATTTTCCATTTTTTTCAGGTCGGTATTTTACCTTCATTTGGACTATAATTACGGTTAAGTGCCACCTGTTGGAAAACTACGAAGTACATTTTAAAATAAAATAATTTGATTTGACGCTAGTTAAGCCGCACTTTGTAAGGATGTTTCCTGTACGACTTAAAAATAATTTTTAAAATATTACAAATTAAAACAACTTAAATATACATAAAGCAAAAAACACGCAGAATGTAACAGCTGCGTTCCTTTTCTGCTTATTTTTGCTCGTAAATGCTTGCAGCTACTTTTGCTCTAAGATATGAGCAAAAGCACAAACAGTTACGCAACTAACATCCGCCAGAGGAAAAGTAAATTTTTTGAGTCTATTGTGAATTATTTTGCGCCTATAGATAGGCTTTTGGTTGTTTTGAGCTTTTTTCATATAAAAACGTCTATAAATAAAAATAAAAATAATAAATTTATAAATAAAATAAATTAAAATAGTAATAATAAATTTACCGCATTAATTTAAATTATGTTGTAAAGTATACAAATAAAATAACATCAAAAATTTGAGGCCAGCTTTTACTCATAAGCAGGAATTTCGCGTTCCTTTTCTCCTTTACTCATGAGTACTCAAAACAGAAATGGAACGCAGCTAATATCTCACTGGACATGTTAAATGCAAATGAAAGTAAAGTGTAATGTGTCATACCACCATTTCCTTTACCATCATAATGAAGGTATAGTGTGTCAAGGTTATAAGGCTGGCCGTACACATACGGTTTCCGTGTTCGGTTTCCGAATACGGAATTCCGACTCGGAATTCCGTGAGCCTAGCGCAGACTGTACTTAATACATTTTAAAATTCGTAGTAAGAATAAGTTCATTTAGAACGGTCGCTTCTTGTTTTCCGAATAGGCCTTAAGTTACTTAGTGTAGCCAGGTCCATTTTTTGGCTTGCAACCATTTTTGGGGCCCCTTATGACCTGCGGCCCGAGCAATTCGCCCCATTGTGGCGGGCCTGGTTGTAGTAGAAACTTTTTGAAGTGATATATTAATTTTATCTATGATATCTAATATTTCGCTCCAAAATGCTACCATAATATCAGTTTCCAGTGATTTGAACTCATTTTACAACCCCTCAACTTCAACTTTTGTTACAGGCCCTGTGGTTAGGGTGGCCCTGACCATTCTTAATAAAAAGGTTTCGTAGTAACAAAACTATGCAACATTTTTTTAAATTTTATTATGTAATGTGGGGGCCTACCGGATGGGTTCAAAGTATTAAGAAATTCTAATGGAAAGTTTGCTTGTGCTTGGTAAAAAAAACTATCGTCATATATTACCATGGAATCGATTGAATAGTATGACACTTCTTCCGCGTTCATTCTAGCAAGAACAGATTCATTTATTAGACGGACGTGATCATTTTTAGGACATAAAACTGCTTTTTTAGAAATACTAAGGACATCTCAGTTTCACCAAACCCACCAGTACCTAACAATATTTTTCGAGATAAATTTAGAGGGAATTAAAACACTATGCTGAGTATTTTTAATTCCTTCTGGACATTCAACAGTAGAACTGCCAACTTTGAGAACCCAACTTGAAAAATCTTAATCAACTAAAGCTCATAATCTATAAACTAAACCTGGACAATATGTATGTACATTGCTTGCACAAATCATCTAAGCTGAATTTTTCCGGTATAAAATTATTACAATAATCTTGAATGGCAGCCTTAAAAATTCTTTAGGTTGCCTACAAACACAACCGGTAGAATCTGTAGCATTTTGGCTTTCATTTCCATTCATCACTTGCAATTCATTAGATTGTCTCGATGCCCTCTGTTTAGCGATTTCTTCTCGATGTTGTTCATAATAATTTCTATTTTGTGTGCTTCTCTTCATTTTAAAAATTCAAATAACCACAATAAGTCACTTTTGCACAATTTGTTTGCACTTTTTTTGATTATCCCTTATGACGTTTCGAAAGGATTCGACGATTTTCATATATTTCATTCAAGCACAAGTAAACAAACTCTGGGCCAAGTCAATAATGCACTTTTCTCAATATTTATTTGCGAAGGTGGTTGATTTATATTAAATCAAGCCAAACCTTATAACAAGGGATAATCCTAAAGGGTAAAAACCACCCCTAAATCAACTGAAAATAAAAAAAATTGTAAAAATTTTTTTTCTAGTTTATGCTCCAAATTCGATTTTATGAGTATTGTTAGCCAAAAATAAATTATTTTCAACCCTTAAGGGGTTAAACTACCCCTACAACTTTAGAAATCAACTTTAAACAAAAAAAATAAGCAAAATTTTTTTTTTGCTTAATTATATTCAACACTTTACCCCATTAAGTCAGCCAAAAATTTTATTTTTTATGAAATAATTATTAAAACATTTGGAAAATTTATTTAAAATTTAAATTGGAACCTACGAAAATAACATTTTTTCAATGTATTTTTTTTGTTTTGATTTAGGGGGGCTTTAATCCCTTTAAAAGGGGGTAAAATAAATTTTCCAAATGTTTTAATAGTAGGTATTTCATCAAAAATACTATTTTAATGTAAAATAAAAATTCAATTTTTTTCAAATTCAACTTTAATGTAGGGTTAGTTTTACCCCCTTAAGTGGTGAAAATAAATAATTTTTGGGTTACAATACTCATACAATCGAATTTGAAGCATAAACTTGAAAAAAAATTTTTTTTATTTTCAGTTGATTTAGGGGTGGTTTCCACCCTTTAGGATTATCCCTTGTTTTAAAGTTTGGCTGATTTAGTATAAATCAACCACCAAATCGCAAATAAATATAAAAAAATGGATTTCGTTAGATTATTTTTCATTATTATAGAAATTATCGCGAACAACCCTTAAAAAGGGGTATTTTTTTCGTTTTTAAGGGTGACGCCCATATTTTAGGACCGCAGGACCCCGATTTTCGTAATCAGCGACCCAAAATACATGTAGGGTTCGATTTTCTTAATGGTGTTGTGTTATGTCGGAACACCCCCCTTCGCGTTTTGAATGGACTATTTATGCAATAAACCCCTTTAAATAAATATTTAGAGCGTTCTGGCAAGCATTAGGTGAAGGGTAAATGTTCTGGCATTAATTTTTATAAATAGAGAATACTATCAAAAATAATCTCCAGAAAATTCATGAGTAATACTATAACAAAATTGAACTTTATTTTTTACCCTCTTTGTAATTTTGGGGTAGTTCATCCCGGCCACAGGGGGCTGCCAGAAGTAACTTTTATTGTTAAGCAGGCATATAAGATTTAGTATGGAAATTTTCATGAGGGATGAAATGACAACACAAAATACGTCGCTGGCTCTCCCTCTATATGTAAACCTTTTTTTTGCACAAAGTCTACTTTTTTTTAAAACGCGAAAAACTGTTTTTGGCCCTTTTCCGACGCCATTTTGGAAACTTTTCCAAAGGCCTACGAGTGCCAAAAGTATTTCATCAAATTCTACGGAATTTTTCCTAAATTACCCATATTTTACTTTTCGGATGGCTCGGTTGGCACGAAAAAATCAAATTTGACTGGCCTACAAGGCAAATGAACATTTACTCGCGGCCAAAATGACGTAAAAAGATGATGTTTCAGATGCGCAAAGCTGCGATGTGTACTTTCTTGGTGACGTCATTTTGCCCGCGAGCAAATGTTCGTTTGCCTTGGTGGAATCGTACTTTTAGAAGAAATATACGATCAGCACGTTACATCTGTTATTTTATGTTCAATACGCATCATTTCGCAGGCACATTGATTGCATATCCTGAAACGAGTATAGAAGGGTCAATTCAAAAAGTCAAACAAATTTAGTGTTGCAGCAGTGTTTTTGTCATGTTACCACAACATTATCGTAACACTGTTTAGGCAGTGTTGCACACATGATTACTTTTACGAAATTTTTGACGACATTTCGGTTTATTTTGTTTAAAAGTGGAGAAATTATGAGTTCTATATTGAAAAACGTAATAATTAACTTGTTAATGCTGCTATGACACTTACTTTTTTCAGCATTTACTTTTTAAGTATGAAAAGACAAGGACATCTTGGTATGAACGAGATGGCGGCTTTGCATTTTCGTGCAGTTTCAATTTTGAACATATTAAATTTGCACTCGTTTTTAATAAATGCTTTTTCATAGTTAGCAAAAACATAATTATTATCATATTCACCGCACTTACTTACAAGTTTTCTTTTAAATTTCACTTAATAACCACGAACTTTTAATTTTGTCAAAAAAAAAGTCTGAAATATCAAAAATGAATATGAAGGTCCCAAAAAAGTATGAAAAGTTCATACTTTTACTGGCACTTTTCGAGTTAGCTGAGATTTTTCGCGTAGATTAGCTTCAATTTTAGCATATTTCTAATCCTTCGCACTTATGCCAAATCTCCGTAAAGAATTTTTGTCTCTTTCTAAACTTACTAAAAAGTGTAAGATTCGTCTGAAAAAAAGTAAGTGTTATAACAGCATAATTTCTGAAAATTCCAAAAAAGTGTATCTAGTGCACTATTCTCCATTCTGATTGTAGGGCTTATGCTCTGCAGTATAAACAAATATGTTGCGACATTACACGAATGTTAAAACAATACTGCCTACCTTGTTGACAAAATGGATACTACACTTTTTCGTGTTGACTTTTTGAACACATGACAAGTTTTTATGTTGCAATGTGACTGCAATGTTGACTTTTTGAATTGACCCGAACTTGAAATCATCCCAATAATTGAAGGACCTTCGGTTGTGAAACCTTAAGTACTAACTCATAATAATCTTCATCAATTTCACCTCAAATCTCATCCCTTATTCCAAAAAAATAATATTTACTTCTTTTTACAATTGAAATAAAATTCCAACTTATAATTACAATCAATAAATAAACACAAATTCATTGTAGTGGCGTGTGTTAGTCGGAAAAAAACCCCGTAAATGGTAAATATTTTGAGCCGTACCTCCGCCCCCGTTTTCGAGGATGCTCAACACGACGGCGTTGTTAGAATTTCTCTTTGCGTTTGCGCAACCCCTCAACACAGCCAAAAAATGCCTCCAAGAGGAGCTAAACGCGCTTACACGGTTTCCCTGTAAAAGAATAGCATATTCTGTAACAAGTTTGGAATGATGCATATCCGTGGCGGTCCACGAGTGCGGAATATGCCATTCAAAACGTGTTGCAGACTATACTTTTTCTACGTCTTTATTTAGTTTTTATTAATATTTTGTAAAGAAAAACATACCTAATGTAAAGCTACTGTCAAAAATATAATGTATAAGGCACAGCAACACTAAATAACATATTAGTAGGGAGTGTTCATTCATAACAATTTTATAATTTAATAGATGGCCGCCGCAAAATTTAATAAAAAAATATGGGTTCCTGTAAAGACCGTATACGGGCGAAGTTTTTACGTGATAACGTCTTTTTTGTATTATAAGTTTTTTGGAACAAAGGATTAAATGAAGATTACACTTTTAAATTCATAAATCACTGACATATTTCCTTTTATTTAGTTTTTCAGTTTTATTTTTCTCGCCGGTTTTTCTCTACGGTCTACGCTGTCATCCGCCATTTTGAATTTTCAAATTTTAACCACAAATTCGTCATTTGGAACCCTTAAAGCCCCCCGATGCTGATTTTCAGTCCAATCGGAACATAATTGCCAAAATTAGTCCGCCATTTTGAATTTTCAAATTTTAACCACAAATTCGTCATTTGGAACTTTTAAAGCCACCCGATGCTGATTTTCAGTCCAATCGGAAGACAATTGACAAAATTAGTCCGCCATTTTGAATTTTCAAATTTTAACCACAAATTCGTCATTTGGAATCCTTAAAGCCCCCCGATACTGATTTTCAGTACAATCGGAACACAATTGCCAAAATTAGTCCGCCATTTTGAATTTTCGTCATTCGTCATTTGGAACCCTTAAAGCCCCCATGCTGATTTTCAGTCCAATCGGAACACAATTGCCAAAATTAGTCCGCCATTTTGAATTTTCAAATTTTAACCACAAATTCGTCATTTGGAACCCTTAAAGCCCCCCGATGCTGATTTTCAGTCCAATCGGAAGACAATTGCCAAAATTAGTCCGCCATTTTGAATTTTCAAATTTTAACCACAAATTCGTCATTTGGAATCCTTAAAGCCCCCCGATACTGATTTTCAGTACAATCGGAACATAATTGCCAAAATTAGTCCGCCATTTTGAATTTTCGTAATTCGTCATTTGGACCCCTTAAAGCCCCCCGATACTGATTTTCAGTCCAATCGGAACACAATTGCCAAAATTAGTCCGCCATTTTGAATTTTCAAATTTTAACCACAAATTCGTCATTTGGAACCCTTAAAGCCCCCCGATGCTGATTTTCAGTTCAATCGGAAGACAATTGCCAAAATTAGTCCGCCATTTTGAATTTTCAAATTTTAACCACAAATTCGTCATTTGGAATCCTTAAAGCCCCCCGATACGGATTTTCAGTACAATCGGAACACAATTGCCAAAATTAGTCCGCCATTTTGAATTTTCGTCATTCGTCATTTGGAACCCTTAAAGCCCCCCGATACTGATTTTCAGTCTAATCGGAACACAATTGCCAAAATTAGTCCGCCATTTTGAATTTTCAAATTTTAACCACAAATTCGTCATTTGGAACCCTTAAAGCCCCCCGATGCTGATTTTCAGTCCAATCGGAACACAATTGCCAAAATTAGTCCGCCATTTTGAATTTTCAAATTTTAACCACAAATTCGTCATTTGGAACCCTTAAAGCCACCCGATGCTGATTTTCAGTCCAATCGGAACACAATTGCCAAAATTAGTCCGCCATTTTGAATATTCAAATTTTAACCACAAATTCGTCATTTGGAATCCTTAAAGCCCCCGATACTGATTTTCAGTCCAATCGGAACACAATTGCCAAAAATAGTCCTCCATTTTGAATTTTCGTCATTCGTCATTTGGAACCCTTAAAGCCCCCCCGATACTGATTTTCAGTCCAATCGGAACACAATTGCCAAAATTAGTCCGCCATTTTGAATATTCAAATTTTAACCACAAATTCGTCATTTGGAATCCTTAAAGCCCCCCGATACTGATTTTCAGTCCAATCGGAACACAATTGCCAAAAATAGTCCGCCATTTTGAATTTTCGTCATTCGTCATTTGGAACCCTTAAAGCCCCCCCGATACTGATTTTCAGTCCAATCGGAACAAAATTGCCAAAATTAGTCCGCCATTTTGAATTTTCAAATTTTAACCACAAATTCGTCATTTGGAACCCTTAAAGCCCCCCGATGCTGATTTTCAGTCCAATCGGAACACAATTGCCAAAATTAGTCCGCCATTTTGAATTTTCAAATTTTAACCACAAATTCGTCATTTGGAACCCTTAAAGCCCCCCATTTCTGACTTTCAGTCCAATCGGAACACAATTGCCAAAATTAGTCCGCCATTTTAAATTTTCAAATTTTAACCACAAATTCGTCATTTGGAACCCTTAAAGCCCCTCGATACTGATTTTCAGTCCAATCGGAACACAATTGCCAAAATAAGTCCGCCATTTTGAATTTTCAAATTTTAACCACAAATTCGTCATTTGGAGCCCTTAAAGCCTCACCCGTCCGAATTAGTCTCGTGTGTAGCACCCCCATTGGGTGGTGCTACACGGAGACTCGAGAAGTCGGCCGAAGTCAGATTTGAGTCTCGTTGTTTAATGCTACACGAGGCTGCCTTCGGCTTGGAATAATTCTTTATCCTACATGAAAGCTTTGATTGTGTGTGTTTACCGCGGTCATTGTTTACATCTGAGAAGGGAGAAGAGAAAGAAATGTGCGTATGAGTTAGTTTTCAACCCGGAAATTTTTGGGTGAAAATTCTTTCGTTAAAGTTTCGTCATGTGCGTCCTTCTTTCTCTCCTCTCCTTCGTTTCTTTCCTATAAAACCGGGGTTTTCGTACGTCTTGAGTCTCCGTGTAGCACCCCACAATGAGACGCTTTCTTTCTTTTGCTCCGACGCTAAGAGCGCGAGCCTCTTTCTCGAAAGTTGCGCGAGCATCGTAACGTTACTGGACGTTAGTGGCTTCGTTACAACTTTTTCGTGAATGCCTTCCAACCGCATCGATTTATAAGACGTTATCACGTCAAAAATTCTATTATTTTCAGCAATTTAATAATTGAATAGTTTATTTAAAGCAAAAATATTCTAGCAGAACATCATTGATTGTTTATTTATTGAAACAATCCTTTTTTCTTTAAGCCCGGTATGCAAGGCTCAAGAAATTTCTTTGCCTATCTTAAACCTATGTAAAAAAAATGGTCAAGAAATGGTTCAGAAATATTTTCTGGAGCGATTTCTGCAACCGGTATGCTAGAGTCAAGAAATTCACACCAGAAATATCGTGTTTTTTAGTGACACGCAGATGTCGCTTATGATACAATTTTAGTTTTTCCTCCAGAAATAAGTGTCGATTCATTTATTTCCTTAAGAAACTTTAACGGTTCATGAGGTCTCAGGTAGTTTTTGAAATTGAAAGTAACTGTCAGCAATGAAAAAAATTACATATTGTTGTTTTTTATTCAGATTTTTTAAATTCTTTTTTAATTCTTTACTAATTAAAAAAATTTCATTAATTTAAGCAATCATAAAACAATTTATTTATTGTCTGCAATGAAAATAAGTAACTGTCAAAATTTCTGAACTGCTGTCATTTTTTCTTAGGGAAATAAATGCAGAAGTTTTCGTGAGCAAATTTCTTGAGCCTTGCATACCGGGCTTTAATTAATAAACCTTTTTTTTCTTTAATTAATAAATCATATTCTTGGATTACGAGGAACAGATGTCGCCACTAGTAGTCATTCCATAACAAGTGATGGAATGAATATTCCACACGGGTGTGGAATGCTGCTAATTTCGTAACTAAAAGTTATATCAGAATGCCTGTATTCTAACAGCTGGGTACGGTGGTGGTGTTGGATATCGCTTCCGACCACCACCAACTGCTCCACCGGTCAATGCTCTCCCAAAAAAGGGGTGCATTTTGTTTGTAATATCAGCACCAAAATTATATTTTCCCGCGTTTTCGAGGATGCCGAGCACGGTGGTGGTGGATAAATTTTTTGTAAATAAATTTTTTTTAAATTCGTACCAAAACCAGGCGCCTAAAATAGTCACTTCGCCACGCCATTTCTCAGTTCAAACGCCAACCACGACCAGGCCCATTCGCTGATAGGGTTGGCGAATTTTATAGCCCCATATCCAGTGCAACAGCAACTCATCTAACTGATACGCACACTAACACTCACTGACCGTTCTTATAAGTAAGTTATCCCTATCTGTTGACAAGGTAATAACCGGTCCTGGAAATTTCCTTTCTATCTTCTTGTAGTGCTGTTCGAAATATATCTTATTTCCTCCTCTTCCTCTTATCTTCGACAAATCATTATCGTTAGGAGTTTCGTGCACTGTGGAAGAAATCCTACCTCACGGCACTCTATAAATCTTGTGATAAGCACTTGCTGGATAACTGTAGGCGCATTGCCATTTTATCATCAATCCCTAAGCTTTTTGAAAAACAAGTTCATGACCCACTAACCCCTTAATGAACAACAACACGGCTTAAGAAAAGGGCGTTCAACAACTTCAAACCTTATGGTCCGCACTGGCTTCAACAAGGGTTTCAACAAGGCTTCAACTATCTCTGAACTGGCTTCAACAAGGCCTTTGATCGAGTGGACCATGGTATTTTGATTGCAAAATTATTACAATTTAAAATATCAGGTTCTGCCCTGAAATCGTTAAAATCTCAAAGTTATTGTCTCAACGACATGATATTGAATCACGTTGATTATATCGTAGATCTAGGTGCTGTCCTAGACATAAATCTTAATTCCAATCTGCACTGCCAGAGTCAACAAGCTTCTAGGTTTCATAAAGAGGAGAGCTAAAGTCAAGAATTCGGCAATGTATGCGTTACAGACACACTCTTTTGTTCTTTAGTCTGCCCTATCCTGGAACATGCGAGTCCTGTTAAAAATTGGAGGACGTGGTTAACATTATAGCTCTATCTATAGGCTATTTATGTACTAAAAATGTACCGAATAAAGCCAATTTTAACATCAAAATTGTTTATAACTTCAAACTAAAGGCCGTAATATAAAAATTGTCCAGACTATTCATTGGAAATATTTCAAGCTTTCTAATTTTGGAAAAAAATAATAAGTTAACTACGTATTTTTGGAGAAAAAGGTGGGTTTAGTTGAAATTTTTGTTAAAAAACGAAATTGTTGACTTTGACGACTCAACTCTGGAAGTAGGTAAGATGAACCCGCCACTTTCAGAGCAATAGTGGGTGGGAGTATTCTGCGTACACTGGTATCTATTCATAGGAAATAGGTAATAGGGTGACAAAATTACAGGGTGATATGTAAAACTCCAACAAACAAATTTCAAAGCGACCTAGCGGCCAAAACGTTACGATTCCACCTTTATTGTTTGTCTGTCCAAAACCTATGAACAACCGGCCGCTTTGTAAACTTAGGCCCTTATTCTGGTTGTCACTTCACCATAGTGAAAAATGTCATCTTTAAATATCAAATGAGAAAAATCTCACTTACAAACGTCAAGTGAGAACAATTGTCACTGAAGTCGTTGTTTCTCGATATCAGTGCCAACTGTAATTCGCCTTATCTCACTGAAATGTTACTATTTTATAGAACAATAATATCATTTTTGTCTCACTTCTCCAATTGTCACCATAAGTGAGAACCAGAATAAGGGCCTTAGTGTACACACCCTGTATTTCGAGGGATAATGCTTACACTACCATTGCTTCTTCCGTAATTAGCCTTGTTATCCATCTGATTGTGGGGTGCTACACGGAGACTCAAGAAGTACAAAAAAACCGTTTTTATAGGAAAGAAACGAAGGAGAGCAGAGAAAGAAGGACGCACATGACGAAACTTTAACGAAAGAATTTTCACCCAAAAATCCCTGGGTGAAAATTAACTCATACGCACATTTCTTTCTCTTCTCTAAATTAATTAGTAAACAAAAATGTAACCACAAGTAACAAAAAGGGTTGGAACCCAAGAAATGTTTATTTAAATTTTCTTAACACAAAAATTTGTGAGTACATGATTTGCGACATTATTACTTTTTATATTGTAAATTTTAATAAAAATATATGGAACATTTTCTGTAAAACTTTGTGAATGAAAATAACCTTTTTTATCAACTTTTTTTCCATTTTCTTCATCATTTGACTTTTATCTTATTTCAACATACATAATTTTAGTGCATAATATTTTGTATTTGTTTTATTCCAAACTAAAGAAATTACTCGTGTGACTTTTAAAGCTTCAACTATTGTTTACGGTTGTATATCCTTTGTGGATAGTGGGAAACAACATGCTAAAATGAGAAATCATGATATCAAAAAATTTCTGCTTGTTATTATTATTACTCAGTCTTGTTAATAAATTAAATAAAAAACTATAAAATTAAAATTACGATATAAATGTTAAAAATTATATATGTATATACTTAAAAAACAAAATATTGTCAGATCAATATTATCGAGTCAATAACAGTTTTTAATAGCTAAAATCTCGAATTAACTAAATAACGAAAATTTAACAAAAACAATTAGTAAGAAAATTATTATTTTGTAATTTTGTTCCACTTTGTTAATTATTATTATTAAGCATAATTACAATGGGGATTCTAATATCTTGTGATTTTACATTCACGAAAACGCCATGCTTCGATACTTATTGTGATATGATTTCAAGGAAGAAAGAAGTTATTGGTATGTTATTAAATATTATGATGATTGTTACATTATTGTTATATTTAATTGGAATTAGCACAGATTGAATAAAATAATCTATTCTATATATATGTATATGTTTTTTTTATATGATGGATCTTCGATTTAGACTATTTCGGGATAATTTTGTAATCGTGCAACAACAACAGCAGGGCTTATTAATGTCAAAGAAACGAAAGAAAATACAACACACAAAAAAAATTTGCACGCATCACAAAATTCTACTCAAGGACGATTCGCCTGACACCGCATTCCATACAAAATTTAGCATGTGTAATTGGAAATTCGCTACCGCACTCATGGCAATACTTGAACATCTTCAGCTCCTTCTTTAGCTGCTGATCCTTGGCCTTCTGTGCTAGAATTGGTGGCAGTGAGGTTTCCGAGCCGCTCGAACTAATGCTGGCATCTCGATTTCGAGGCTTACTGTCGCTTACTGGATGATACTTTAATAGTAGTGATTGCTGTTCGGGAATGGAAGCTGCACTATGTTGTCTACTTCGAGACAAATTCCGCCGTGCTGATCTCTGCTCGGTGGGACTGTGCCTTGAAAGACTGTAAATGAATAGAAAGTTTTGAATAAGCTTAAATATATTATGTTCAAATATAATCCGAAATTTAGTTATTTGTATAAAGCTGAAAACAGAATTGCGACTGCGACGGCCGACTGCAACTGCGATTTATGTCATAGTTGGACGGCGCAGCTAATGTATAACGAAATTGCAACCGCAACTTCTATTGAGACGTGACGTTTTGCATATCCAAAAATTGTGTTTGAAAAAAATTATGTTTTGTACGCCGACTTCGACTTCGCGGCGCAGTGACGCTGCAGTTGTAATTTCGTTATAAAACGTTGTTTTACATTTGCGCTAAACGAGCGACTTCGCCGTCCGCCGTCGCAGTCGCAATTCTGTTTTGACCTTAATAGTCTACTATAATAGTTCGTAAAGGCCCGTCCTCACTACGCGGACTTAGAATCCACGCGCTTTTGGTCGTACGGCCAGCCAAAAGCGCGCGTGATCTTTTAATTTTCTGAGTCATGAGTGAGAAAAAATCAATTCTCATTTGAAACGGCGTACGCGCTTTTGAAAAGCTCATAGTGTGTGGACGCACAATGTACCTTTTTAACCACAGCCTTTTGTCCGCGTTGTTTGGCCGCACGGCCTTTACCATGGACAAAGTCGTAAAAAAGTCGTAAAAAAGTCATAAAACTCTATATGAAAAAAAAGGCAAAAGCGCGTACGACCCAAGACCGCGTAGTGTGGCCACACCATAATGGGAGTTTGAAAAGGATTTCAAGCCCTTTATTGTGCAAAGATTTTCTCCTCCGGCGATCGTGTTGTGCGTTGCGAGCAGTGCAATTTAGGTAGTTTTAACTGTGTTAGTAGGTTTTTGAGATTGGGCCCAGTGGGAAATCTGGCAATCGCTTCTTTGGTAATCGAAGAATTCTTTAAGGAATAGAGCAATTGTTTACATGGTAATCGAAGAATTCTACACTGAATTTAACCCTTACCTTGGTAAGGTGTGTCCATTGGACACATTCCAAAATTAAAATTAGTTAAACTGATTTTTTGCAACAAAAAACCTTAAGACCTTTTTTGTACTTTATTGTTATAGTATTGTTTACATAAATTTGTATGTTTCTATAAACAAATTATGACCTAATTTGTGTTTAACTATTGCAAATAGCAATATTTGTCCATAAGTGTCCGTTGGACACACTTTTACAGGTTAAGTTACTAAAATAGCTTGCCAGGTTAAGGGTTAAGAAAATGTGAATCATTACATTTGTAATGTCTAGGAAGCGAGTAAGTAATAACTTATGAAATACTTCTCTTTGGAAATACCCTTGCTCTCCTTTTTAAGCCTGTTTAGTTCCTTTTATTGTTGTTTCCAGAAATAAGCGATAGAATTTCACAACAGATTGTCATTTCTTCATCAGTTTATTCCAGATTGCGAGGAAGATGTTATCATTTAGCTTTTCGTTTTGTATGCTGCTGGCCATTGAAAATTAATTATTAAAAATTCAGTTTCACCTCAGCTCAGAAATATACATTCTTTAATATATACTAATTCTTTTATGTAGTTTTCACTCAAGGAGAAAATCTTTACTAGTAAAATGAAGTCTTAAGTAAAGTGAAGTCTGACCTAATTAATATCACTACTAACTGCTTTCTTCGAAGATTACTCTTCATTACTACAGTAAGACGTTATATGTAATGTCACCAGTAACTACTTTCTTCGAAGATTACTCTTCATGGCATACGCAAGACCATCTATGTAATGCACAATGTCAGCACTTGCCATCGTAGGACATCCCTATGTTAAATTCATCAGTTCTGTAATGGAGATCGTAATGGCATCCACTTCCTAAGAAGCCCTTACTTCTCTAATTCCGTATACATTACAGGTCCTACTGGTGTTGGTTTAATTTTGTTAATGTATTTTTTTTAAAGCATTTTGTATTTGATGTTGGACTTCGTCACTGAGTTTATTAGGGCCTTAAAGAAGAAGTTCATTTTCAACAGCGATGGCTTCCTTACAACTTTCTTCGAAATTTGTTGGTATTTACAAATGCACCCGGCTTCGGACATACATATGAGGATATATTGGTTTTGTAAAGTGCAGCATATAAGAAGAGGCCTGCGGCATATAAGAAAGCAGGGTCTGGCTCTGCTGGGTCCCCGGACATAGAATATTGACGCAAAGATTGCAAAAGCAAAATCATCATTTACCGAGAGATACATCTAGAGGCGTAAGGTCTAAGTTCACGCGTTCAATGCATGTGCCAAATTTATACTAATACAGGGATCAGAGAATTGGCATATATTATATAAACAAGCAATAACGGAACCTGCAATCCTGCAGTTGTTAAGAACATAATGGGATATTTTGGCCAAACACCATTAGAAACTAGACTTTATTGTCATTCGCTTGGGATAAACAAAAATTACCAAGTGAAAACATAAATGTTTCGACATACTTTAAGAAAAATTGATGAATATATAACCATACAAGCTCTAACCTGGAAACCGCAAGGCAGCAGAAAATGTGGCAAGAGTAGTACAACATGCCGCGAAGCATCCTTAAAGAGATGGGCAAAGCATGGGACGAACTTAACAGGACAGCATAAAACCGTTCGAGCTGGAAATCTCGCCTAGAATCAATCCTAAGTTCCTGAAGGAATATGGGCGATCATCATTATCATCAACTTAAACTCAAGTGGTTCCAACAGCATTTATTGATAACCAAATAAGAGCAACTTGCGGCCATGAAATGCTAAGTTATCTGAAAAGAAATTTTGAGAATATGGTAATATTATCGGTTCATTGAATCACGATTTGTTACAATGATTTTTAGATTTCCGAAAAAATTAAATTGGCAATATGTACGTGATTCATTTTTAATAGAAATTCATAGTGAACGTCGACTGATCTATAACTAGAGATTATATATCATCTTTTTCTTAAACGGCTCTACAAGCGGGACCCGATTCTGGCCTCTTCCAACTGCTCTCTTCACCGGTCCCTATTCTAAGCCGATATCATTCAGTTTGACATACCTAAGCTGTGGGCATCCTGGTCTACGCCATCTTTCCACCGAAGTTTGGTCTCCCTCGCTGACGCACCCCATAGTTTTTACCGCAGAGAACTTTCCGAGTAGGTTCTTTTTCATTCATATGCCCTGCCCACCGGAGCCTACCGAGCTTTATTTTCTTCACAACATCTATGTTGCGATAGCGCTCGTAAATCTCCTCATTGTATCCTCTAGAACAGTGGTTCCCAAACTTATTTGGCCTACCGCCCCTACCGCCTACTCTCACCAGAGAGTTTCCCATACATTTAATTTCGCCGCGCCGCGAGAGGATTCCGCCACCGCCGCCGCGCCAATCTGTTTGTGCCTTTAAGGGATTCACGATTCGGTGGAAACAGGTCTAGATTCGTAGGTACGGGTGCAACGTAAGAAAACTTTCTAACGATACAACAACAATTGTACAGAACTACACTTTCCAATACTGCAAAAATTTTCTATACCCCAGATCCAGTGTAAAGCTTTCCTATGGCAACGAGAAATCATTTAAGTATCAAGTGACATGTGGAAGCTGGCGATTTTGTTTCAAATGGCTAGCGAAAGTGTTAAAAAAAGTAAAAGTAGATCAAAACCAAATAAAAAGTGGACGAATTCTAATTTGTCAAGGAGCGTTCACGATATGAGCTTCGTTTCGTGTTTCATCGTGTAAAATGGGCCATAGCGTGCTCCAAAATCTGCTGGTAGTACTGCCAGTAGTCAGTACTGCCGCTGCCGTTCCAGGCTTTCGCATTGCGATCGACCAATCGCACGAGTGGCAGTTGCCCGCAGCAATTCTCGTAGTGCTCACGTGTTTTGGAACGGCAATTCAGTGGCTCCACATGAACAGTAGCAGTGTGCGATTCGACATACTTCATTGCAAGTGAGGGAGTATGCGGGAATCGAGCCAACGTCCAGTACTTTGTTCAAATACAAATTAAGCGTTATGAGCAGAATACATAAATGAATTTTTCTAAATCTTCCCTTCTTTCTTTTATGCTTTCATCGCCCCTTTACAGTTATTCATCGCCCCCCAAATGGACCTGTGGCCATCACCGCCCCCCTGGATCGCTTCAGCGCCCACCGGGGGGCGGTAGCGCCCACTTTGGGAATCACTGCTCTAGAACACCACCAAGAGGTTTGAGTGCTTTTTGCTAAGCACCCACGCCTTGGATGCATATGTGAGTACCGGTAAGACCATCTCCGCCGAAGTACCTGCACCTTGCCGTGGTGGTGGAGCTTGCGTGTCTCGTAGTAGCGTTAGGTTATGTCGGCGGTGGCTAGCTGGAAACCAGTAAGCCACCGGTAGGGACACCCATGCCGAACAAGCTAACTGCGAAGAGGCCAGACTAAGTTGGGTACATCCTCTCCCCCCCCCTTTCCCCCTTTTCCCTCTCTCTCCTCTCCCTTTCCCCACTTCTAAGCCAAGGTGTTTACCGTGCTGATGGCTGCGTGGCCAGCCAGTGGTTAAAGAGTGCTGGTCGCAAACGGTTTCCCTCCGATGCCCAGGCAAGGTCGGAGTGTATAAGTGCCTTATCCTGGTAAGCGGCTCTGCCAGGATGGACTCTTCTTTCCGCACTACTCGTGGGACCTTACATGGAATCATATAAAAATAAAAATAAAAAACTACTTGCCTCCAATGTGGAGGCTCATAAAACCAAAACTACTGTCTTTAAAGGCAGTAAGGTTGGTAAAGGGAAAAAGGGAGCTTTAGACTCTAATCCGAAGCTCCCCAATCCCTCTAAGCCAGTTGCTTCGACAGAAGCAGGCCCCTCAACTGTACCCGTGGAAAAGGGAGCTTTAGACTCTAATCCGAAGCTCCCCAATCCCTCTAAGCGTGTTGCTTCGACAGAAGCAGGCCCTTCAACCGCACCCGTGGAGAAGAGAGCTTTAGACTCCAATCCGAAGCTCCCCAATCCCTCTAAGCCAGTTGCTTCGACAGAAGCAGGCCCCTCAACTGCACCCGTGCAGTTACCCAGTGCCTCTAAGGAGGCTAACAAAAATGTTATGCCTTCCGGCTCTGAAGGCGCTCCGCCATCAAGGGTGAAGTACCAAGAGCAACGCAACGCCCAAAGAGTCCTTGCTCGATTCAAGGGAGTTGCGAAGGGTGATATCACCGAGAAGCAACTGGCTTCAATAAGGTGGGCGACGCAGGTTGTCAGCGAGCATACTTCGCAAACTGGCAACCCAACACCAAAGCGTCTGAGGTCCCTTGAGGAACCCAATCACCCTGAGGCTAAGCGTAGTAGGAAAAGTAATATTTTACTTTCTCCTACTACTAAGACCTATAGCCAAGTGCTAAAAGGTCAAATCGCGATCGCCGTTATCGACGAGAGCGATCCAGATGGCACCATTCTGCCTGATAAATGGAGGAAAATTGAGGTCAGGCTCGCGACGATTTTCCTCCCAATTCTTCAGGAGCATCCTGGCACTGCTCCTCACTGTCGCGATGGCGGATGGCATCAGGGCCGCGTGAAGCTTATCGCATGTGCCGATCAGAGATCCGTCGATCTCTATAAACTTGCCATATCCAGAATCGGGGAAGCATGGCCAGGCGCCAAACTCAAGGTCGTTATGAGGGAGGATATCCCGAGTCGACCGAGAGCGCGTTCCTGGATCCCAGCGGAACCAGCCGAGCCTCAGGCTATTCTGGATATCATTCGGTTGAGTAACCCACAGCTACAGACGTCATCGTGGAGGATTACGAAACTGGAGGATCCGAAAGGTGACGGCCGAGCGGTTACACTTGTAATTAGCAAGGAGTCGCTAGGACCTTTGGCGGAATCTGATGGCGTCATAAGTTACGGGTTCTCCTCCATTACTCTGAGGCCTTTTAAAAAAGATTATTTGCCCTTCAAGCAGAGTGGAGTGGTTTCAACTGCTCCACCTGCGGCTGCAGAAGGTGAGCCCTGTGCGGGAAACATGGGTATGGAAGTTTCTGAACCCAACGTACCTAGCACTGCGGGTGACACAGTTGCGCAAGTAGCTGAACCCAATGTGCTTGGCACTGCGGGCGACACAGGAACGGAAGTAGCTGATCCTAAGGTGTCTGAGGATACTCACCAGCTAAATCTGGGTCCAAAAGACCCTCCTCTTTTATCCGTAGAGGATATCAATATCTCTGGTGTTCCTTCGCCGTCAACGACGGAGGACGAACTGGGGGACTTTGCCCAACTTCTTTCGATGGGAGATGATAATATTAGTCTCACACCGGAGGAAGACGAGGCTGACATAACGGTGATCGAGATTGATCCCGCTACTCGCAACCACGATGTTGAGAGTAGCACAGATTAATCTCCATCACAGCAAGGCTGCATCCGCCAGTCTCTGCTTACGCCTTTCGAAGGCTGATTTAGATGTCGTCCTGGTACAGGAGCCTTGGATTGTCCGGGGCCTTGTATGCGGAATCAGGACTCCGAAATACAGGTTGCTATATCCCAGAAATGAGGAAGGTAAGCCTAGAACCTGTTTAATTGTTAAAAATGACCTTGATGCTTTTATGTTGTCTAAATTTAGTAATGCTGACACGGTGGTGGCTTGCTTGGACAGCAGAAAGGGCGGCAAGGCTATGTGGATTGGATCTGCCTACCTACCATATGAGGGAAATATAGACAGCTCCAGTCTCTTTGATGCGGCAAAGGAAGCGGCTAAACTCGGAGCCAGCCTCATTATTGGATGTGATGCAAATGCTCACAACTCCATTTGGGGCAGCTCAGATACAAATGTAAGAGGTGAGTTGCTTTTTGACCTTTTACTCCAACATAATCTCTTGCTGTGTAACAGGGGAAATGAACCTACGTTCGTCACAAGAGTAAGACAAGAAGTCTTGGACATTACTCTTGTTTCCTCAGACCTGCTCAATTGTGTAGAAAACTGGAGAATATCCAGTGAACACTCCTTTTCTGACCACAGAGTCATTCTTTTTAATGTCAATACGTGCTCAACTGTGAAGAAGGCCCCTGGTTACAGGAATGTCCGAAGCACAAATTGGGCCGTATATAGACAAGTGGTGGAAAGATCACTTCCCGAGGAAGTTCCCACCCATCTCTGGAACGCTGAAGATCTCGAAGATCAGGTGAAGAATCTCAGCAACCTCTTAAATAATGCATTGGAAGCAGCCTGTCCCATTAAGAAATATAGGGGTAAAACCAAACCTCCTTGGTGGAACAGTAAGCTTCTCAAACTAAGGTCTGAAAGTAGAAAGGCCTTCAACAAAGCCAAACGGTCTAACTTGGACTTAGACTGGGACAACTATAAAAGATGTCTTAGGGAGTTCAAGTACGAACTGCGTAAGTCAAAGAGGGAATCCTGGAAGACCTTTTGTGAGACAATAGAAGGTTTTTCGGACACTGCAAGACTTAGAAAGGTTCTCTCCAAAAGCCCGATGTGTCAAGAACTGCTGCAACAAGCGGATGGTACATGGACTACAAGTAGTCAGGAGTCATTGAAACTTCTGCTCGATACCCACTTTCTCTCTCGCGGTATCCGCAGAATCAGGTTATGGGAGCCCAATTAGTGAATATAATTTAGGTACTATTGACAGACTGATAAACAGGGATTTACTCCTATGGGCCATAGAAGGTTTTAAGCCTTATAAAACACCTGGACCGGACGGAATTTATCCTATTGAAATTCAGAAAGTCAGTGACCTAATTCTGAACTGGCTTGCAACCATCTACAGGAGTTCCCTTCGCCTAAGCTACATTCCAACATCCTGGAGGGTAGCGAAGGTGGCTTTCATTCCGAAGGCGGGTAAAATCTCCTACCATAATCCAAAGAACTTGAGACCTATATGTCTCACATCCTTTCTCCTCAAGATCCTCGAAAGACTTGTGGAGATTCATATTAAGCAAAGCATTGATAGAGAACTGCTTTCTCCCTCGCAGCATGCCTACACGAAAGGTAAATCGGTAGACACTGCTCTCCATTCCCTGGTAGCGGTCATTGAAAAATCCCTTGAATTCAAGGAGTTCACTTTGGCTGCTTTCCTAGATATTGAAGGTGCTTTCAACAATGTTGAATCTTCTGCGGTTACGGGGGCACTCCAGCGTCTGGGTGTCGACGGGTGCTCCAGGTCCTTTATTGATCAGCTGCTGAAGTGCAGGGTTATAAAGTCTAGTCTGGGGCTCTCGGAAGAAGTCAGACTGGTTGGAAGAGGCACACCGCAGGGTGGAGTCCTATCGCCGCTCCTTTGGAATATAACAGTCAATGAAGTTCTGATAACCCTAAGGGAGTCTGGCTGCACTACTGTGGCCTATGCTGATGATATTGTGCTGGTGGTGACTGGCAAGTACATCTCAACAATAAGAGATATAATGCAACGAGCATTGGACACTCTTGTTCAATGGGCTACTACAAAGGGTCTAGGCGTTAACCCAGCTAAGACTGAAGTAGTGCTCTTCACAAGAAAGCATAGACTTCCTGATTTTCCTTCTCTAAGACTTTGCAATGAAATATTGCAACTTAAGGAGGATGCGAAATTTCTGGGTCTCATACTGGATAGAAAACTAACGTGGAGACCGAATCTTTTAGAGAGAGCCAATAAGGCCAAAACAGCTCTCTTCTTATGCCAAAGAACGATCGGAGTTAATTGGGGCCTTAAGCCCCGTATCGTCCACTGGTTGTATACAGCCGTAATCAGACCTATACTTATGCATGGCATATCGGTATGGTGGACTGCATTACAGAAAGTTACGTATCGGAAGATACTGGAAAGAGTCCAAAGAACAGCCGAGCTGTGTATTAGTGGTGCAATGAGAAGCACCCCAACAGCTGCGCTGGATGTCTTATTGCATCTTATCCCCTTGGACATATATGCCGAGAAAATGGCAGCCTGGACGGCTGCCAGGACAAAGGCTTCTCTTGGATGGACTCCATACTTATATGGTCACTCATCCATCCTTAGGAAGTTCGCTACCGCTGCGGACAACCTAGATTATACTACACCTACGTGGACCTTGGAGAAAGGTTTCAATACCATCATTCCGGCCAGAGATGACTGGACAGATGGTGTTATCCCGACTGGGTCATTATGTATCTATACAGATGGCTCAAAAATTGGGAACAGCGTAGGTTGTGGTATCTTTTCTGAGGCATTAAATATAGATACCTCTCTTCGCTTACCCGATCATTGCAGTGTCTTCCAGGCGGAAGTCACTGCTATCTGGGAGGCTCTCGAATGGCTGAAGATAAATAATATATCTCATAAGAATATATGTATTCTATCGGATAGCCAGGCGGCCCTCAAGGCTCTTAATTCTGTCGTCACAACATCCACGACTGTTCTGAACTGCCGCAGGTCTCTGTGTGAGACTGCCACTCAGTTTTATATAACTCTGTGTTGGGTTCCTGGACACAGAG
Organism: Thereva nobilitata; assembly: GCA_963855945.1. Lineage (NCBI taxonomy): Eukaryota > Metazoa > Arthropoda > Insecta > Diptera > Therevidae > Thereva > Thereva nobilitata. The sequence continues at coordinate 164,515,120 of OY979694.1, forward strand.
GGATTAGGGGAAACTGCAGGGCAGATGAGCTTGCTAGACAGGGAACCGAAGTGGAAAGGACACCCCACTTAACCCAGATGGGAATGCCCTTAGCCACCTATAAACTGGCTGTGGGAAAAATCAGCTTAGCTCGAGCCGGGCTGAGATGGACCACAGCAACAGTGTGCCGCACTCTCCACACAATATGGCCGACCTTGGACGCAAAGCGTTCAAAATCTCTAGTTCAGTTGAACAAAAAAGAGATAAGCTATGTGGTGAAGGTGCTGACAGGTCACTGTCCCTTTGGCCCACACGCCGAAAGATTGGGACTTCCCCACAACGACTTATGCAGAAGTTGTGGCAATGAGGATGAGGAAGAAACTGTCTCCCATTTTCTCTGTACATGCCCGGCCCTCGCGAGGAAAAGAGGGGCCTTCCTTGGCTCACCTTTCCTTGATGGATTGAGTGAGCTGCAAAACACTGGTGTTTTTGACCTCTGTCGCTTTATTAAAAGCTCCAAATGGCTTGAAATGGCCTAAATTTTGTCCCAACACTAGAATGGCATCACAATGGGCCCAATGGTGTGCCTAAGTGGGCTCCCTAGTGGGGGAGCAGCCATTTCAACCTAACCTAACCTAACCGGTAAGACCATCGTCTTATATAGTAGAAGTGTAGACGTTATGTTAAGATGCTTCAATTTCAAGAGCCTTGACAGACCCTCGGCTTCGTTGGCTTTTAGCAACCGTGCGCGTATTTCTGGTTCCATGCTATTGTCGGCTACTACTATCGACTCACGGTAAATAATACAAGAATAGTAAAAAATATAAAACAGGTTCGTTCGTATCCCATCAAATTGTCGGTTTAAAAATCATTTGTTTTAATAGTTGTCATTCTTTAAATTCGTAAAGTGGTCCTTCAGCCCTAACGTTGGTCCAACTCTGGTATTAGGCTATATAATTTTTTTATCGCGTTTTCCGTTCTAAATAAATTAATTAATCTTTCTATACTATTGTTTTCTGGATACTAGCTGAATTGATTTTCAGCTAAAGTTGAACTACAAATTTTTCTGAGTGTGCTTTTTGGCCAGTGTTTTTAAATGCATACAAAAAATACCAGTAGAAAGTGTTGCGGTGCTAAACCAGAACTATTTAAATATAATAAACGGAAATCACCTTGAATAAAATATAATCAAAAACAATATTAATAAAGTTTGTTTAAAATATAATTAATCTTACCTTCCATATGCAGAATCTGCGCTTTGTTTCGATTTCGTGCTTCGTCGCAGGGGAAAACATTCAACACTGCTGATGTCATCGGAGTCAACGGGATATGTTGTTGTACCAGACCCTGTCATTTGGCCAATATTTTGTTCATTGGTACTAAAATCCTGTTCGAATTGCTTCATTATATTTCTAGCATTATTTCTGTTGACATCAGTGAAGTCGTCGAATATGTCATGCTTTTCATCATGCACCAACGTTTCAATAGTATTGAAATTTTCAATTTTGTTATTATCACCATCATTATCTTCAAGCTCGCCATGTGTTGAGGGATTTGTGGGACTAGGAGTACTTCCGTTTTGACTTGTTTCAATGCTTATAAAAATTTCGCTTTTGTTACGATCATTTTCAAAGTCCGAATTTGGATGACTTGGGGACCTGTTAGAACATTCGCTATAATTATTAATCCTTTTGTTAAATGTTCGATTCATTAAGAATTCCTTACAATCTTTGAAAATTGGAAATTGTTCTTCATCATTTTCAAAGGATGAAAGGAATTCTTCAAAATCAAAATCATCAAAGCTGGGCTCGTTGCTAGGGGAGTCTAACATTTTATTGCTAGACTCAATAAGAGAAATTGTTTTATCACATTCTTCACTGTAAGGATCACTTTCAGGAGACATATCGTAAAGAAACTGATTTTTTCCAAATCGCATTTGACGCTTTAGAAGATTTTTACGTTCAGTAGAGTTTCTATTTGGATTAAATTGTTGATATTGTGCCTGACGATGACTCTGTTGCTGGTATTGTTGTTGCTGTTGCGATTCAGCTAAGAATTTTGTAGTAGAAGCAGAATCAGTGCTGCTGGAAGTTAAGTCAGAATCGGAAAGTTTTGTAATATTCATTGGAAGATTATCGCAAATATTAATAAGCTTTGGATCAATAAAATCATTTTCCTTGGAATCAAGAATCGAACTAAGGTTCACATTTGCAGGAGGCACTGAACTATTACAAGATAATAAAGAAGGCAATTTTGGAAGGGGCTCAAGCTTAATTGGATACATTTTATTTGAAATTAATGGTTTATGATTGGAGGATTCTCTGCTCTTTGAATAATCAAAGCATGATTTGCTTTCTAATATGTTTGCTAGGGAGTCCTTTAGTGTTGGTACATTCTCTTTATCCCCACCAGATGATTGATCAATGCTGTTAGATACAACTTTTTGTGAAGTTTGTTTGCTTAATGTATTGCTTTTATCTTTAAGATCTTTTTCAGTAAAATCAGCTGGACTTTCAATTTTTTTAGCTTCACTTTCATATTTAAGGAAAATGGCTAATGAATCTGTTTTTGAGAGTGGGTTCGATTTATCATTCGTTTTATTTAAATTCAAACGAAGATTTCTTCTCGTAAGATTTGTATTTGGATCTCGTTTAACAACTTTTGGACTATGAGTTGCTGCAAAATCATTAACGCAAACAGATTTCACCGGCATTTCATCATATTCTTCAGGCTTTAGGAAACTATGCGATATTGGGCCTTCATCTGAAATGCCACGTTGTATTGTTGGTCTATGTAACGTTGGCGGAATAAATAATGGCCTGGTTGGAGGGGTTTTGCGAGGTGCTCGCAAGGAACATGTTCTACGGAAATTTGATCGGACAGTACTGGGATTACTTGGGGATATGGAAATACTGGACATGAGCTTTGGCTTAGTACTTGGTGCTATTGGTGAAACTCGTGGTGCTGATATTTGAGTTGGCGAACAAAGCTCCTCCAATTGTCGCTTAGCTGACAAAAATGGATCATATTTGTCTGATAGGCCACTGTAAAATTAATTGTTTTAAATCACACATATTTAGATACTTAGGCATATTATTCGAAAAAAAAATTATGGTGTAAGTTAGATGCAAACATAACAAACAAAAAAACATTGTTCAGTCACAATTACTATACAAACCTGATTGTATAGGATTTTGAAGGGCTTATTATGCTACCCATTATATATTCGTCACATTCATTAAACTTTAAATCAAATGCTAAGTTATTTGCATCATTAACATTTAATTTCCCTATTTTACTCTCATCTGATAATTTGTCTAGTGTTATATTTTTATTTATTTCTTCATTTTTACTTTTCCTGCTAGTTACCAAAAATTCTTCAAAATATGATGATTTTCTTCTTTTTTTATTGGGTATTTCATCAGAATATATATTGTTTGTACAAGTAATTCCTTCTTGAAAATCTAATGATTCGTCAAGTTTTTTAGTATTGGTTTCCTCGATGTCTATACCGAAATCTAAAATTTCTAATAAATTTGACGATTCATCAAGTTTTGGTGTTAGAATTTCTTCATTAAATGTACAACTTTCTATATTTTCTAAACTGTTTTGTTCATCGTCGTCATTTGTGCAAAATTCTTCATTCTTTCGAAACGTATCTTTATTTTCTATTGAATTTGGTGATTCGTCAGAATACTTAGCGCATGATTTTTTCGGGCTTTCAAAAAATGTTATTTCTAATTTTACACTTTTTAAACTTGAAGTTTCATCAAAATTATTCGAACTTATTTCTTCAGTACTTCCAAAACTTCTTATATTCTTTATTAAATTTGTAGTTTCCACAAAACTTTTAGTACTTGTCTCCTCATTGCTTCTAAAACTTTCTAAAAAAATTCATGGTATAAGTGTAAAATAGAACAAATAGTTGAATTTAAAAACACAGTAATGCAAAAAATACATAAATTGTTACTAAATTTAAAAAGGAGTTTTTTGATGTTGTATCGTGTTAACAGAATTTAGAAAAGTCTAGATAATTGATATTTTAGTTTAGGAATGAATTATAAAAGTAACAGAAGAAGATGTTGTTTTTCATCCTCGATAACACAACGGTTTAAAAAGTGTTCACATTCAAGACTTACTTAATCCTATCGAGGAAAGAATCTTTGGTTTGCTGGCCATCATCAGATATGTAATGATAACGCTCTGGGCCAATGATTTTTCCAAGTTAAAAATAACTATCAGTATGGATAGAACGAAACTTTGCGAGAAGTCTTTAGTGCATGCGTTGATGATTCTAAGTTACAAATTGTGTTTTATAGAATCGATAAGGTAATCAAATCCGATCAGAGTAAAGAAACCGTCACGGAATAAAACGCTTTCTTGGTAAGGATTCAGAGCTGAGGAAAGAAATAGTGATGGGAAAGTACGAAAGAAGTCGTGAAAATTATCAAAGCCGATTATCCACCATACTGCATCCCGCACTGTGGAAAAATGTGAAAAAAGTTGAATTTGATGTATTCACAATGAATAAAAGAGTTTAAAACAGAAAATATAAACATTGCAAGATCAAAGCAACAAAGGCTGCTTTTACTTAACAAGCGAGGGGAAGGTTATCGCTCGCTAAAAGAGTGTTCGATTCACTCTTTCAGAAGTAAGCTAGCAAATAAAAGCGATAATAAGATTTTTTTGTGGAAAAATTATATCGTCGGCTATCGTTTAACTGTCCGTTCCTCAGTTGTGATCACGAGAATAGTTGCATATCGATGAGGCCTATTCCAACAGATTTCTGTAATACCCTTGATACACGGGCTTCATCAGATGCTCATTCTTCCAGTTTCATTGGCCTTGAATGAACATTCGAATTCGAGGTGATACACGGCACTTCATTTTCACTTCATTTATTAAAAACTGTCAAAATATGTATAAAATGGATTGAAAAGGGTTTTTAATGAATATTATTTAATTAAAATGAAAATCTAAAAAATTAAAGCGATTGACATATTTTTTTTGTTGTTTTTAATTTACTAGTGCAAGACTAGCGAACCAAAGGTTCCTTATTGGTCAAGGCCTTCGCAGCCATATAAACCATGAAAACTGTGATGCTATTTTTTGGCCTTCAAATTATCTCGTTCTCAGTGTTCAATAGTCCCATGCATAAGGCCAAAGCAGAGGGGATTTCGTCAAAACTTTGCTTATATGTTATGCAGTCAATTTTTCAAAATTTGTGTTGAAAAGTTCTTGGCCTCTCAACTCTCTCTCTACTATATCTGTGCCATGTAACGTAGCTACTACGAAGCTGGGAAATCGTCTTAAAATCCGTTGATATTTAAAGTTGTCAAGTTCTTTGAGGTCTAACCAGGCATTATAAAGGTTTAATTAATTATTTCACTCTGTTCTCTAACCATAATTATGTATTAAAAACCAAACCCCTACTGCCCTTTAATGACTTCTCATCGTCAATGTTTTGTGATTTAATCCGAGATACTATAAAAAAACAATGATTAGTGAGCCCTCATAAACTAAAAAAACAATTTAGGAGCATATAAGGATGTGCAAGAAGCAGTGATATGATTGATTTGTTCTCATGACTCTAGACTGTTGAGACAATTTACTCTCATATAACTCATACGTGATCCAGAATGTAAGATTTATATCTTAATTAGCCAATGTTTGGAGATGTGAATTTCTAGCAGAAAAAAACCGCTTTCGTACTATTCGGGCTCAGAAGGCCCTGAAGAATGAACATAGAGAAACTGAGTTAGTCTATTTACCGAGATAGATCTATACTACTAATTTTCTTTTTCCTTCTCTATTAGGTTTTCGTGAGCTGAGGACCAGAATCTAACTGAGAAATTTAGGTTATCCTCGGAAATTCTCCGAGGTTGTAAGGATTTATACTTAGCGAAACCTGAGTCTTCCAGGGGAGTAAGAGATGAGTTCTTAGACCTGTTTGAAAAACAGTCCAAACCACCAGTGGGAGGATCTCTCTCTACAATTCTTTTTTGAGGGAATTCTAACGACGTAGAATTTTCTTCCACTTTTTCCGAAATTTCTCTAGGCCTGCTTTTAGACAGTGAAATAGGAGCACTTTCACTTAAATTGTTTATATCATGGACCCTGGTCGCGTTTGTTCAAACCCTCTGTTGGTGGATGTGATTTATTTTTCCCCATTGGGGATTTTTTTTATTCTCATTTTTCTTTGTACCCTTTGTTTTGAGAAGTCTGTTCCTTGCTTTGTAGATTCTAAAGGCATCGGTTCTTGAAAAGTTCCCTCGGCGCATGTTTGTTATTATTTCTCTCTCTCTTAGCCACAGAGGGCAAACCTTTTCAAATGCTCCATGGTTGCCATGGCAGTTTGCACACTTGGAGGCTTTGGCACACTGTTTTCCCTCTTTACAGTCTTGGGTTCCACAATTACCACAGATCGTCCATTTGGATCTGCACGCTTTGCTGATATGCCCGAACCTCTGACATTTAAAGCATCTTAAGGGAGGGGGGACGAATTTGTTGACTTTGAGGTTTGAGTAGTACAGATTTAATTTTTCAGGGATTTTATTACCACTTATATAGACCTTAATTTTGTTTATTTCCCTAAAGACCACCTTTCCCTCAGAAAAACTTTTCCATTTTAATCTAAAACACCTTTTGAGAGAAACAGAAGGGTTGCAAACTCTTAAGGCCTCCAGGAGCTCTCTCTCACTCTCACATAGACCTACATCAACATCATGAACTATAATAGGTGTCGCCACTAGTCCCAAAGGAATGTAGGCTCTAAAAGTTGGGCTTAAGGGGCAGTTCTTGATAAAATTGTTAGCATTTTCTGCTGAGTTAAAGGTAACTTTGCATTTATCGTTGGATGCTCTAATAATTGATTCAACTCCTTTAGCAGTTGCTATCAAGATTTTCCCCAGGGATAATGGATTCAGATTGTTGTGATCCGAAGTGCACAGATTAGTTTTCCGCACAAGAACGAGGAAGGGTCCTACATCACCATCGTTATATTCAGTCATGTCGTTTTTGCAAGGGACAGAGCCCGTGTTTGCCATAGGTACAGGAGTTTTAACTGCTTCATGTTTAGTGGAAACAGTCGACAGTGACAATTTATTTGAGGGCGAGATTGAGGAGTGATTGGAGATGCTATTTTTACTCGTCGACGCTGCCTCAGTCTTTCCTGTTCTATTCAGGCTTACTTTTGCGGGAATCCTCGCTTTTGTGCGCACTTTAATTTTACCTACATGGACCTCTTTGATCCCAGTGGGCTGTGTGCGCTTTTTGTTAAGGAGTCTCGAAGAAGTTCTTACCAAGGCATCTGTTTTTTCTTTTGGTTTGCTCCCAGAGTCAGGAGGGGAACTTTTTTTATCCATTTAACAAAGGTAACAGATCTAGGTTTCTTGCTTGGAGAATATGTGGCAAAAGAAAATCGGGGAACAAAATCGTATAAATGGGGTTTGAACAAAAATCGTGTCTCACAAGGTGAACAGTAAAAGAACCACATGTACATCCAGAAGTCAAGTGAGAGATTTATACGTGCACCAGAAAAGTAAAACGGGATAATGATATTACCGTTTCATGCAACTGCAATTAATCCTGAAAATTCTCACAATTTTCAAAAAGATATAAAATGGCCACTAATCATGGAAGGTGGCCTTTTTTACTTTATTTTTTCTATTTATCTTCGTTCCTTAGCCAAAGGAAGATAAAACACTAAAGGGCAGTAAGGGGTGACAAAAAAATTTAAATTATTTAACTTACAGGCTAATTAATTGATTTAGTTTAAATAATTACAATTAAATGAAAATGAAAATGAAAATATAAAAGCAAAATAAAATTATGAAAGCTGAAACACGTGCTGGAATAGTTGTATCAACATTTAACAAAGAGAAAACTAAAAAAAAAAACAAAGCTACATTGTTTCACTAGACATGAAATGAATTAAAATCAATGAGATAAAATAAAAAAAAACAAAAAAGCAAAAAACTCTGTAAAATCGAAATAAAATAGAAAAACACTTTAATATCAAACCCAAAAACTTAATTTAACACAAATTAGAAGTAACAGTATTCACTGAGCTAACCGTTAAAACAAAAAACAAAAAATTGCACTTAGCACTGATTAGACCTATATCGACCGGTTGCGTCTGTTCTGGTCCGAGTCGTAATGGAAATTTCATGGAAAGTTGTTGGAAATTTCCCCACTCTCAGTTTCATTTCTCATAAATGAAGCAGATTTCACTTCATTCTTTCGAATAATAAATGAAGCTATAAATGCTCATTCATGCTTAATTTAAGGTGATATACGGGCCGCGAATGAACATTCTTGAAAGAATGATCATCCGATGAAGCCCGTGTATCAAGGGTATAACCTACAACATGTGCTTTGTGACGAAATTAACAAAGATGTTTTATCTATCAGCTGGTAGATCTTATTATTTATTTTCACACACATTTCACTTCAATAATGTATCCCAGTTATGGAAGTGATATGTGTGTGAAAATAAATTATTGTTTTTCAATAATTTGTGAAAATGAATAACTGTTTTTTTTAATAATTATTGCAAGTTTTAAATATTCATAAAGTTTAGATACCATTATAAGAAAATACATTCTGAGCTACTAGATTTAGATCACAAAGAGATGACCTTCTCGTAGGCGAGAGCGCCTTCAATGGGATTTAGTAAAAGGCATTTTATATGAGATTGGAACTATTGTTGGAACCTTTTCAGCATAAGTTTTTTTTATAAAAATTGTATGTTTCAATTATTGATTGCTAAACTTACAATTCTAATTTGACGTAAAAGTTTAAACTATCTAAAACTAACAATAAAAAGAATAATAAAATTTTAACAAACCAAAATTTGTATCTTCTAACTCAGTTTTATCTATTTTTTTATTAGGTTTTTTTACCAATCTCCTAAAGAAATTTGCATTAAGACAAAACCCTTTTAATTAAAATTTATTATTGCCCTTTACCTTCTTGCAGGAATTTTAGAACCAGTTTCAACCGCTTCCTTTTTTATATCAATTTGTGAATTACTTCTAATTTTTCTCTCGGGGACATTTTTTATATTAGTTGGCAATTTTTTGCCTTTATCCTGGCACTCAGTATTCACATGTTTAGCTTCCAGGATATAAGCACTTAAATCAGATTTCTTTTGCGTTGTAATTGTAGCCAGATTAGTTACTGAAGTTCTGTAAATTATTTTGTTGACGTTAATTTTATATACTATAATTGAAATAAGGTTTGAGCATATTTCATTGTTCGAGAATATGTGAGATGAAATAAAAAAGTAGTATTGTTTTTGTGTATATTTTTTTATAGACTTTATATTTTATGTCTCCTAGAAAATTAAATATATATTTTTGATTCCACTTTTTCACATACAAAAAAACTCAAAGGCGAAATTATAATTATTTAAAAAGTGTACATCTGCGCACAATTTATTTGGCATTAATGGTTTAATGTGCCTAAAAATAATTATTTAATTCCCGGTCTGGTTTTGTCAAAATGAAGATTTATTTCTTGTCTTAAAGGTCACAAAGAACATATTATGTTCAAAGGACATTAGCTTCGTTTCAATATATAAGCTTTAAAAAATGAAACTTTATTATCTTTTAACGCTATTGGTGCTTTACAATCCTTAATACTTACCTTCTTCTAGGTAATCAAAATAAAGCTTGTCTATAATTATAAAATGGATCAAAAGGACTTTATGGCAATTAACAGTGATAACGCTCTTAAAGTACCATATAAGGTTATATACAACAGAGAAGTTTCACCTACTAAAACCATGCACCATGCATATGCTTTTTCCTTATGGTAAATGATTGCCTCTCACACAGCTTCAAGCTTTCATTCATCCCATTTACATGTAGAACGAATATATTTCTGAGAACTTTTTTTACGGCTATCGATATAATGTAGACAGTTTACTTCATACAAACAAACAAAAGAAAATTGGCAGATAACCCTGAAAAATGTCTTACACTCAAATATCAGTTAAATCTTGAAATTGTTATAAATGAACCATTCCAAAGAGATTGAAGCAAAGAAGATTTTTTATGCGATAAACTCACTTTGGGAATCACCGTTTGTGCTACTAGTCCGCCATGTCGTTTATATCATGGTGACATGTCAAGTAGTACCCAGTAGGAAATTTGGAACACATTACCGGCAGAATCGGTTCTGTAACCCATTGACAATACAGTACATAAGATTACAGTTGTACAATTTTCCAAATTCTAATGAAGTAGTTCTTTGTCTGATTACATTGAAGCCAAAGTAATGCAAAGTGTAATGCAATCGCAGCTGATGCGGAACACCTCTTAAAAATGCGGAAGAGACTTAACATGCAATTTAATTCAACCTGCATTACATGTAACCAATGAATGTACAGTTCTATGTAATGCAGAATGGAGGCGATTGGTTACCGCCTATGACATCGCCATGCAAATGTAATGCCTTATCTCCACTTGCTGTAATCTGAACGAGAACTAGTTGCTACTCCTTAGAACTACTTTCGGAATCGATTTCCCTACTGGGTAGTTATTAGAATACATATGTATGTATTGTGAAATGATTCAATTCCTTCTGGAAAACAACCGTTGTATGTACTGAAATTTGTAAAGAGAATTTTTGCTATTGAAAAATAAACTTCCGTTCGCTGTTGAATTTCAAGTCGAGCGGTTTGTTTTTTTTCTACCACGTCGTCGGCTCGGTCTATTTACTATCAGGCCTATTCTGAACTCCGCTGGAATTACGATTCCGGCTGAGAGAAAATTCCAGCGGAATTTTTAAGGGTACATGAACTCCGCTGGAATTAGTGAAATGAATTGCCCCATGAGAAATGCTTTCGAAAATCCAAAAACTAACTAGCAAAAATTTCAACACAAAGCAAATAATAAAAACGGAACTAAGGATAACGAACCGGTAAAAATTGAAAAATTAAAATCAGGGGAACATTTTCCTCTGTGGAAATTTCAGGTACAGATCGTGCTTAAAGGCGGCGAGCTTTTAAATCATGTAAGCGGAGTGAATGGGAAGCCGGTAAAAAATCGAGGGAAACTGTCGATGAATTTACCAAAGGCCTAAAAAACTGGAAAAAGTCGGACAACCAAGCACAGGGGATAATTGTAAACTCTATAGTATAGGTAATAGACCACTTCAGCATATAATTAATTGCTCGACATCGTATGAAATGTGGGAAGAATTAGTGGCTATTTATGAGCAGAAATCAAAAGCAAATATTCATTTATTACAACAAAGATTTTATTCCTTTTCGAAAAGTCCAGATGAAGACATTAGGGCTAACTACAATGGTCTTAAGACGTCTTAAGATTTCTCGTAAAATTCCCTTAAAGGCCCGTCCTCACTACGCGGACTTAGATCCCACGCGCTTTTGGCCGTACGACCAGACAAAAGCGCGCGTGATCTTTTAATTTTCTGAGTCATGAGTGAGAAAAAATCAATTCTCATTTGAAACGGCGTACGCGCTTTTGAAAAGCTCATAGTGTGTGGACGCACAATGTACCTTTTTAAGCACAGCCTTTTGTCCGCGTTGTTTGGCCGCACGGCCTTTACCATGGACAAAGTCGTAAAAAAGTCGTAAAAAAGTCATAAAACTCTATATGAAAAAAAAGGCAAAAGCGCGTACGACCCAAGACCGCGTAGTGTGGTCCCACCATAAGACTGGCTAATTTTCTGTGAAATCTTAACGAATCTTAAGCTCAGCTATAATAGCCTTAAGACGTTTTGACATTTGTAAAAGGTAATCAAAAAAAGCGTCTCTGGAGTAAATAAAGACGTCTAGTTTAATAAAGCTATACTGGATGTAAAATTGTCCAGGATCGGTCCCTTTCATTTTTAAAAAAGTGGTTTTATAATAACCATTTTTAGAACGGCCTGTATATAATTTTAGTACACTAAACGACCGCGGTTTCTTTTTTTTCGCATCACTTCGCTCACTAATTTAGTTAATGTTGTTCAATCCTTTAATAAATCCAAATATTCCATTATTAAATATCTTTTCCACAGAGCACCTTATTTCAAATAATCTTTTTTCGTATATTTCCACTAATACTTTAATTTTTGTAAAACGCCAAATTAAATATCAATCGCAAACGCCACTTTCTTGAAGATTCTTTAAGATTCTACGGTTCTGAGCGTAGCCTTAAGACTTAACGAAAGTAATAAATCTATTTTCACAGAATAAAGCGTTGGATAAAGGTCTAAAATTGTGTGCTACTAAAGAAAATTTTCTTTAAGAAAAACCGAAATATTGTTGTAGTGGGAGTACGGAAGGAACAGCTATTTCAGATTTGTTTCAAGGTTGTAAACAATAAAGTAGCTCAGTGCAATATCGCCAGTAAACAAGACTGCTTAAAGCTGTGGCATGAACGTTTCGCGCAGTGCATCGAATCTGTAGGTAGTCAGGGTAAAGAAAAAATATCAGAAGAACGACAAACGCCAAACAAAGAAAGACTAAAGAGTGCACAGAAAACTTGTAGTGTAGCAAATTTCATTCATCATGCATTTCTGGTAAAGATTCAAGGAAGTGGAAAGAGGCTATGGATGAGGAAATGGAGTCTACGCAAGAATAATATATGGAAGCTTGTGGAAGCGCCAGAACATCGAAATGTAGTTGATAACAGATGGGTGTTCAAAATCAAAGCGGCAAATGAAATCGAAGGTGAAAGATTTAAGGCCAGATTAATTACGCGAGGATTCACTCAGGAATTTGGTATTGATTACGAGGAAACTTTTAGCCCAGTAGTGAAATTTACGTCACTTAAAACGGTGTTAGCACAAGTCGTAGCAGAGTCATTGACAATAAAGCAGTTTGACATCAAAACGGCGTTCCTGAATGGTGTTCTCGAAGAGAAAATCTATATGAAGCAACCAGAAGGTTATAATGATGGATCTGATAAAGTCTGTCGATTTTTAAAGGTCTATACAGATTAAAGCAAGAATCACGCTGTTGGAAAGAGAAATTTACCAAAGTTTTGAAGGTTTTTGTCCTTGGAGTTTATCGTCCTGCGTGTTTGTTAGCAAAACTTCAGAAAGAAAATTAATTTTGGCAATTTATGTTGCTGACGGTTTAGTAGCAGGCGATGAGGATAACATTTCGGAGTTATTGGAGTATCTACATAAACACTTCGAAATTGGAGGGGACCACAGTACTAGGAGATCAACTAGCGGTTTTGAATTCTCACTGAATGATAGCCCTATTTCCTGGAGCTCACAACTACAGAAGTGTGTAGCTTTATCCACATCAGAATCAGAATAGGCAGCAGTATCAGAGGCGGTGAAGGAACTGTTATGGTTAAAGGAGTTGATTGCCGAAATAATGCAGATGTCATCGAAACCTGTGCCGAATATTGATAATCAGAGTGCGATTAGATTGGTTGAGGACAGGGCGAACAAAACGGCACGTGTCCAGTTTTGAAAATTGTTAAGAAAGAGCAAAAAACTGTTTATGGCTCTGAACTGATCACATTAACTATTTATGATTATGACAGGTTGTGCTACTATTTGAACTCATTCAGACCCAAAAAAAAATATTTTAAAAATGTTTAATACTTTAAGAGAAAAAATTAAAACAAAAATGGACATGTGCCCTTTTGCAGGTACACAACATGGACATGTGCCTTTTTGTTAGAGCATTGAATGGGCATTTGCCTTTATGCTGGGTAAAATTAGATAATTTATTGTAAAAATTAACGACTGTAGTCAACAATGTCACCAATTTGTTTATAAAATTAATTTTATTCAAGAATGACACTTCTAAAAATTCTTGACTAAAAATTTTTTTATTTTATTTCTGTTATACCATGTGCCGTTTTGAACTTACATTGTTGAGTACAAACTTTTTTGAATGAAATACGTGCCCTTTTGAAAAACCACATTGACGAATGGTTTAAAAATATAAATATTCGTAGGACATGTGCCTTTTTGCAAGGAAACCTTCATTTTGCTATCAAAAAAGTATGACATGTAAGTGCTTTTTGAAGTGTCTGAGATTGAAATTAGTTGTAGTTTAGTGTAATAAACACGGTTCCGTCAAAAAACTTAAAACGGTCAACCTTGGACATGCGCCGTTTTTTTCGCCCACTCCTCAGTTAGAATTCCAGAATTCCATAGAAGGTCAAAGCACATCGATATACGCTACCATTTTATTAGACAAAAATATAAAGAAGAAGTCTTTTCTTTAATTTATGTAACTTCTGACGATGAACTAGCACATGCTTTTACAAAACCGATTGCGTTTTCCGAATTTGAGCGTTTTCGAAGTGGTTTGATACTTATTTCAATTTGAATTATATTTTTTTTATTATGTAATTTTTCTTATTTTTATATTATTTAATTTTTTGATTTGATATGTTGGTACACATGGCCCCAACATAGGTTGACAATATCAGCAACTTCGCTTATTTAGTTTATTTTTGCCAGCTATAAAGGTTAAGTGTTTTAGGGTGCTTGGCGATTTCTTGCTATCGAAAAAATGGATCAAAGAATCTGTATTAAATTTTGTGTGAAAAATAAAATTAAGTGCAAGTGAAATGTTGATTTGGTGAATCTTCTTTGAGCAAAAAATGTTTTTAAGTGGTACAAGCTCTTCACAGAAATTCGCATGATATTCCCTATATGAACTCAAACGGAAAATTGTTTGACACTGTCCGTTCTTCACCATTTGCATCTATCTTTTCCGCGCCCTATCGAACCCAATAAGTGGCAAAGAAAAGATTCTCAAAGATCGCTTCAACATCATCTGATCGTGAAATGAGAACATTTGTTCGACAGCAAATGTCTACTACAGTATTAATAAAGTGAACGCTTCATCACAAGAATCAATCATTTTGTGAAGGCATGGGGAACAGACGAATTGCTATATTCTGGATACAATAAAAGTATAATTTTTGCAGAACGAAATGAATCTAAAACTACATCACTATCATATGGACCCCTATTAAGTATAAACGACAAGTATGTATGACGTGCTTAAACCTGAAATTTTCATTACATCCTTGTCGGAATATTTTTTTCTAGTAGGAACAAAATAAAAATTGTAGTAGTTATTCTCGTCGCTGCTTTCCTGCGGGTTCCACTATATTCACAATACAAATTTGATGACTATCTGTAATAACTCTCTTAATATGTTTCAATAAATTAAATTTTTGCTTCAATAAATAGTACTATTAAAAATTTGTTATGTTTGCATTATTACACCTTCAAAATTCGACTAGAATAAACTCTTACCCATCGCTCATTATAGATGAAGTAAGTGAGGTAGACATTGGCATTTTGTCGCTAATCCCATTGTTTCCTATTCTACAGCCACCACCACCATCTGATAGACTATTTGTTGACTCTTCCCGACTTAAGCCAGAATATTTTTCACGATTTGCTGCACGTTTAGTTCTAGAAACAAACAAATCAATATTATTAACAATATTTTTCATTAAATTTCCTCAAAACAAATTACTTAAGGCAAGGAGCTTTATATTTCGTCCTTGCATTTAGTCGTTCTTTGGCTGCATTAAGCGATGAATTATTTTGTATATTTGCGATTCGTTGCTTCTCCTTGCACCATTCTACATGTCTATCGTATGCTTTAGCTCCGAATCCTCTTTCACAATGTGGACATTGCAGGGTTGGAGGAATTTTAGGACAAAGTTTTACTTTTTCCTTTGGTAGAGTTGGTTGTGATATTGGAACATTCTTCTTTTGGATATTTGCAGTTGGTTGTTTTGGAGATTCTTCAACTTTTTTAACTACATGAACTGGTGCGCTCTGAAAAAGTTTAAGGAAGAAAAAAAGTATTTATCTCGAGCATAACAGTTATATATGATAAAAATTACAACTTTACAGAGATGTAAGGAGACATTGAAAATAGTTTTTAGTTATAATACTGTCAGCCCTTCTCTTCGACAAAAGGACAAATAAACGCTTCGCTTTCCGAAAGAATTGATGGTAGAAATGTTGACTAATTTAGTACCTTAAGAGACAAATTATTGGTGTACGATACCCCTCGAGTGGAAAAATCCAACTTTGCTTTCATCGGTTGTGGTGATTGTCTTCCACTGGGTCGACTGTTGCTTTTTATCAGCTTCAGGCTTAGATAAACTCTAGCAATAATTTTAACTATAGTATAGATCTGAGGAAAACTTCATGGCACTTTCGCTATATGGCGTCAATTGCAAATAAGTCGAGAATCAATGATCGCAGCGGCATCACTAAATGCTCGTTTGAAAGGTGGCAGATCGATTGTTACTTTGACTGTATAAACATGGAATTGGTGAAACATCGTCGTTGTAAAGTTATTTGCTTTTTAAAAAGGAGAAAAATAATGAAAAGTTGCTGGAACTGGGCATTGACCACAAAACTGTTTTGAACTATTTACACAAAGCTTTATACAAAAACTAGCCCTATATATGATAGACCGAATGAACATCTTAACGCCTCATAGACAGGGGGAAAAATGGGTCACGTACAACAATTGAAAGCATCAAAAATACAGGCCCGACACAAGGGGGCAACTGGGACGAATTCCCTCAAGCCGCGGGTCAGAGGAGCCCCAAAAATAGATTGAAACCCAAAAGGTTATTTTGTTATACAGTCGTTTCTCCACTCAGGCCCTTGCGACGCTTGGTGTTAAAAAATCTTTCGGGCCCTTTTAAGATGTATAAAAAAGCGAAGCCAGGAATGACTTCGAAGAAGGGGATGCTGTGTGTGGGACAGGAAGGGAATCGCCCAGCTTCCAGTTGGCCAGACGATTGATTCTTAATTCTAATATGGACAACTATAGAGATTACGCCGGGCAATTGAATGAAAACGGAACTGAAAAATAGGAAAGGTGTTGTCTTTCATCATGACAACCGGCGACCACACATTTCTTTGACGACCTGTTAAAAATAATGAGAGTTTGGTTGGAAAGTTTTGATGCATTCACCGTCTAGTCCAGACATAGCACCCTCTGCCTACCACTTGTTCTGACCTCTGCAGCACTCCCTCAGTGGAAACCTGTGAAAACTAGTTGGTTCAGTTTTTCAACCAGAAACCACAGAAGTTCTTCATTTATGCCCTATGGTGAATGGAGAAATATTGTCGATAATATTGGGGAATATTTGTTTTATATAAATACATTTTCGCACAATATGAAAACCAGTTAATTAATTTAGGTTTAAGGGAGGTTAGGTTAGCGGTAAGAGCTTCCATGAATCGTTAGTATTTTCTCTAATTTAAAGCTCGCCGTCTGGAGGAAAGCCACCAGCGGCAGTCCTCTTCTATAAACTCGAGGAGTTGTACCTAATTTCAATTTAAGGGCGCCTGTCGTCTGAGTAAACAGTTAATATAGATTTGTTAAATAATAAAATATAACAATAAATAAGTTTTAGCCATAGGTTAAAAAGTTAAGCCGGGATACCAATGCATCCGCACCGTTCCGATCCGCCAAACTGTCAAAGTTAAAATTCGAAGTTTGTTTAGAATTTGCAAGGCAGTTTGGAAAGGTGGTTCCAATGGTACTTACCGGATCGGAGTCGTGCGGATGCATTGGGATCCCGGCTTTAAATAAGATTAGAGTACGTGCCGGGGCTAGTAAGTAAATATATTTGAATATGTTTGAATAATTAGCTTTACGAATTTAGTTAAATTTATATTAGTTTAGAAGTTAACAAAGCTGTGGAAAGTTAAAAAAACTATTAACACGGTTTTGGCAATAAATATCTTTAATGCTCATTTCAAGAGAGGAAACATTCAGAAAATGGCTTTTTAGATATAATTGTAAGGTGAAGTAAAATATCCAAAAGCTAGCATCTTGAAACCAACAAAAATAAATTTAAAAGTCAAAATCAGTTATCAAACCTTTAATTGTTATTTTTTATATTTAACTGTACAAAGACTTACTTAGGGTTGGGACTAGCATTAGAGGACAAAAACTATTAAAAAATGAGTCTTCTCGATGCACCATAAAAACTCTTTTCACGTTATTAAGATATTAATCCGTTAACGATTTCAGGATTAATGTTTTGCATATACAATCAATAAATCCAAATGCAAAAAGAAGAAACTACTGAGCCTATAAATCATAAAATGAGCGACATAAGCAAATACCTTAAGATAAAAAAGACTTGGCAGCGGTGGGATTCGAACCCACGCCCCCGAAGAGACTGGTGCCTTAAACCAGCGCCTTAGACCGCTCGGCCACGCTACCTCGATGTCGACATTTTTCCGAATATCGTGAACGAATCAAAATATATTTTAGAAATCTAAAAATATTCATTAAATTATGTTCTCTATCACAAATATAATTATGTTGTTATATTTGAACGTGATGATAAAGCTGTGCGATAACACTTCTCCGAATGATATTCCTCTTTTTTGTAGAAAATTTTCTAAGCTGTAAGTTTTATGATGCATAATGTTTCTGTAAAAATGATCATTACTGATATTTACGAAAAATCGCGTTCGCTGACCTTTGACCACGCGAAAAAATTTTAGCGGCATTTTGATTGAAATGGCCTTTTGACATATCGTTTTGATAAACAATATCAAAGTTCATACCAGCTTTCCCGGAAATTTTCCAAAGTTGCGCTTTTTTTGGTCCAATTTCTCTGGATTACTATATGAACTTTGCAATGCATTTATTTACAACACTTTTTTCTTCGGTTTAGGTTTCGGTTTCCATATTCGTGAAAATAATATGGAACCGCGGAATAATAAAACTGCCATCAAAACAACAAATTTCTAAATTATTTTTTATACAACTGACCCAAAAAGAAGTGTGTTTTCAGGGTTCATGTATGTATGTTTGTATGTTTCTTTGTTCCACCATAACTTCTAAACGCCTGAACGTATTTAGATGAATGGGGTACCGTTAGAATCATTTAATGAGTCCGAGTAACATAGTCAGGCGCGGATCTAGAATTTTGTTTTGGGGGGTCACGGAATTAAAAGTGGCGGAAAAAAATTCCTACTCCTAAAAAAACAAAAACAAAATTAACAAAACGAACAAAACTAACCGAATTTTCTGGTGATTAAAAACAAACCTGCCCTACGAAAACGTGCCCTAATGTGTTTTTGAGGAAGACGTGCCCTTTATGGTGAGTGCAGCTAACTTCAGAGTTTGCAAATTAAAACATATAGAAAGAGTATATATCAATCTTTTGTTGAACTTGAAGGTCATTTTTTAAGGTTGTTTTTTTAATTTGCAAAAAAGTTGGGTCGGTTTTGGGCGTTTGGTTATTTTTTGTTTTTGTTTTTTGAGTTGGGTCAATTTTGTTTTTTAAACAGCGAGCGCCTTCGGACAGCGCCGTTGCTGGCATATGTGCAAGGTGTGGAACTTCACAGGGGCCCGGGGCTCTCGGGTTTGGGTCTTGCGAGTAAAAAATTGCTTTGGCAATAAAAATCATTTGAATTCATTATTTGCATTTTTACTAAATTGAATGGGCCACATAAATGAGTATGAGCTATACAAAACAGCATATGGGCCATAATTCTGTGACGGGGACGGCTCTCTGTGTACGAGAACCCGCGAGCGAAGCGAGCGAAAAAAAATTTTTGGACTCAATTGCACAGGGCCTCTCAATTGACTGGCCGCGGCACTGCTTTTTGGGGGGGTCATGACCCCCGTGACCCCCCCTTTAATCCGCGCCTGAACATAGTCTAGGTTAATTAAAAAAACAATATGATGTGTTAAATAAATAAGAATAAGTAATTAAAACTGTACCCCGACTACGAAAATACAGATTATACATATACGAGCGTTGTGAGATATACTTAACAAAATGACTATTTCAAGTTAATACTTTCTACAGCAGTTAGACAGTATCTTATATATTTAACTAGCTGGGACCCGGCGCGCCTATGCTGCACCCATAAGCCAATAGGAGTAATCACTTGATATGAATTTTAATAACAGTAGGAGAGTTTGCAAAAAAGGCAATTTTTTGGTATTTTTGATTCCAAATAACAAAATGTGAAACTATTAGGCAAATTCGTCGGCCATATTGGCGCGGCCATTTTGAATTTATAAGTTCTGATCATAAATTCGTTATTTGCTAGCTTAAAAAACTCCAGATATCGATTTTCATTGGAATCGGAACACAATTGGCAAATTCGTCGGCCATATTGGCGCGGCCATTTTGAATTTATAAGTTCTGATCACAAATTCGTTATTTGCTAGCTTAAAAAACCCCAGATATCGATTTTCATTGGAATCGGAACACAATTGGCAAATTCGTCGGCCATATTGGCGCGGCCAATTTGAATTTATAAGTTCTGATCACAAATTCGTTATTTGCAACTTTAAGAACTGTTTGTTTTGCGAGGGCGCGTTTCGTTTCTTTTTTTTTCTTTTGTACCAAAAATTTTCTCTGCAATTACCTTTTTTCTATTTTCCTTGGGCGCCATCTACCGGAGCGTATTTGCGCCATGCGGTTTACCGAGATTTAGTCAAAACGCACATTCTGTGAAAGTTTCAGCTCAATCGGCCGTTTAGTTTTTCAGTTTTAGTGTCGCATTACAAACCAACAGACATTCATTTTTATATATATAGAAGATATACACAGGCACACATTGACTATGCTAAGAGAACAATGTCTTCTATAACTTGTTTCTGTCTTACATTAGTAATTAAAACTTGTTTTTGACTTTTTAGTTCATTTTCGTCAAAAGGGCAGTCGTTTTTTTAATTTTTTAACTATTTTGTTTATTTATATTCGTCCAAATTAAATCTATTATCGTTGTTGCCTTGAAATAGCGCCTTTTCAATTACTTTCTTCGCCATAATATATTTTTTTCACTTTACTGTACCTAAATAACAATATTTTGATCTTTGTTAGTGTACCTGAGGGTTCCATTCCGAGTATAAGGACAAACCTTGTTCTGTCTGTTAGGACTACTTCGAATGAAAGGGGTGACCATACACAGAACTCCGATTTTTGTTTATATCAGATTTTTATAATATCGTGAGGTATCTTTAGTACTAATTTTCAACATAAACTTCATCTTCTATAAATACGGTAGTAATAACTGTAGCAATATCTAAATATGCTCACACATTTTCATTCTGGCATTGTGGAAAAGTGATGGAAAATGATTGCGGTGCAGAGACCGCGGAACCTTTTTTTAACTGGGGTTGCGAAACAGTTTTTTTGCCAACTTCCTCTCCATTTGTTTTGGATCGCTGTTATCGTGGTCCCACGGGCAGGTAATTGATCAACAACACCCCCTTGGAATCCCTAAAGAACGTTTGCCAATTTCCCGCGGATTCCACAACTTTCGCTTTATTTGGTGTTTTGGCCGTAGGAGCGATTGGAGTCTCCATAGTGGCTGAAGCCTGACTGCCGGATCGATCGACGCACGTGCATAGAAATTTTACAGTGCTGCCACTACACCCAGACGCAAATTCCCTGAGACTCCCAGACTTTTCCCGCCAACCACACGGATTTAAAAAAATTGTGGAACTTTATTTTGAGACGACAATCATATATGAGAAAGACAACGACATCTTTTCAAGAATTTTCATGCCGTAAGAGTTAGTCATCAGTTAGTTCATCAAGTAAATATATCAAATAGCGCTGAGTGGTCAAAACAACCTTTTTTCCGAGCAAAATATAAAATGTTTTATGATATGAGTGAAACATACATACAATTAAATGTGAGGTTTCAATCTTTGATAGAAGAAAATCTTTTTATCCATATGGGGTAAAGTTGATTTATGTTGAAGGCAAATTTTGCGTTTTTATGATACACAAACAAAGATATACAATTACACACATGCGACTGAGACCATCATGAAGAAGAAACGTCGTCGAAAACATATATTTTTCAAGTGTTTGTTCGAAGTGTAATATTACATCGAGACTGATTCATAGAAATATATATGGTTTCACGTCAAATCGACCACTATTGAACCTGACCTTTTTTGATTTGGCTGAAATTTTGTAATTTCGTTCTACCCTATCAAAAACATTTTTCACAATTTTTTCAAATTTTATTATCCAACCCAAAAAAAATTTCAAAATTTTTTCAAATAGCCATAACTTTTTCAAAAATTTACCTATCGATACGTTTGCTTTTTCAAAATTTTTGTTTTTTAATAACTTTGTAGAAAAAAATACCAAAAAATTTTCAAACGTCAAATAGTATGAAATTTTTTGTAAAAACCGTTACTTTTTCAAAGTCCGACGTTTTTAATTTTTTTTAAAAAAATTTTTGTAAATAATCCTACCAATTTCAGAGTGGGCCGACTTCTTTTTATATTTTTTTTCGACTCAAAAATAACTTTTTTTAGTTTTTTTCGATTTTAAAACTCCAAAGTAAGTAAAGTAAATTTTCAATCGAAAAAAAAATATAAAGAAAAGTCGGCCCACTCTGAAATTGGTGGGATTATTTACAGAAAAAATCAAAGCTTTAAAAAAAAACGTCGGACTCTGAAAAAGTAACGGTTTTTTTACAAAAATTTTCATATAATTTGACGTCTGAAAGTTTTTTGGTATTTTTTTCTAAAAAGTTATTAAAAAACAAAAATTTTTAAAAAAGACGTCTCGATAGGTCAATTTTTGAAAAAGTTATGGTTAATTGAAAAAATTTTGAAAATTTTTTTGGATTTGGTAAAAAAATTTGAAAAAATTATGAAAAATGTTTTTGATAGGGTACAACGAAATTACAAAGTTTCAGGCAAATCAAAAATGGTCAGGTTCAATAGTAGGCCATTTGACGTGAATTACCCATATTCATTTGTTGGCTTTTATTTTAATAACTGCCATTCTAGACGTTTGACCGAATCTTCCGCTGATCTGTAAACACGACGATGGTGCGATTGCACATAATCTTTGATAAAATGGTTATGAAAATATTTATTTGTAACTTAATAGCAAAATTTTAAATTCGGTATAAGAAGAAATGTAAAATTAATTTTCTCTGTTAAATTTGAATGTTGTTTACAACTATCGAATTTAAAAACGTATATACTTTTCTTACAATTTTTAAATAAAATAATTTTCGCTTTTTTGATTTCAAAAACAAAGGGGTTGCGGCGCCACCCCTCGAAATTATCAGGGGTTGCGACTGCAACCCTTGCAACCCCACTTCCGCGGTCTCTGTTGCGGTGGTAATTTTGTAGTAATAAGGCCCCCATCCACGCCCCCATTCTTTTGACAGAAATCCTTGAAATCTAATGGCCTGTGTTCTTCGCTGAGATATGATTCTATCCATCCTAGAACAGGGCCAGATATTCCAAATTTTAGTAGTTTTGTCTTTAAAATATGGTGGTCGACATGGTCAAAGGCCTTACTGAAGTCAGTATAGACAGCATCGATTTGATGACCGTTCTCCATACCACATAGTAGTTCGGAGGTTAGTGGTGGTCGAGCGCCCTTTGTGAAGCCATGTTGTTGATCATTGAGGAGTGGATCGACTATTTGAGCAATCTTATCGTAAACAAGCTTTTCGAAAAGTTTAGGGATTGCCGATAAGATTGCAATGCCCCTGTAGTTGTCCACCGAATGCTTGTTAGATGCTTTGTGAATTGGTATGAGGTAGGATTTTTTACACGACTGCCCCAAAAAAAGGAGTGTAATGTGTTTAGGTTTGTTGTGTGTATGTACGTTGTTTTCTACCACCATAACTTCTAAACGCCTGAACGGATTTAGATGACTGGGGTACCGTTATAATCGTTTAATGAGTCTGAGTAACATAGGCTAGGTTAATTTTTAAAAAAACAATATGGCGGCCGTCAGACGCAATTTACATCACGCCCAATTTTATTTTTTTTTTCTGATTGGGTCAATATGGGTATCAAACGAAAGGTAAAATTGAGACGATTTCAAATATATATAAGACTTAATAGATATGTGTTATATAATTGCGAATTTTAAGCTTAAATAAAATTCAATTACTCGAAACGTCTTTTATTACCCCATCACCATGAATGAACACGTAATAGTTAAGCCTAGTATGCTGTTGAGGCGAAATTAAAATTCCCTATACAAACGCTATGTAACACGACTGCCCCAAAAAGGAGTGTAATGTTTTCAGGATTCATGTATGTATGTTTGTATGTTTCTTTGTTCCACCATAACTTCTAAACGCCTGAACGGATTTAGATGGCTGGGGTACCGTTAGAATCGTTTAGTGAGCCCGAGTAACATATTCTCGGTTAATTTTTAAAAAAACAATATGGTGGCCAATTTACGTCACACCCGATTTATTTATTTTTCTTCTGATCGGGTCAATATGGGTGTATGATTCAGGTTGAATAAAATGAAACTGAATGGGTTTGTCGAAGACCGCACAACTTCAACAATTTGGAGCGGTTTTATGCACAGAAAGACTCAATGGATTTACTCTTTAAGTTATTTATTCCAACTGCCAGGTACTCTTATCAGCTACATATTTATACATAAATTGATTGCTTAATTAGCAATAATAAAGTTGTTGCACCAGAATGCGTGAATCAAGAGTTCATTCGCCAATTTTTATGTTCATTAATTGTTATTGCTGACATTGCAGCAAAGCGCATTCACCTCATGACTGAGAATGAATCGACCCGTGCAGGTGAATGAGCTTTTGATTCAGCATTTTACATGTGATGATTGATATATTGACAATTGAGAACGAACGTGAAAATTTAAGCAATTTTGACTAAATCTTAATGATACGTATGATGGATTTATATGTGCTGCGCACATTCTCCTCCGTCGAAATTGAGTGACGATATATCGCAAGAAAAGGTGTCTTCCTTAATTTGCTGTGACCTTCTAGGAGCTGGATGCGGACGCTTGTTCCTCAGTGTATTTCTCTGAATCCTTAGAACCCCTTGCTTCTTACACCTCCAGTATACCAGTATGAGGATGACAATGGTAACCAGCGTATACATGCTGAAGTAATGATGTAGGTGATGGTGGTTTAGGGTGGGCAGATTGTTGATATGCTGCTGCTGCTCCTTGAGTGCGCCGCGTAATTCGTCTAGATCCAAGTTGTCCACCTCATTGACGATCTGTGGTGCGAAGGATACATTTCCTTCCCTCATCTTGTAGGTTAGATTAAGATGCGCAGAGATGACTTCTGTTTCAGGTATGAATGATGTTCTGAGCCTTCCCGTGACCTTGTTGTCGGCTTGTACAGACAGCGTTGGGTGATTGATCATGCAAGTTGGTTGAAGTTGGATAATACCAGATTCACTTAGTGTCAGCGGATGAACAGCTTCACCACAAATGATATCGAAATGAGTTTCGTCATCCATGATGAATATCCATGTACTTGGTGCACTTAGCCTTATGAACATCTTCTTCGGATCCGTACTTCTGAGGCGGCAGTAGGGTGATAGTTGTTTTTGGTTGCTTAGTAGACTGATTTCACAGCGGCTTTGATTGGAGCTTGTGGTGAAGATTGGCTGTTTCAGATGGCAGGTTAACTGATGCATCGTAGTTGGTTGACATGCACTTAGATCCTGCTCATTCATAGGACTGAAACGGTCTCTGTGATGATTTACAGCTAAATAAGCATTTGACAACTGGATAGAAATAAATTTGTCGGAGCGATGTACAGGAATCGGTATTAACTTGTATAAACGATATGACTCCGTTTTTAATAATGGAATTCGAATGTCAAATAATACCCTTGTTTCTGTTATTCTCATTCTCATATGCATTGTGTTATAGATTTCTAATAATGAGGATGATCTGCCTTCTCCAGGCAATCTTACGTCCTGCGGTAGGTGCTCTCGGATGAATTTTATTTGTTCGGTGAGCTGCGATGGTGTCAGTAGCAATGTGTTGATTCGGCCGTGTTTGGTATCTGTTACAATCGATAGGATGTTCCTTTGTATCTGCTGGAAGCTCATTATGTTTAGTGTAATTAGAATGGCAGCAGTAGTGAACGTTTGAGACACCATGAGCTTTTGTTGTGACTCATTCATAGAATTAGTAATTGCTTCGAAATGACGTTCAACTGCGTGGAACTGATTTTGTATGGTATCGTGATTTTTCTTAAGCACATTTAGGGAACTCTCTGCAATAGAAGTTTGGTTCCTCAAGAGTTCGCGAAGAAGTGTTTCATTTTCATTTATACTATTGATTTGTTCTTCAAGGTTTTTAGCGTACTCCTGGTCCAGAATTCCGAATAATTTATTTGCTATGGTTCCAACTATTTCTAATGGGGCTCTCTTACTTCGAGTGCTTCTCTTCTCATTTTGCTGATAGAGTACTTCATTTATGTGTTCTGATTCCAGAATGTGGTGGTGTAGTTGCACAATTTTGGCACTACATAACTGTTGAGATGTATCTTCCTTTATCGTCCCATTGCATAGTTCTGAGAGTCTTCTTACTGATTTTTTCAGGCCAGTGAATTCCTTCCAATATGTGGAAAGGTCGTAATAGACCAGTAGGTTCCATTCGCTTGTGTATAAGTTCAGTTGTCCTACGTCATCGAAGTAGATCCCTTCTTGACCCTTGAATCGTGTTATGTTGTACGGCGACTGTGCATCCTCCCCACCAACTATGAGGAAGAATAACGCCAAAATCATCAAGTAGGCGATGCTGTTTGTGTTGATACTTCTTGCGGGAGCTGATGTCGACGTTCCTTTGTTGCGTTTTGGCTGCTTTTCGTAGTGTTGTGTTAAGGACTCTTGGCTCGACCTTTTTCGCGTGTCCTGCTTCGCTGGTCGTTGATTTATATTGCCACTGTCATGTGGTTCTTGGGTCGCATTGTTATGTCCGTCATCTTGCTCTGTAGGCGATGTTGTGACTTCCACATCAACATTTGCTTCCTTCTTGTTATCGCTTACTGGAAGCAATGAGAGCTTAGTTATCGGCCTACGCATTTTGCCATTTTTAGTCTGTAACGTCACGACTCTCGTTAATCCATCTGCACCTGGATGTATCTCTATCACTCGACCCAACGCCCAACGAGATGGCGGCAGCTGCTCGTCTTTAATGAGAACGAGATTCCCTTCTGTTATAGAGGGATTTTCTTTGGTCCACTTGGGTCGGTACTGAAGACGTCCAATGTATTCAATAGACCATTTCCTCCAAAAGTCTTGATGCATTCGTTGGATATGATCCCACTTTGTCAACAAGCTTGGCTTGTCATCCACGTGATTTCGGTCAGGCACAGTGAGTAGTGGTGATCCAGTGAGAAAGTGACCTGGCGTGAGGACATCTAAGCTTTCTGGATCCTCAGTTAGTGGGCATAGCGGGCGTGAGTTTAAGCACGCTTCAATTTGCGTCATCAACGTGCACATTTCTTCGTAAGTCAGTCTCGCTTCTCCTACCACTCTTCGCATATGATGCTTGATTGATTTTACGCCAGCCTCCCATAAACCTCCAAAATGTGGAGATGCCGGTGGAATAAAGTGCCATTGAGTTCGTGTTTCTTGTAGAGCTTGGTTGACATCGGATTTGTAGGACTGTTGTTTATGGAGGTCAGTGATTACCTTACTCGCCCCCACGAAGTTTGTGGCGTTATCACTGTAGAGATGAGCTACTGGTCCTCTTCTGCTTACTAATCGTCTGAAGGCAGCAATGAATGCAGCAGAAGTCAGTTCGGTTACTATTTCTATATGTATTGCCTTTGTAGTTAGGCAGATGAAGATTGCGATGTAGCCCTTGCGTGTTTTCTGTCCTCGTGCCCTATCAAGTAATAAATCAAAGGGTCCAGCATAATCAACTCCACAATGTGTGAATGGTGGACTAGTAATGACCCTGGCCTTTGGTAGCATGCCCATCATTTGTTGTGACATTTGCGCTTTATAACGGTGACAAATGACGCACTTATGAATGTGTCCCTTTACTGCCTTGGGTCCATTAAGAATCCAAAATCTTTGCCTTACCAACTGGTGGGTTAATGAATTTCCTCCATGAAGCGAATCCTTGTGAGCTTTATTGATTATGAGATCTGTCAGCTCGCTCTTATATGGTAATATTATTGGGTGTTTTCCATCGTATGATAACTGTGCATTTTCTAGACGACCTCCAACCCTGAGTATTCCATCCTTGTCGATGAATGGGGTTAGACTTAGTATTCGGCTGTGCTTAAGAAGTTCCTTCTTCTTCAACAGTCTCGTTATGTCGTCCTTGAAGTGTGATTCTTGGGTAACCCTTATCAACAATAGTAGAGCGGCGTCAATTTCTCTGATTGTAAGTGGAGCGACAATTCTTAGTGCTCTTTGCGTTTTTATATTTGCAACGAAGCGTGTACAATATGCTATTATACGTTGAAGTTTACTTAGGGATGAGTATTTCTTCATTAGTGCCTCTAACATATTTTCGCTATCTGTAGTTATCGTGGTTACCGTTATATTTTTTACTTCCAAGTCCGTTTGTGGTAATTTCGTTGACGGGAATTCAATTTTCTGTTCTTTTAGCCACTGCGGTCCCTCCCACCAGATCTTGTAGTCGTTCAGGAGGGCGGGATAGATACCTCGCGATGCCACATCTGCAGGATTTTCTTGTGATTTCACATGGAACCATTTGTTGCTATCGGTCAGTGCTTGAATTTCAGCCACTCTGTTTCCTACGAATGTTTTCCATTTATGTGGGTCTTCCCGTATCCATGCAAGAACAATTGTGGAATCGGTCCATGCGAAGTATGAAATATTTTCGATTTCTAAGCTGTCTCTAGCCTCCTTCAGTAAATTCGCTAGGAGTGTTGCACCGCATAGTTCCAGTCTTGGCAGTGAGAGCTTGGATTCGAGTGGGGCAACCTTCGTTTTTGCAGTGAGTAGAGTTGATGAGACCTTTCTCCCTTGTATGACTCGAATGTAGACGGCTGCACTATATGCTCTCTCAGATGCATCTGAGAAGCCATGTAGCTCACATGCTCCATTTCTTCCTGTGTATCCAACCCACCTAGGAATTTCAGTTCGTTGCAGAATTGGTAATTCGTCCAGTATTCTGCTCCATTTTTGCACTATATTCTGTGGTAGATTCTCGTCCCAGGAGGATTTCTGGATCCAAATGTCTTGTAGCAAGAGTTTTATTTTGATGGTTACTGGGGAAATGAGCCCAATTGGGTCAAAGATTTTTGCCGCCTCGGATAATATATTGCGCTTTGTTGCTGCACGCTCTGGATGTATGGTGATTTGCATCCTGAATCTGTCCGTGGTTGGGTTCCAGTATACTCCCAACGCTTTAATTGTCCTTTCCTTATCGAAGTCACGATCGGTTGCGGCTTCTCGCAAGTCCCATGGGATTTGCGTCATCAGGTTTCTATTGTTGCTTGACCATTTTCTTAGCTTGAAGCCACCACCATCAAGCAGTTTGATCAATTGATCGCTTGCAATAGTTGCTTCCTCTAGTGAGTTTCCTCCAGACACAACATCATCAACGTATGTGTCGTGTAATATTATATGAGATGCTCTAGGATACTTGTTTTCGTCATCCTTGGCCAACTGCTGAAGAGTACGAATCGCTAGATATGGCGCTGAAGCGGTTCCGTACGTGACGGTTGTCAATTTGTATTCACGAATCGGGTCTTTGGGCGATTCTCTCCACAGTATTCGTTGGTAGCTTTGATCACGAACATCGATCATGATTTGGCGGTACATCTTTTCGATGTCTGCGGTAAAAACAATTTTATGTTTTCTCCATCTAAGCAGGATGGACAGTAGTTTTTGCTGTATTTGTGGGCCGACCATCATGAGTTCGTTCAGGCTCTTCGTATTATTCCGTTTGGCTGAGGCATCAAATACCACTCTCAGTTTTGTTGTTGTGCTGTCTTGCTTGAGCACGGCATGGTGTGGCAAGTAGTATTTCCCCTCCAGAGTGTCTTCAGTTGGTACCATGTGTCCTAGACGTAGGTATTCGGCAATGAAGTCCTTATACATGACTTCAAATGTGTGGTTATTTTTAAATTTCCGTTCCATTTGGAATAGTCGTACAAGGGCTAATTCTCTTGTTCTGTGTAGATTCTCCGCTTCGTCAGGATTTTCTCGGAATGGAATTCTGACTGTATATCGACCGTCAGAACTTCGTCTATGTGTCGTTCTGAAGTGTGTTTCACAAGCAATCTCCTCGCTTGTCATGATTGGCTCGCGCTGGAGTTCCTCCACCTCCCAAAATTTGCGAAGGTCCTTGCTGATATCTACTTCCGCTATCATGCATTGAATCTTTGTATCGTTTCTAATCTTTGTCTGAACTTCACCAGATAGAATCCAACCCAGTTTCGTCTGTTGTGCGACTGGAGCTCCAGGGGGACCGAGTAGAACTTTGTCCGTTAGGATCTTTCCTAACACGTCAGCTCCAAGGAGTACATCAATTCGTCCTGGTGTGTCGAAATGAGGATCTGCTAGTATTAAATCTCGTGTATGTTCCCATACATTCGGTGTTACTTTCTCTGAGGGTAGAATTCTAGTTAACTTCTTGAGTATAATTGCAGTTGTTACAAGCTCAAACGTTGAGGCGAATCTTGGTTTTATTGTTAATTCTACGCAGGCGCGCATGGTTCCTAACTCTATTTCTCCAACCCCAGTCAGGACTCTATGAGTTCTTAATTTTGGCAATTTCAGTCTCTGTGCTGCGTCTTCGGTTATGAAGCTGCCTTGAGATCCTTGGTCTATGAGTGCTCTTAATGCGACGACATGACCATTTTTTGTAGTTGTATGAATGACTGCTGTAGGAAGCATCACCGTGCATTGTCCATTGATTTCTGCTATGTACGTACTGACTTCAGTAGAGTTTGATGGTTGGCTTTTGTTATTAACTAGTTTATCGGCTTCAGTCGGAGCGTTTGTTGAGGTTGAATGTAGAAGTGTATGATGTTTCTTCTTACAGATTTTGCATAGTCTCCAGCTTTTACATGTATTCGTCACATGTCCCTTGACCAAGCAGTTGGTACATAGACTTGATTTTCGAACTGCATCATATTTTTGTTGGATCGGCATTTTTGCGAATTTCTCACAGGAGTATATTTTGTGATTTGCCTTGCAGATTGGACACAGAGTTTGCATTGCGATGGAGCCATGATGGATTTTTAAATCTTTGCTCTTCCAGGGAGCAACTCTTTGTTTGGTTGAACCTTGTTTCAAGTTCTCGGTAGGGTTGATTACTTCTAAAGTATAGAACCGTCTCTCCAAGAATTCTATAAATTTGCTTACGCTCTCTACTTCTCTTGGATTTTGTAGTGACTGTTCATAGAGATTACGGCTTTCCTTGTCTAGCTTCTGTGTCAGTAGGAATACTATCAGTGGATCCCAATTTGATGTATCAATCCCAAGGTTCTTGAGTGCTTGCAAACACTCTGTTGTAGTATCATGAAGTCTTTTCAGCCCCTGGTGTGATTCGATGTTGAGAGTTGGTTGATTGAGGAGAAAGCGTAGTTGAGCATTTACTAGTGCCCTTTCGTTTTGGTATCGTTTGTTGAGGATATTCCAGGCGGTTTCAAAATTTTCCTGTGTGATTTGTAGATGATTGACTAATTCACTTGGTTCACCCATCAGATTTGCCTTTAAGTAGAAGAGTTTCTCCGTCTTACTCAAGTTCTCGTCATTGTGAATTAATTCTGTAAAGATGTTCTTGAATGTTGGCCATTTCAAGTAGTCTCCGTCAAATGTTGGGACGTTTATTGGTTGGATTTTCATTTTATGCTTTCTTTGATTTCCCCAAACGTTATCATTGCATACTTGTGTTGGCGCTGAAGTTGTTTGATTGTCCAATCGCTCTTGAATTTTTATCTGAATACTTTGGTAGGATTCCTCCGTCTTGGCGAATACATTATTCTCAAAGTACGCGTCACTGAATGTTTCCATGCCCATTATTTCTGTGTGTATATCGACAACACGTTCCCAGTAATCATTTATAAGTTTCGCCTTCTGTATGTAGTACGCTGTTGACATAGGCGATGTGATATCGTTTTCGGTTTTTTGTATCACCCTTTTGAGAGAGTCGATCATGGCATTCTGTCTTTTTATTCTCCTTAGTTGATCTTCAACCATTCCTGATGTTTGCTTTTTCTGGATAGCCTTTCCAAGTGCATCTTCCATCAATTCCCGGGTTTGATCAAAGATGCTCTCTATTTTGGCGTAGTAGTTTTCGGAAAAATATTTGTGGTCTGGATGTGCCTCTTTGAACTGCTCCAGTTCGCCGTGTTGACTTTCAAATTCAGCCCATGCTCTTTGTAGTGCTTGCAGACGGGTTTCCACATATTCCTTGGTTTTCCGGGACTGTGAGTCCTTCCGGAAGTTGTTATATAATTTTTGGATGTTCTTTGATGTAGCGCTTTGTAGAGTTATTAGCTTCTCCATGGTTGTGCACTAAAGGTGTGGATTGATATAGCTGAAATTAACGAGGATTTTCCTCACTTTTATTACTTTACAGAGCCTCAAGACACGTTGTTCTAGAGGATGTTTTTTTAGTTATATTGCCTCAAGACACGATGTTCTAGAGGAATTTTTGTTTATTCTAAAGACACTTGGTTCTTTAGAATTTTACTTTTTCGCTCGAAGGACCAAATGTATGATTCAGGTTGAATAAAATGAAACTGAATGGGTTTGTCGAAGACCGCACAACTTCAACAATTTGGAGCGGTTTTATGCACAGAAAGACTCAATGGATTTACTCTTTAAGTTATTTATTCCAACTGCCAGGTACTCTTATCAGCTACATATTTATACATAAATTGATTGCTTAATTAGCAATAATAAAGTTGTTGCACCAGAATGCGTGAATCAAGAGTTCATTCGCCAATTTTTATGTTCATTAATTGTTATTGCTGACATTGCAGCAAAGCGCATTCACCTCATGACTGAGAATGAATCGACCCGTGCAGGTGAATGAGCTTTTGATTCAGCATTTTACATGTGATGATTGATATATTGACAATTGAGAACGAACGTGAAAATTTAAGCAATTTTGACTAAATCTTAATGATACGTATGATGGATTTATATGTGCTGCGCACA
Organism: Thereva nobilitata; assembly: GCA_963855945.1. Lineage (NCBI taxonomy): Eukaryota > Metazoa > Arthropoda > Insecta > Diptera > Therevidae > Thereva > Thereva nobilitata. Next base: position 164,547,995 of record OY979694.1, read on the forward strand.
ATGGGTATCAAATGAAAGGTCTCATTGAGACGATTTCTGCCTAATCTATCAGCGTGTCTAAATTTAGATAGAATAAATCAAACTTCGATAACTTAACTTTTGCATTAAACTGTATCTCAATAGTTGCAAGTGCTATAATAATAAGAAGTAAAATAAAATCACTTAATAAAAACTACATTGGCTTACGAATTATAATCACTAAAATATCATAAAATAAAAAACAAAATAATTAAAAAATTAAAAAACACGACGCCGAATTAAAAAATGAACTAAAAAGTTAAAAACAAGTTTTAAGTACTAATGTAAGACAGAAACAAGGTAGAAGATATTTTATTTATTTTGTTAAGTATCACACAACTATCGTATATGTATAATCTGTATTTTTGCAGTCGGGGTACAAAATGTTACGAGAATAAGTATAATTAAAACTGTACCTCGACTGAAAAAATACAGATTATACATATACGATAGTTGTATGATACTTAACAAAATAAATAAAATATCTTCTACCTTGTTTCTGTCTTACATTAGTACTTAAAACTTGTTTTTGACTTTTTAGTTCATTTTTTAATTCGGCGTCGTGTTTTTTAATTGTTTAATTATTTTGTTTTTTTCAAATTCTGGGAAATTTTCCTAACGATAAGGATTTGTTGAAAATAAGATGGAGGGGCAACAAAATTTGAGTTGAGTAGCACTGCAGAAAGCACGGAGGCAGATTGTCAGGACCTTGACCTTTGTTGATATCTAGATTGTTTAAACCTGTCATGATATCTTCGACGGATAGGGATATGTTATCTATAAGAGTTGAAGTAACAGTGTGCGTATCAGGTAGGTCAGTGTGTTGTATCAGATTTTGGACAAAAGACTTCAGTAAACCTGTCAGCAAACATGTTACAAATTTCCTGTGGACAAAAGGAGTGATTACTACCCTTGGTCATTGTAGTTGGATAGCCTACGGTCTTTCGTTTTATATTAACGAATTGAAAGAATTTTTTGGGATCTCTTATAATGCTATCGCCAACAGAGTTAAGATATGTAGTATAGGCCTCACGTGACCTAAGACTGAATTCTGAGGCTAACCTAGTGTATGCTAGTTTCAGTTCCTCATTTGCGTGTGGCTTATTTCTAATTAGCTTATACAATTTATTTCTCTGATTACGAAGAGAACGAACACTCTTATCCAGCCATGGTTCCGATAATTTATCCCTTTTTCTAATTCTGGGCACATATTTGTCAATAACGTTGAAAATAATAGTGTTGAAGTTGAAGCACGACACTATTTCGTCAATGTCATTACCAGATAACCTATTTTCCCAGTCAACTAGGGATAATTCGAAGGCAATGCTGTTAGAGTCTGCGTTCCTGTAATCATAAATGATTGAGTTATTGTATGATATGCGATGATAAGATATTGTGGTAGTATGCTCGAGGATCCACGCAGAATGGCGAATAGAGTTGGTGAATAGATTCTCCTCAGGCGGAGCTGGCAGGATACCCAGCTCCTCAGGTGAATTGGTGAAAATTAGGTCAAACCAATTACCACAAGATTTCGGAGTTCTGATAATTTGGGGCAGACCATTTCGATAAAAGGAATCGATCAACTTTATATCGATAGCATTTATGACGTTAATCGGAAGTAAACAGTTTTCTTCCTCGTCGGAGATAAAAGATATGTTAGTGCGATTAAAGTCTCCTAAAATAAATATGTCGTCGATACCGGAGAGAGATTCATTAATATCATCTAATATATGGGTAATTCTTTTACAAACCGTACGGATTTTGATGAAAATTGACCGACACATCTCCGATTTGGCTGAAATTTTTTTCACGGATTCTATATCAAAAATTAAGAGATACGTGTCCGAGGATTTTTTTTGTTCCACATATTTTCGATAATACAAGTGGTTGAAAATTTGAGAATAGCGAGTTTTTTGGCTTGGAGACTCATTTTTAAAAATTTATATCTATTTGACCTACAAACTTCTTTTCTTTTCCAATTTAAAGCTAAAAGACTGAACTTTGAGAAAAAAATATTTTAAATATCTAATAATTATTAACAAATTCATGTTGTTATTAACAATTTAATTGTTTAAATCAATTTTTAACAACGGCCCCCACCTCGTAACAAGTTTTTCATATTTTTATCGTATTCTCCGTCAAATTTTACATAAAAAACAAGTTTTCAAGATATGGTACCTTTATTATAACTATTGTTAAAACATTAATTTATATAGCACTACACGTGAAAAGAAACGGTTTTTCGTTAACAAAAAAAAACAATCAGGCCTATTGTGAACTCCGCTGGAATTTTCTTACAATCGTATGCTGCCAATGTATGAAAATCGGAATCGATTCCAATGGAGTGCAGAATAGGCCTGTATAGTTCGGATCAACAAAAGTTAAATATAAAAATTATAGATAGTAAAAAGATCTACAATTTTGTGTCTTAACTATTCTTATTGAATTTACTAGATAATAGTCGTGCTATCACATGTAATAGTAGACAGTCGGCTTGTTTTTAACATAACGAAGAGAAAATAAAAATATTGATGTATAAAAATTTGTTCATAATTCAAAATTTGCCGAGTCGAAAGTATTTCAGACGCCCATGTATAGGGACACCCTTATGCAGTGTTGCCAGATTTTTGCTTATTATTCTCTGCGCTGATACAATTCGAACCAAGAAATATATATTTAAAAACAAAGAATGCAGTTATTTGCATAAAGAAACATGAAATTCTCAAATTTAATACATTTTTAATACAAAACCGTCAGTAAAAGTTTATCGAGAGCTAAAAAAACGACAGACCAGCACTGGGATTTCGTAACGATTTAGAGTTAGATTTTAGAGGCAAAATTCTTTTAGAACAGTTTGGTATTCTGTAAGCCTAAAGATTCTAAAATTTAGAGTGCATTAAGCATTCTAAGTTGGCAAAAAAGGCGAAGGCAGCGCCATCTACCGCAAATTCCGGTTATTAATTTTTGTATTAGATGGCACACTCTTTTGTACAAGAGGTTTCTAAATTTAGACTAAATTTGGAATTCTGTAACACTTTTCTTGTCTAACTTACAGTGCGATTTCATTCACATATAAGATGTCTTGTGAGCACGCTCGGGAATTTTCAAAAATTTAAGTTTAAACAATTTTTAAAGTTCAAATTGTTATTGATTTTATAGAAAATCACTCGGAATTAGCAAAAAATCGTTTAAATACAACCGAGGGAGAACCCTGTCGAAGGAATATTTGTCTTCAGCAAAAAGAAGCCAAGAAGAAATATTAACAACGTTAAAAAATTTAAATAAATATGTAAAGGACATCTGTGAATTTAATGAAAATTATAAAACCAAAAAAATAAAATTTCTTATTAGAAACAAATAATAAATATTTAGAATTATTATTGAGAAAGTGAAAATACATATACATAATATAAATGTTTGTTTAAATTCTAAAGAACATTGGGTTAAACAATTTAAATGTAAATAGTTTAAATTAAATTGTAAATAAAGGGGATCATAAATTTCAAATACAAATTTCTGCATACTTATTTACATTTTTGATGTGAAAACGTACTATCTTCTCTAAAAATCTAGTATATCACTCTAAATCGTTTACGGACCCACTCTAGGTTAGAAAACTTGAGTTTTTTAGGAAAGCTCTAAATCCTAAATTCTAAATCGTTACGGAATTCCACTGCAGAACTGTTGTTATTACCGACCGAACTTGTGTTTTTCGATATTGTGTTTACGATTTTATAGAACTGCGTTAGTTTTTTCGCAGAAACACTTTTCAATTCAGTGTGAGCCAGTCCAGCCAGTAATTCAGTGTGAGCCAGAGAAAATTTTTAACGAATAAAAAAAATACCTCGACGATTCTGGAATCGATTCCGCTGGAATTTTCATACATTGGGGCTACGTAGACTAGTCATGATTACTATGTAGTAAAACCGATTTTTAAGAAGAGAGAGGTGAAGGGGCGGCATACTCACCCCGCCCCTTCAGCCCTCTCTTCTTAAAAGTCGGTTTTACTACATAGTAATCATGACTAGTCTACGTAGCCCCATTGGCAGCATACGATTGTAAGAAAATTCCAGCGGAGTTCACAATAGGCCTGATTGTTTTTTTTGTTAACGAAAAACCGTTTCTTTTCACGTGTAGTGCTATATAAATTAATGTTTTAACAATAGTTATAATAAAGGTACCATATTTTGAAAACTTGTTTTTTATGTAAAATTTGACGGAGAATACGATAAAAATATGAAAAACTTGTTACGAGGTGGGGGCCGTTGTTAAAAATTGATTTAAACAATTAAATTGTTAATAACAATATGAATTTGTTAATAATTATTATTTAAAATATTTTTTTCTCAAAGTTCAGTCCTTTAGCTTTAAAATGGAAAAGAAAAGCTCAAATAGAACCGGAGATATAAATTTTTAAAAATGAGTCTCCAAGCCAAAAAACTCGATATTCTCAAATTTTCAACCACTTGTATTATCGAAAATATGTGGAACAAAAAAAATCCTCGGACACGTATCTCTTATTTTTTGATATAGAATCCGTGAAAAAAGTTTCAGCCAAATCGGAGATGTGTCGGTTAAAAAGCTGTTCGGTTTGTAAAAGAATTACCCATATGCAGTAATTCATCATATTTAGATTCGTCAGAGTTAGCGGGTATGTAAAAAGTGCCGAAAAATATGTGTTTCCTGCACGATTTAACTCGCACGAAAACATGTTAAAATGAATTCGAACTGTTAGTTGCGATTAGTTCGCTATTTAGGGAGTCTTTGACCGCTATGAGAGAGCAGTTGAGTTGTAGTCTCTATCGCATCTGTATATCGTCCAGGTGCAGTCTAAGATCTCCTCGTTGTGATTACGAGTACATTAAAATTGCAGGATTTCGAGTCGACAAAAAGGTTATTAAGTTTGCCTCTCATACCATTGCAATTGTGGTAAAAGAGCCTTATATCTACAGGTGGGTTTAGGTTAGTTGAGATGTGGGTATTTGTCGGGGAAGTGACTAGTTAAGGACGATAATATCTAGTCATTTCGTCCCGACTCTTTTGCAATTGAGACACATGTAGTGATCTCACATGCGAGGCGTAAGTGGAGTGATCCTTGCTTACTTGCTGAGAAGAGATCTGGTATTGCTCATGATACAGAGTGTAGAGTTTCAGCAGGGTACTTCGATCAATCGGGAGACCTTGTTGGATCGAAATAATGAGGCTGGTCCTGGTCTTAACATTTACACATGCAGAGTCCGGTGTATTGTGCATGTAAGCAAGGAAGAGCCTTACATTATCGAAGATCCTTCGATCTCTAAGGCGAGATAGTAGGTAACGACCCTCGGTTGAGTCTGCCGAGATTAAGGTGTTCTTTACGTTCGGGGGCTGTAGAGGGTTCAAGAAGTATGGTTTAGTTGCGGTGATGCTGTTGACATTTTCGGAAGAACTCGCTAAAATTGGTGTTTCTTCCACAACCGTAGTCGGATGAGGTTGTGAAGGATTAGAGGGAGATTGATTGTTTATAGGAATCTCAGTAACATCGGAATAAGAACGGCCGCCGATCATAATATGGCTACGAGAAAAATTTGGGTATAAATCAGATGAGTCTCTATTATTAGTTAGTGCAGGGACGGCAGGGGTAGTGGTGGGAATGTTGTTAGTATTGGTTTCGATGATTTTAGAATTAATGTTACTACGGATATTTTTAGATGATGTTGGATGCTGTGTTAGTATATTAATATTTTTATATTTTTTGGAGTTTACGATAGGGTTAGAGTTTATATTATTAGAGTTAATCTTATTTACAACTAACTTCGGTTCAATTTTCCTCGGTGTAGCCCTGTTTTTCCAACGACGGAGAGTTAATTTATTCCATTTCAAGACGTTGGATGTTGAGCTGAAGAACAGCCATTCGTATTTAGCTGATAAGGACACCTTAAAGTTTTCGAGCTTCTTTTTACGGGATCCTACCTCTTCGCAATTGATCGGTTTGATGGAGAAGTCTTTCTGAAATAATCTTCTTACCCAAGACGAGTCTGCTTGTGCTAGTGCGCCTCTGTCGTTATCGTACCGCGAAGGCCTTGACGTGCTACTGGTGTTCCGGTTCCGACCTCGAGGTATTGATTTGTTTTGTTGCTCCTTTTGCGCCTTTGTGATGACCGCCCTTCTTTTGGCTCTTCGAGGTAATCCGAGCTAGATTTTTTCTTCTTTGCCATGCTCACCTTGTTACATGCGCTAATTTTTTTAATCTACTATCGCATTCGCCTAATGTTCTTAAGGCGATGGCCCAATGCTGACGGCGCGTTATACGCGGCAGGGGCTTCATGTGCGTTGACGTCCGTTGAAGGTTCATTCATAGCGTCAGGACGTCAAAAAGGTTGCTTTGATTTAAATTCATGTATGGATTTTTGTCTTTATAAAGTTTTAATTTCGACAGTTTGGCAATTTTCAACGCCTGCCAACGCGCGAAAAGTTGAAAGTTGGTCGACTTTTGCCGTCGCTTGACGCCGCTGACGCCGCAAAGTCGTGAATGGGACAGCTCGATTTGAATTACACACAATCAAATAGCGACGTCAAAGCGCGTCAACGCTTTGACGCCCGTAAACGCGAATAAAGTCGTGATTGGGTCACCGCCTTTATTGTTCCAAATTTTTCTGTAGTAGGTTCTGGTAAGTGCATCGGTGGCAAATAGAGGCATGGGCTTGACGAGATGGATACCGTTTGGTTGACAAAGTTCCCTGTCAAGTTGGCAGCTGTTGTTGATGGTGGTGGCGGTTGCATTGCTTTGGCGATCGTTTTCCAATTCTTCAAAGAGAGACATTCTCCGCTCGTTCAGGCGGCATTCGTAGGCGCAACCACTATGAGCACTGGTAGTTCCACCTCACTATTAATTTTCAGTGAAGATCTTAAACTATATAACTCCGACAACACGTGATCCAACTGAGTCTTTAGATCCATTTTAAGCTCTGCTATTTTGTGCTCGAAGGGGGAGAGCTTATCGACGTAGTCACCGATTTTGGACAGCAAATTAGTGAGTTCCTGGTTGTTGTCATCCGGGCAAGCATTATTTTCCGTGTTTGTCAACAGAACAACAGCTTTTTACCAAGTTGAGCATCTTATCGCCGCGAGCTTCATGGTCATTTTTCATAACATTGACGGTTTCGGTTAAGTTTATTAAATTATCATTGTTTGACTTAATTGCCAATAAGACATGCGGCAAATTTATAGACTTAAGGTCCGGTTACACGCAACGATCTGCTTGTGAAAATTGACTGGCGCAAGTCAATTGGTGCAAATAAACAGAGTGAACATGAATCGGTTTACACGCAACGATTTATTTGTACAAATTGACTGGCGCAAGTCAACTGGTGCAAAGAAAATGAGTGAAATTGAACCAGTCACCAGTGAACAATTGTGAAGCATGCTGAGGGTTGTAGCTGAGGCTTGAACATCGTTTAAACGCTCATGCCAAAACACCAACCTCAACTCGATTTTCTAAGAACACATATTTCGCACAAGGCGAACTTTTTGGCTTGCGCAAGCCAAAAATTTGCGTTTGCACGCAACGATTCACTTGCGCAAATTGACTTGCGCAAGCCAATTGGCACAAGCAGATGGTTGCGTGTAACCGGACCTTTACAGTCTACGCAGTAAAATTTAAATACTTTCCGATATTCTTTTGATTTGATGGCTGTGCGGGAGAGTCCGATGCATGACGCATGGAATGAGCCATCGCATATTCCATTACACACTAGCCATTCACTTTCATCAGCGTTTGAAAAGTTCTCAGGGGCAACCGTTATGTTTGCACTTATAGATTTTGTAACAAATTATGGGTTGAGGTGACACAATAATTTGCGAGTCCAAAGTCCTATTTGGAATAATTGTGACACAGAAATTACGGGAAATAATAGATTTTAGGAAAAACACAATGACATTAACAATTTCTCGGGCAGATTTCACTATTGCACTTAATTATATTTTTTTATTGTGCACTAACGAGACGGGTGAGGGCGTTTTGAATTTTATAGAGAAGACTCGCGGCTACACGTCCACACGGTGTCACGGTTTCAACCAAACAGAGAGAGCCTTACAGCAAACCCACTACACTGCTTGCAATATGCCTACCGGCCAGGCAGTTCTAGAGAGACTGCCATTCATTTGCTAGTGCGAGATATCTAGGGGTTCCTCCGGGCTAAGGAAATCTCTCTCTGGGTTTTTGCAGATATTGAGGGGGCGTTTGACAACGTTACCTTTGACGTGATCAATAAATCCGCGTTAAAAAAGAGCATTGAACTCCCCACTGCCAGATGGATCACGTCGCTTGTCAGCAGCAGATTGGTAACTGCTGAAATGAATAACGAATCGGTTAGGGTAATGGCTGCTAAAAGCTGTCATCAAGGAGGCGTCCTATCACCACTCCTATCGTCAATCGTAATCGACAGATCTATGCAGATGATATCTAATGACTAGTAGAAGGAAGCTAAATATCAAGGCCCCAGATGGTAAAAAAATGGAGGTTAAGTATTAGGTATAATCCTGGATTAAAAGCTCTCCTGGAAATCCCAGAGAAGGCAATTTCTTTCCATAGCTGTTGTCTATTTGTAGTCAAAACTTGGGGCCTCAAAACGAGTTGAATGTTTTGGCTATACAGGACGGTCATAGACCGGTTCTACACGTTTAATTTTCTGTTCAAGTTTAGTAATTTAGAGCGCCTGCTGAGGGCCAGTAAGTTAGATAGTTTAGAATAGGATAGAATAGGTAGCTTTAATCAATAGCTACATTTATATTAGGTTAGATATAAGATATGCTAATAAAAATGCTTTTTCAAAACAAAACAAACACGTTCAATTTTCTGTTCAAGTTTGCGATGTTCAACACTTCCTTCTCCGCTCGTATGGAAAATTAGAAGAGTCATTTTCTTGAACGTAGAATGGAAAGCAAGAAAAAGTTGAACAGGAATTTCTATTCAACTTTTGATCTTGCCTTCAACTTTTTTATGAGTGTGTGGATGTGTATATGCGTAGGAGTATAGATATAAACGCATAGCTTTGACAGCCAAACAATATCTTCTTCTTCACATCAATAACATTTGATATAAATTTGACATGAATGCATAAAATTCACATCAATCACATTTTATATAACTTTAAAATTAGTGTAGACACAACTTCGCTTCAACTCTATTGTCTACACCAGTTGTAGACCAAATTTCTAGCTAAAAAAAAGTATTGATCATCGCAAACTTGAACAGAAAATTGAATGTGTAGAACCAGTCACGAATACATACATGACATTGTGGATCAAGACCAAACAAAAGGGTGCTGTGATTAAGTTGGCTAAGATGCAAAGACTGGCCTGTGTTGGTATCATGAAAACTTAAAGTACCGACAGCGGCTATGGAGACTCTACGGAACCTTCCTCCGCTCCACTTAATAGTGAAGCAGGGCACCTTGTGGATCACTTATGGTTTCTCAAGGAACTAAACTTGGAGCCAATGCTCTCATTGTTGGCCCAAAAGCTTTCTGCAGCTTAGCCATCGATCATCGGTCATCAAGAATTGGATCACTCAGCTATTTCGTCATAGCTGGATAAGGACCCAGGGTGCTCGTCAAACTGAAAGATTTATTCAAATTGACAAAGCTAAAGTTGCAAAAATTTCTAAATTTCAACAGGTTGGAGCTAAAAATAATAACAAGGGCTCCAGACGGGCCACTGTTCGCTCAATTATAACAATTATCATCAAAGCAGAATAGTTGATTGCCTCCGAAGAACTGGCGGTTCTGGGTTCTGCGGGTAGCTCAGGAAACTGTGGAGCACTTGCTGTGCAAGTGTGAGGCTACACCGAGGAGGAGATTGAGCCTCCTCAATTGCAACTTCTTTGCTTCCAGGAAGATTTGGGATATGAATCCCAAATCAATTTTATGCTATATCAAAAGTCTTATTCCTTAGACCAAATAAAATAGGTCACAGTGCCCGCTAAGGCGACCCCTTAAAAAAATAAATAATTGTATTTGGTGCAGAATCCTTCTTTCTTTCATATTACGCTCGCGGAGTCTTGGCCTTAGCATTGGACTTAGTTTTATTATGGTCATCTAGTACGCTTATCTCAATTGCAGCGCGGGATTATTTTGGGTAACGTAAGTAAGGTATTTTCCAGATTCTTTTCAGACGACTTTCTCAAAAAAGAGAAACTGGGCAAAAGGGCTTCTTGTATTTTCCGGGAATATGCGCGATGTAAGAAAACCGTCGTAAAATAATACATTTCCCCGAAAACTATGCAACAAATGCAAACATTCTAGATTCATTCTTGCAACATTCACCAATGCTAATAGTCCGGGAGGCAACATCATGGACACGATCGTTTCATCTTTCACAATTTTTATAGGATATGTTTATTCTCGGGCAATGAATGAAACCGCGAAATCGGGGTTAAAATAATTTCAAGATCTTCGAAATTTTTCTGTTTGATAGATTATATATATATGATAGACTATATTTATCGAGAAGTCAGCTGATGGTATAGCGGGGGTAAGATAGTCAGTCTGACGGTTATTTAAATTATTCGACGCTGAAATTGTAGACGCGCTTAACAACTAAAATACCCTAGTTGGCGGTCTTTCCCCATTGGAAGCGCATCTGATTATTGTTTTTATCATTTCGGATAACCCTGTAAAAGTTTGGTAAGGGATGAAATAACTTTGCACTTCACTTTTTATTTCCGATTTGTAGGGGTAGCTGACGTATGACCCATACCGCCTCTTCAGTGCAGCTGAAGATTATTTTTATGTTTAATATTATTTTAATTAAAGGTTGACTGATTTTCAAGAATAATGAAATGATTTAAAAAAAAAATTTTATCGACATGTTTCCAATTTTTTAAGGTCAACTCCACCCAGATGCAAACAGCTCACTTTTGTTTTGTTTAATATAGTTATGTATGTTCAAAATCATTTAATACTAAAATTTAGAGGGATGAAAACACCGACCAACATGCAATGCCGCCTTCCGGACTATAATACGACAGGCTTAATAAATGCGATTTTTCTGGTTACTAACGTGCATGAAACGCTTAAATATTTTTTTGTTTATAATATACTCGTATATTAAAATTAAAAATAAATTACCTGTACAGGTTTTGGCGACGTCTTTGGCTCTTGTTTGGTTGGAGGAAGTCCAAAATTTTTCGGAAGAAAATCGGCGAGGTCAGTTCCCTCCCGTCGTTGTCTTGAAGAATCAAATTGCTTTCTCTTTTTTGTTGCCATTTTTTCGCAAATTTTCACATGTTTTGCGAGTGTAGCTGGCACAAAAGTACGAGTGCAAATTGGACATGGCTGCAGCTGAAGCTTCACTGGGTCAGGCTCCTCAACATCGTTTTCGTTTGCGTTATTATTTCCTGAAAGTTAAGAAACACTAGATTAAATATAGAACAACAACAAAATCCAATTTACGCTTCTTATTTGAGATACTAAATTACAAATCATTTCGCAATCTAATCCCATTGCGTCTCGGATTATGCTATTTGCATAGACGCAAGACCGAAAAAATGCGATGAGAACACAGAAGGCAAAGAAGTCCAGAACAGCGCTAGCAGTGAATTAAAGTCGTTGTGTTATGCAACATTTGCCGTTGAAATGGATTTTTTCGGTTTGCTCTATAAACATTTGCACTGAGTGTCCTAAATCGACTTTGCGCGTTGCTGAATATGGCATTCGAGCCAAGTACGCACGGCGTGCAAAGTACACAGATGCGGCTGGTATGGTATGGCACAATATAGGAAAACAACGACGCGTTTCAATTCAATTAATGATGGACGATGAATGGCTTTCGGCTATGAGGGCAGTTCTTGTAAGTTAAGTGAATGACGATCGAACAATCACAAGCCTTTTAATTCGCTTTGATGTCTCTTTTGATAACAATCGATTAACATGAGGATGGCACCAATTGAGGTCAACCATCACCACATCTGGAAATGTGAACTTTGATGTGTGTGAGGAAAACATTCAAATATTTAGGGAGTTATTTTTCCCGAATTCATTTATTACTATGGCAATTTGGAGTAATTACAAAAGGATGATTTGTTGTTTTGTGCGGGATTTACATAATGTACGTTTCTATCTCTTCAGTTACATCGCAAACTTTTTCAACGGTTTATTGCATCAAACTTTCAAACTTTTTCAACGGTTTATTGCATCCTTGAATGCTTTAGGTTTAATGTTGCACACTGTGTATTAGACTCTGGGCTTGCAGTAATGAATGGATCTAAGTTTCATTTATTTTCGAGTCCCAGTCAACATTATTTTGATTAGTAGTTCCCCACTTATTAATCTTTTACAGATCCTAATTTTTCAAAGAAATTCACTCGTGATATAAATTAAATTGTCCAAATTGCAATCTAAAAGTCCTACGTTCGAACCCGCCTTAAATACTGTTACTTACTTAAACGGCTCTACATATGAGATGCAGGCTCGCAACTGATCCTTCCGCTGGTCTTCATTCCGATTTGATAATTTCGGGCCTAACAACCCTAAACTCTGGGCCTCTTTGTCCACGTTATCTGTGGTTGCAGCTGTGGTTTGGTCTATTCTCATGACCCTGGTTTGGTCTATTCTCATGATCCTGGCGTACTTCATGACCCTACCGTTAGGTTAGGTTAGGTGTAGGGCTGCCTCCAGTGGGACCGGAGGGCGCCGAATCGTTGCCACAACTCTTGTACCTAGGTTTAGTGGTTGTTTGGTCGGGGGTGAAGGATGTCTAAAGCCATCCTGTGCAAGTTAGGAAGCTTATCAGTGATCTGATCTCAAGTCCGGAGATCTCTTTTAAGTTTTCCAGAACGTAACAGCTTAGTGTGCGCTGCCTGGCTTTAGATAAAGCCGGGTATTTACAAAGGAAGTTATGAAGTGTTTCCCTCTCGTTGGTCTCGCCACACCTAAGGCAGTAGACGTTGTACGCTGTACGCACGGGATAACCAGCTTGACAGCGTGGTCTCCTGCTGTGATTCTGGCAATATTTCGTCGAGGTCTGTAAAAAGCTAAAAAGCCCATTGCTTTTTCTTTGTTGTAAGTGGTGATCCGGTGATTTTCACTTTTGGCTAGCTAGCAACAGGTGGTAGTCAAAAAGTGAAGTGGTCTCCGAGCCCCAAAGAGACTCCCTACTTGGCTAAGAAGTCGGTTTTCTCGTTCCCATCTATCTAGCTTAGCTCTGCATCGCTTCACTAGCTTGGAAAGCATCATTACTGAATCCAGAGCTTTTATAGAGGCTTGGATTCCTATGAAAATTCCAATACTACCTACTTGTGTAGGTTCCAAGTTCATTGTCCGGTAGTCCTTCAGGATCGCCAGCACTTCCACTCGAAAGAAACTAGTGTGCACTGGGAGGTTCCAGGACAGTGAACTGTTAGTGGTCTCTGGATAAACCCCTGCCCCGACGGTATCTGACGTCTTGGAGCCGTCGGTTAATATTTGTATATCAAACTCCCTCAGGCCGTCTCCGTTTCTCCACCCTCGTCTTGATGGTATTTCGACGCAGAAGTCCTTGCTGAAGATGAATCTAGGCGGGAAAGTAATCCGTGATTGTAGCGACCATACCCTCAGGTAGCAGGTTCAAGATATTGCTATGACCATAGGGTTTTGAGGTCCAAACCTCGGATTCATTTAGTCTTATGGCATTATACGAGGTTATGTGTTTGATGTGAAGGTCGGGGAAGTAGGTGCAAGAGAACATCAAGGGCGTTCGTGGGGCCTGTTATCATAGCGCCTGTTGCCCCTATTGTTGCCGCTGACATTATAGGTCCTGCTCAGCGCTGGCCACCATACTAGCGAACCATACGTGAGAATTGGGAGTACCACACCGCATATGTATCTATCCGAATGTCTTTTTACAGGCATAGAAGGCTATGCAGGTTTTCTTTACACTTTCTTCGATATTCGACTTCTAGTTTAGTTTTGGGTCCAGTATTAGACATAGAAATTTCACCCCTGCTGCCCAGCTGCCAATTTTATTTTGGCATCCTTGCATCATTTTACTAAGCTCAGCTGGAAACATTCCTGACACCATTATCACTAGGTCATCTGTGTATGCCCCTACCTTAGCTTCACTTCTGTCCAGCTTTGGTAGTATGCTATTAATCGTAATCAACCGGAAGAAGACGCCTCCTTGTGGTGTACCTCTGCTGGCGTATTTAATTACTGTCTTGGTTCCCAAACCCGCTTGGATTATTCTCGAGCCCAACATAGCTGCTACCATTGCTCAAGGCTTGCTTTTACATTTAGGACTAAGAGAACTTCTCGAATCGATTTAGTACGTATGTTGTTAAAGGGGGCTTCTATTTCTAGAAAGGGTACCAAGGTATATTTTTGGTAATATAGGGTCTTTTCGATAGTTCCCACCACCTCTTGAAAAGCTGTATCGTTGGATCTACCTCTGAGATAGGCATATCGGACTGGGGACAGTTAAGTCACATCTACAGATTGGCGGATGTGGGAGTCGATGACCCTTTCCAGTGCCATAAAACACCCTTGACACACGGACGCCGTTACGACGAAAATTCGTAACGAGGAAAGCCAAGGACGCAAATTTGACGACGTTACTACGAAAACTCAAATAGAACTAGAGGCCGACTTACACGAAGCAGTGCATTTAAAAGCAGCCGAAGAAAAGTTAGTGCCATAAGAGCATTAGGAATCAACCTTCGTAGTACCAACTAATCATGTCGTTTAAATCGTGGAGCAATATTTAGTCGTAAGTTTAGCTTGAAGTAGCAATATTTAGAAGTAAGTTTAGTTTGAAGTATATAAGAGGATAAGATAGGTTAGAAGGTATCTAGTGTGGCTGCAGTGGCGGTGGGTGCTCAAACGGATAATGATCTTGAATTTGAACTCTGGAATTTCGATGATTCTAATTATAAACGAACAGGTAAACGAGTTGTGTTGTAGTTGAATGTGGGACGCGTTCATAGTAGGCTGAGTTGCTGGCTGAAGGACAAATTGGTATATCTTAAGAAATTTCAGGCATTGTGATGCTTGTGTTTGGCGATTTAGATGGTTCTATCCAGTGCCGGATTTACCAACAAGCAAAACAAGAAATTGCTTGTAGGCCCCCACACCCGCGCCTCTTATTTTTGATTTGGTTGGTCTTTTGATAAAAAGGGAAGTAAAATATTTTTTTGGCCAATAAATGCAAAATTAAACGTAACTACCGACATTTGGGGCTTATCGTGGTAAACGTGCGTTTAACGAATCGCACCGTCTGCGCGTTTCACTTCACCTTAAAAGCGAATCGTGGAAAACGCGTGAATGTAGTCATGTTCGAAACGTTTTGAAATCAGCTGAAATTTGTCAAAAATTACAATCTAATCAAGTCCGATTTTTATTTGAGTATTAAATTAAAAATTTTGTGTGTTTTTAATAAATTTTATTGGGTTTTGAATTTAAAATTATAAATTATGGATACCGTGGCTCTATAGTATATGTTAGAAAACCAAACACAATAGGACGAAAGAGCTGTCAGGCAAAATTTAAGAGGTACTGCAAGGGAAGACTAAAAATGAAACTATTTAAAACATATTTCCAAATTTAAGTCAAAAGATAACTAAGAAACGTACAACTGCCGCCAACAAAACTTCACGTTTCACAAACACACGGGGAACTGCCACCGCACGTTTTGCACGATACCGAAAAAACAATTACGAAATTAACGTTTAACATTTTCACCTGCTGCGTTTACTACGATACCAAAATTGAACGCCTGACGTTTCGTTCGCGTTTACGTTTTGGGCGATAAGCCCCATTATTTGCGAACAACTATGTCCCAGGAAATATTAGCGGACTTGAGTATTATTAGTATGGAACATGATAAGCTGCGATCTCTTTAGTTCCAGGTGATCGTCGACCAATTTTCTGCAGAGAAGAGCAGACAGAAAATTATGTGATCGAATCTATACCAAAAGCACTGTTTTATTTATGTCAAGTTGTTCGAAATATTCGAGGAAGTATGATAGAGCAAAAGCTTGCGAAGAGGTTTAGCCAAAGCTAAGGCCGTGTCTCAAGGACCGTAGGGAGTATATTCAAGGGACAGTGGATTAATTGACATCAAGCTCTTTGAGACACTCTTCGTGAAGATAGCTTCGCCAATTGGGTCGACTCATTTTATCTATACATATTCCACAATCTTAGACCGGTTCTACACATTCAACTTTGCATTCCACTTTGTGACGTTCAATTCATTCATATTTCTTGGCTCGTGTCTACACATGTTCAACTTTTTTCTTTCAACTTTTAAGTTTAGTTAAAAAAATGAGCCCTTCCGAGTCGAGTTCTGATGGCTGTCGCCGCTGCAAGTTGCGCCGGTATTTTTCAAAATAAAGAAATGGTGAAAAAAAACGAAAATGGATAAGGGAGTGAAGAAAAAGTAAAGAAAATCAAAGTTCTTTCCACTTCTTACAACACGAGTTAAGATTCAAGGATACAAAATCATACAAGAGCTTTTTACCATGAATGAAGACACGTTCGAAGTATTAATGAGCAGGATTGAGAGTTGTCTTTCCAAACAAGATACATATCGTACATGGTGCTTTATACATTCTCCCGAGTATAACT
This sequence comes from Thereva nobilitata, assembly GCA_963855945.1. Classification (NCBI taxonomy): domain Eukaryota; kingdom Metazoa; phylum Arthropoda; class Insecta; order Diptera; family Therevidae; genus Thereva; species Thereva nobilitata. The sequence continues at coordinate 164,564,590 of OY979694.1, forward strand.
ATGAACACAATTTTACACTCATAATTCATAGCCTACTTAAAAAAGTTGAACGAAAACTCAAAAGTTGAACGGGTTTTCTTTCCACTCTGATTTGCTTTCCATTCTCCTTTCAACTCTAGTCTTTTTCAAACTTTGCATTGGAGTGAAAGAGAAAAAAAAGTTGAACGTCAAAAAGTGGAACGCAAAGTTGAATGTGTAAAACCGGTCTTATAATATCTGTGGATACGTTTTAATGACTTTAAGGCAATTGTTTAATAGCCATTCTCTAGATGCTTTCGAGGAATATGTGGAATTGTTGGTAAAAATAAATTTGCAGCTTGTATTTATAATTTTATCCATAAAGAGAGGATATACACCGCATAAACGTGTTACCCCTACCACATTTAAATTAAATTTTACCTCCGCACACGCGTCCACAATTATAATCGAAGAAATTATGCTAAAAGTTCGTTCACGATGCATAAATTTATAGTATTTTGATTTTTTTAACTCCATGCATATTTTAAGACATTCTCTCCAATTGGGCTCTTTGCTGTGTCAGGAAAAGCTTAATGATGCATAAATATTGTTAGTTTCACTTAATTGAACTTAATTTCTTGGTTCTCTCAATTTACGTCAAAGGAACAATGACAATGAATTTGAAGTAATCGTGCAGAAAGAGCAAACGTTTGAATGGAAGAAAATACTGACTGAAAATGTAAAATTTGAATATTTTTTCTACTTTGGCAATTACACGATTGTGCAAGGAGAAGAAGATGCTAGGGCGTAAGCCAGGCTTTTGTACGAGTACAAACTTTTCCTTTTAAGTTGAGTGTGTAGATTCTATTCACCTGAGTTAATAGATCGTAACAAATTGTGTTCGCATTTTACGTGCTGCATTCGAGTAAATATTTACGAAATTTATTTATTTATTTTTTTATCTTATCAAAATTACTAGAATTAATCAAAAATTAAATTTCAGATAACATTAATAGCACTTGTGATTAAAATATGTGAGCTAAATTTAAATTTATTTGAATTGATTACGTTACAAAAGCTTATTGGCACTTGATTTAGGAACACTAAGAATTTTATTAGTAATTTACTAATTTAGATGGAGTCAATGACTTTATTATAGTATTTTTCTAAAACTTGTTGTGTTGAATTCTGCATCCGGTAGAAATGTAATCCTCTTAGTTATGCCTTCTTTTGACAATACCTTATTATGGTGAACAAACAAATCCTTATTCACCATCTGACAAAATACACAACCGTTTTGCCCACGATTGGAATTTTTTGGGCGTGACAAACAATATCCTTTTTTTTGAGTGATGGGTGTGTAGGGGATGGTTATTTCGTTTGTAGTTTTTCCTTTTTAAAAAAAATCGTTTTGTTTTGTGAATATTTACAAATTGGAATTAACTGATCGAACGAGAATCAACGTTGCATTTATTTGAATCGGTAGTGGGCCATAAGCGGAATACGGGGAATAAAATCCAGTATATTAAGGCCGGCTCCACACGTTGGCACCAAGGTTAGCCCCAATGCTACTTGTCCAACGTGTGGATCGAGAAATTTGCATTGGTCCCAGTCTGCGCCAACGTTCGCTGGTCCCAGCGTTGGGACCAACGTGTGGAGCCGGTGTAATATGCACCAGCCGTAACTATAGTAGATTGATGAAAGTGCGATCAAAACCTCAAAGCGGTGGCTACTGGTAATTGATCCATAAGTGAAGATGAGGCAATATGATCGGGCTACTCCATTCTAAGTGAGGTTAGCGTGAAGGTGAATTACATATCCGACGTTTTTCTGTCACGCCGGTCTGTTTGATGTCGCAGAAATTGCTTCTGATTGCTTGAAATCTTAAAAAAAGCGGCGCGACAGAAAAACGTCGAATATGTAAATTTTGCTAAAAATCATGTCACTTGAAAAATTGGCTAAATTTTGAAAAGCTGTACCTCCGAAACCGTTGGTCTTATAAACCCCGTTCTGGACTCAAATTGTTGCAAATTTGACCTACTTCAAAAATGAATATAACAATCTTTTATGAAAAACCAGTGCTTCCAAGTCAAAATCGACAAAAACTGAAAAAGGCCTAAAATTTCTACATTTTCTTCATTTTTGACAATGACCCGGTCGTCTGCCGAGGTCGAAAACTTGGATTTAACATTGCCTTTCCACTATAAGCAATATATCAAAAAAGCAAAAATACCTGATTTGATGCATGGTTCACGCCCTTTTAATGTATAATTTGACTGAACTATTAGGTCTCATTACAGAAAATAAGAAGCGTTTTATTCTTGAAAAGTACTTCCTTGCTGCATTACTTCCACATAAAAGTATAAAAGGATAATGATTTGAGCGTTCTATGTAATGCAGTTTGAGAGTTCTATGTAATGCAAAATGGAGGCGATTGGTTACCGCCTGTAACATCGCCGTGCAAATGTAATGCATTGTCTCCACTTGCTGTAATCTTATAATAATTGCTTGCTTTCCTTACTGCCCTCTTAGAACACAACCAGCTCGACTTTGCTGGCGTCACAACCTTTGTCAGCCGGTGGACGACATTCATCAGGTCATTTACCAACGAAATTTTGATTTTTATGACTCATTGCTTTGGAAATTGATAGGGTAGAACCTTGACTTTTACAGTTTTAGATAGGTGGGAGTATTCTGCGTACACTGATACCTTATTCATGAAAATAGCTCATAGGGCTACAAAAATACAGGGTGATATGTAAACTCTACCAAAAAAACTTCAAAACGCCCTAGCTGCTAAACCGTTACGATTTTTTGTTCGTCTATCCAAAACCAATCCACAGCCGGCCGCTTTGTAAACTTAGCGGTATACAACCTGTATATTGGGAAAAAACTAATTTTGAATCAAGTTTTTCGACACTTAAAGCGCCATAACTGGTGCAATATTAGCCCTACGTTAAAAATTATAATAACAAAAATTATAGATAATCGTGTGTTCTATAAGTCTTACGAAGGAGTTTTTAATGTAGAATTAACCATTAACGAAATATAGTGCAAAGAAAGTGATATATGAAGTTTGAAGCACTATTTCTCCGTAGATATTGACTTTACACAAAAAAGTTCCAAACAAAAAAGTTAAATCACTTATTTATGTACAAAAAGATTATATAAATTTTTGTCATAAAATGCATAGTTTTTGAGATATAGAATTAAACGCATTTTTCTTCACTGTAAGTTTAGCAAGAGGGTGGGAATGACGCCATTTTGGATTTAAGCTTATTAAAATATATAAAATCATTTGGTAAAAAAAAATCGTGTGCAGTATTTTTCGCAAAGAAAAAGTACCTATTTAATGGACTAATAACAGCTCCAAAAAGAACAATTTGGGACTACGGAAAGTCAACTGGTCAGGACTTAATCCGACAGGATTTAGGTTTTCGTAGTAAGAACGCTAAATCTATCGCTCTCTTTGTTTCTAGAGTCATACTGGCGGGAATGCGTCTGTTCACTACTCAATCTAGCAAATATATAGAACCTCGGCCGAAAAGATGCCGCCGAAAAGAGCTGCAAGCAAAGAGAATGAACCGAGGGGGATAGATAATATTGTGTTCCGAATATAAGATTTTATAAGATGTAGAAGGCATTTATTTCAGTGGAACATTCGCTAGGATAGTAGGGATACAATTTTGTTAGGTTTGCTATATTTCTACGGTCGCTCAAAGGCCCGATCGTGCGGAACACAGTGTCGTCACCGATGGGGGCCCTTGTTGTACTTAAAACAACAATGCCAAGCTGATTTTCGAAGCCCCAGGCGATGTTTGAGGATTTGGAATTGTGTTCACCCCCAATTATATAAGGGATAAGACAGCTTACTCTACACTATCCCCTGACACGAATTTATTGCAAATAAGAAAGTATTTCGTTTTAAAGCAATGAATTCGACATGATTCTGGCGGCCGAAATCCGAAAAGAGTTTAATGTCCCTGTTGATGAGTCATGCATAATTTCGCCGTCGTCAAAACAGGATCTGGAACGTGCTTGCTTGCATTTTCGAAAGGGTATGAGTAACGCAGAGTACCGTCATGATCGAAGCTGTGTGACGGGACTGAGGGTAGGTCATTTATGAAGATTAAAAAAACAGCTGGAGATAAAATTAACTCCTGTGGGACATTCGAGAACTGTTTTTGTAAAGGCATCAAGCAATCGGGTCCAGTTTGAAGAATCAAGGAAGTAACGGAAAATATGGTGATATAGCCATAATCCTCTTAGAGGAAACAAGCAGCAGTCTTCAGCTAAAAAGCGGGGAGGCTAGGGGATCGAGTTTCTGGAAGTACTAGATAAATAAAAAAATAAAGTCGTCGATAGACTAAATTACATGCGATTTGCGGATGATATTTTGGCAATTGCACAAAGCGTTGAGATCCTCCAGGAAATGATCAATGATATATGTAGGAAAAGAAAGAAAAAAGCGCTGGCAAATGTATGGAAGAAAGGTATTAAGATAGAAACTGAAACAATTGAATATGTAACCGATTATACACATTTAGGCCAGTTGCGAAAGGAAGAGAAGTAGAAAGAGTAACAGTACTGAAGAATAAATCTGCACAATGTCATAGAGGGTGCAAACTTGGTCAATAATCAACTCAAATATGAAAAAGTCTACGAAAGACAAATGAAAAAAACGATTGTAGTGATAGCGAAAAAAGAAAATAAAGAAAACCGAGATTATAAAATCGATTGACTTCATGGGTGTTACAAAGATATGTAAACAATCAAAGTGAAGGTGGGCAGATCACTATCATATCCTTTTTCTATCTTCGAGCTAAGCTTACTTCTAGACATTGCACCTTGACGTAAACGACATGACGGACTGGTAGTATAAAGAATGATACCTAAGCTTAGACTCTTTCACATAAAAAAAGTGGAAGCAACTTAGGGAGGCTTTTGACCAATGTCCAACAGACGTCGCGTCGGCTAATAATAATAATAATTTTTATAGTAGATAGTATTTCTCATTCTGGATTGAAATGTTTAAAGCAAACTGTTGGAATTTCAAAAATTATACATTTATACCAATTTCCAACATTTATCTTTTGTAATCCATGTATTAGTAAGCCTTTATATTGTATGTGTTCCCAAGTGTTCACAACGCCTCTACCCTCCAAGTTGTACGGATGCAAGTCCCGTGTTTATATAAAAATAAAATTGATGTTCGAACTATATTTATTCGTGTTATTTATTTACCCATAAACCCCAACAGGTTATGGGCCCAGTAAACGTGAGACGTAATAATAAGATTAATTAATAGAAAATAAAAAAAATCAAAAAATAATAAAATAAAACAAAAAACCCGCAGTGGTTTTCAAAAATAAAATATCTCCACCAGCATTCGACGTGCGTGAATATAAAAAAAAAAAAAAAAAAATTTATACATGTGCATGTGTGTATGCCTGTGCTTAGGCTACTGGTTTTTTTTTCGGCGCGTATGCTGTAAAAACGCGTATGCATATACTAAAGAAAGAACGTGAGTGAGAAAAAAAAAAAGTTTTTTTTAGACCAAATTAAGCAGTACGCGCGGTAAAAAATTTTTTCGTTTTTACCAAAAAAAAAGCATTTATTATATGTTTTTTTTCGTTCCGAGTTGAAAAGTGCCACTGAATTTTAGGTTTAGTGTCTGTTTTTTATTTTTGTTATAAAATACATAAAGCAAAAATATGGAAAGGTTATCAAAACGAAATATTCAACAATTCAAAGGCGAGGATTACAGTACGTGGAAGACCCGTATGCGTGCATACTTGGACACACTCGGATTACTAAATATTATTGATGATTCCATACCTCTATTTCCTGATTCGAAATGGCAAGTAAAAAATAAAAAGGCAGTGTTCGAAATAATGGAGTACCTAGACAATTCATTGATTGGCTACGTCAAAGGTGAAGATGTAAAAGCCAAAATTGTATTTGAAAAATTAGATCAAGTATATGAACGAAGTAGCCAGGCAACGCAAATGGGTATCAAGAGGAAATTGATGACCCTAAAAATGGAAAAAGAAACATCAATGAAAGACTATTTTGCGAAATTTGAAGATCTTTTAAACGAGTTGATGTCAGCTGGAGGAACAATATCTGACAACGATAAAATTGCATACTTGACACGAGATCTTCCAAAAGAATACGAGTCGGTCCTGGATGCAGTGCAGACATTACCCGACGAAAACTTAACCTTAGATTTTATAAAAAGTAGATTATTGGAAAAAGAAGCAAAATTAAAAGAAACAAGTGAAGACACCAGTCAGAAAATCTTAATTGCTTCCGTAGTAAAACCAACAGATGGACGACAGCAATTTGGAAACAATTTCAGAGGAAGTAGTCGTGGCCGAGGAGCAACAAGAGGACGGGGATGGTTTAATAATAATTATAACCATTATAACTCAAAATTTGGACAACGAGGCAGATTCAATAATAAAAGGGGCTACTCTGGTCATTATAATAAATTCAGTTGCAGGAAAAACAATTTCAAAAATTTTGGAGTAAGAAATCTCGAATGTTATCATTGTGGCAGAGCTGGACATATAAAGGAAGAGTGCAGGTTTTTTAAGAGAGAGCAGAATTTTCAACAGAGAAGAAATGACAATGAAGAGAAGAACGCTTTTTTCAGTTCATCAGGAAGTAGCACACAACTTTCCAATATTTCCTCGAGTTATTTCATCGGAATGGTAGGAAATAATGACACTTACAACTTTGGACAACTGGACTTCGTTATTGACTCAGGAGCAACTGATCATATAATAATGGACGACCGATATTTTGAAGATTACTGTGAGCTGACTCCACCTATCCCAGTTCAAATAGCCAAAAGGGGGGAATATATCTACGCCACCAAAAAGGGGAACGTAAGAATAACGACAAACATCGGAGCATCAGGGATCCTAGAAGATGTCCTATACAGCCCAGAGGTACCAGAAAATCTGCTGTCAGTCAAGCGTCTGCAACGAGCAGGCATACAGACCATTTTTGAAATTGATGGCTCAATTCACATGAAAAATATTACTGGTAATGTATTAATGAATTGTAAAACTAATAATAAAAAATTGAACGTAAGGCTAAATGTTCAAAGCTTTAAAAATGTTGCAAATTTGTGTAATTCAAAATGCACTTATGATTTTTGGCATAAACGCTTAGGGCATATAAGTAGAGAGAAATTTATAGAGCTAAAAAAGAAATCCATGGTCTATGATATAAATTTGATAAAAAATATAAATCCACATTTTAATTTGTGTGAAGCTTGTATAATCGGCAAACAGGCAAGATTACCTTCAAATAATATAAAAGACAAAACTTATATAAATAGACCATTGCTAAATGTACACTCAGATATTTGTGGTCCTATCACTCCCACTACCATTGATGGAAAAAGTTATTTTATGATATTTGTGGATGAATATACACATTATTGCGTAACGTATTTAGCAAAATTTAAATCAGACCTTTTTTCAATACTTACAGATTTTGTGAATAAAAGCCAAGCAAATTTTAATTCAAAGGTTGTTCATTTATACATAGACAATGGTAAAGAATATTTATCAAATGAAATGAAAAAGTTTTGTGTTAATAACGGGATTACTTATCATTTAACAATCCCAAGAACTCCACATCAAAATGGAGTGTCAGAACGTATGATCAGAACGGTAACGGAAAAGGCTCGGGCAATGTTAGTTGAATCAAAATTGCCTAAATGTTTTTGGGGAGAAGCTGTTTTGACTGCGACCTTTTTGATAAATAGAATACCGAGTAAAGCAGTGAAAGAAAATAAAACGCCATTCGAATTATGGCATAATAAAAAACCACAACTAAAATATTTAAGAATTTTTGGCTCTACAGTCTATGTCCATAACAAAGTTAAAACAGATAAATTCGATAATAAATCTTGGAAGGGTATTTTAGTTGGTTATGTTCCAAATGGTTACAAAGTTTACAATGCCGAGACAAATAATTTTATTTCCGTTAGAGACGTAATAGTAGACGAAATATCTTACTTGACGACCAGACCTGAGATAAAAATAGTTGATATAGATATATCAAACGAGTCAAGTGAATGGTTACCTAGCGCATCTGATAAAAAGAGATCAAATAATAAACCTAGTACTGTGATACTAGATGAAAGAGACAATAATCCTAGTATTGTGATACTAGATGAAATGCATAATGATCCTAGTACTGTGATACTAGATGAAAGACATAATAATCCCAGTACTGTAATACTGGATGAGAGACATAATAAACCTAGTATTGTGAAACTAGATGAAAAAAACAATGAAACTGCTAATAGATATCCTGGCAATAAGAGACCAGAAGAACCAAATTTATCTAAAAATATAGCTCGAAATAAAACGGTGAAACCAATAGAAAATAATAGACAAAACAAAAGATTACGTGATACACTTGAAAATTATCAAGACGTGAATGAAAGACAAAATAAATTTTTTAGAAATGATGATGATCTAGAAGTTGACGATAATTTGAGAAGGAGCGTTAGAAATAAAAATAGACCACCTATTTCTTATGATGAAAGCAATTATTATATATTTGATCATATTTTATATCGAGCAGAATCTTTTGCGAGTGATATTCCAAATTCTTTTCAGGAAATTAAATTCAGAGACGATAAAGAAGTATGGGAGAGAGCCATCCAAGACGAGCTGAATTCCCTCAAGACAAACAACACATGGACTCTTGTAAAAAAACCAAGTAACACAAATATAGTTGATTGTAAATGGGTGTTTACTGTCAAAACCGACGAATTTGGGAATCCTGTTAGACACAAAGCCAGATTGGTAGCTCGCGGATTTAGCCAGCAATATTTGATTGACTATAATGAAACTTTTGCCCCAATAGCTAGAATTTCTAGCTTTCGTTTTGTAATTGCAGTTGCAAATCAATTTAATTTATTAGTTCATCATATGGACGTAGTAACAGCATTTTTAAATGGTGAGTTGAAAGAAAATATATATATGAAGGTTCCCGAAGGAGTGCTCACTGGAAATAATCTTGTATGTAAATTAAATAAAGCCTTGTATGGCTTAAAACAATCAGCAAGATGCTGGTTTGAAGTCTTTGAAAAAACATTAAAAGGCCTGGGATTCCACAATTCACCAGTTGGTAGGTGTGTTTATATTTTAGATAGAGGAGATATAAGAAAAAATATTTATGTTGTTCTTTACGTGGATGATGTAGTAATTGTTTGCGGTGACATAAATACAATGAATAAATTTAAAAATAATTTAACTAAAATATTTCATATGATAGATTTGAAAGAAATTAAGTTGTTTCTTGGAATTAGAGTCACTATAAAAAAGGATAAAATTTGTCTAGACCAAACAAGATATGTAAATGATATATTGCGCAAATTTGGTATGTTTAATTGTAATAGTTCTAAAACACCACTTGTAGAAAGATTAGAATTTGATAAATTAAATTCAGACGAAGATTGCAAAGAACCTTGTCAGAGTTTACTAGGTTGCTTAATGTACTTAATGATATGTACAAGACCAGACTTAAGTTTTGCTATAAATGTGTTAAGTAGATTTGTAAACAAAAACAATAGTACAGTTTGGAAGTATTTGAAGGGTGTTTTGAGATATTTGAAAGGTTCTTCTGATTTAAAGTTAGTTTATAAAAGAAATTCAAATAAAAATTTTAAAGTTTTAATAGGATTTGTAGACTCTGACTGGGCAAGTGATGAAATAACTAGAATAAGTACAACAGGTTTTGTATTTAAAATGTATGAAAATTGTACAATTACTTGGAATACTAGAAAACAGCGTTCCGTTGCTGACTCATCCACTGCAGCCGAATATATGGCATTGTATGAGGCAGTAAAAGAGGCGCTGTGGCTAAAATCTTTAGCAGAAACACTAAATATCGAGATAAAGAATGGTGTCTTGATATATGAGGATAATAATGGGTGTATTACCATAGCAAACAACCCGACAAGTCATAAATTGGCTAAACATATAGATGTCAAATACCATTATTCAAGGGAGCAAGTTAAAAAGGGTAGCATAACATTGGAACATATAAATACAGAGAATCAAATCGCAGATACATTTACAAAGTCACTAGGTGCAACAAAATTTTTAAAATGTAGAAATGATTTAAGTATGGAATAATTAAAGGGGGTTTACATTTACCATTAAATTTGAACTCTAAATTAAAATGAGAAAATTTTTTTAAATAACTTGCACTAGATTAGTTGTATTACAACCGCATAATTAAATAACTAGATAATTTTTGAGGCGGCGTGTTGGAATTTCAAAAATTATACATTTATACCAATTTCCAACATTTATCTTTTGTAATCCATGTATTAGTAAGCCTTTATATTGTATGTGTTCCCAAGTGTTCACAACGCCTCTACCCTCCAAGTTGTACGGATGCAAGTCCCGTGTTTATATAAAAATAAAATTGATGTTCGAACTATAGTTATTCGTGTTATTTATTTACCCATAAACCCCAACACAAACTAGTTCCAAATCAAAAAAATAAATCATGTTAAGTGTTTCCAATTTATTCTTCTATTTTTATCATAAAATATAATAAAATTCGTAAAATACTGGATCCGCAATATTTCAAAATGAAGCTGTTAATATACATTCATACACATAAAAAACGTTAATAACTCAGTAAAATACAGATTTTAATAACAATTTTAGCGCCTTTTTAAAAATCATAACAGTCGCAATTTGTTTAACAAAAATAAGAACAAAATTTTTTTTTTTTACCTATGCATTTGGAATTGAAAATCATGAAACAAGTTTGCGACATTTCCATACAGAAATAAAATGAGCACGGGCAGCACTTTTAGCATTGGTAGAGACAGACGTCATGCTAGAGCTACATTCTTATATATATATTCAGAAAATACCTGATCTTGTTGAAATAGGATCCGTCCGGGATGTAGCAACTTTGCTAACTGCGTCAAAATCGTCATTGGTTGGCAATTCAACGGTGACTGCGGGTACATTTGTTGTGCTTATTTGTTTAGAGCTCCGCTTCAATGTAAAACTATTAACAACTTTAGCTAATTTCGATTTTGAAGATGTTTTCGCTGAAGTCGCAAATATTTTTGAATCTTTCTTAGTTAAAGACTTTGAAGATTTACTCTTAAAAATTTTATTCCACATTTTTGTAGCAGTAGCTCACTTCCGCGTAGTTTTATTAACACTCATCGATTAGAAGAAGGAAACTGCTTCATTTAGCAAAACAAAATCAGTTATGGATGCAGGCAGCACCCACACTCTACTTCGGTTAAACACAAAAAAACCCACTTAATTTAGTTACTGGGGCAAGATGTCGCCGAGTACAGCAATAGTACAAAATTTAGCACACTCCGAACGTGAATCGCCAGAAGACGATAATTCGTGGTAAATGAAACCATGCCACTGGAAGTTCATTGCGCAAATCCTCTGCAAAAGCACTTGTAGTCCATAATCTTAAGAGCACGGTTTTTTGTCAGCATATTCTGCTTGCAGTTTAACACTTTTAACACCGGAAGTTATTAGCCGATGAGTAAAAATAAAGACTAATTATCTCCTCTTTTCGGTAAGAAGCTAAAAGTGCACACTGTCACGACACGAGTTGAGCCTTCGACAAACTAAGCCAAGTTAGAAGCGAGAACGTCTTCAAGAGGAAACTTCCCCTTGGTTTGTTATGGCGACGTACAAACAACAATCGATCTAGCTCTTGGTCCGCTTGTAGTGCTGCTGCTGGCTATGTTGCTACAGTATGACTGGAGGTGCCACAACTTGCTCTAGCCTGAAGGGAAAGATCAATCAGAAGCGAGTGAGCTGCTTTACATATATTAAAACTCCGAGAAATCTCGAGAGCAAATCTTCATCAAGAAGTTTTCAAGAGCTCCCTTTTCCCATGTGCATCTCCTAGGTGTATCATATGGGCTATTGTTAGAGACTTAAGTGTGGCAGCAGCACGATATGAGATGCCACAAATGCATAATTCACTCTCATGCATCATAGAGCCACAAACGAATTAACTCATAGTCGGCCATATCACTAAAAATGTCGAGTTTTGTTGAGATTCAGCAAATACAAATCCCTAAGACATCGTCGTCTATGGGGATTATAAAGATTTTCAAGAACCAGGCGTTCAGCTGTGATGGCGAGAGTGAAAGCACTTCATTTTTTGATGTTATACATTGGGAGCGATTACTATAGCATGAATTACTTGTTATCATTCACAGTTGGGAAGTTTTTATTTAGACTCGCACGGGGTTGTGTTGCAGGTTTTTCGTTTTATTTTCGTTTTTTGGGTGATATATTCTCATGTAAATATAAAATCATCTGTAAAAGTCTAAGGTTAATGTGATTATGTCTATTTTTGGGCAAATTGACGTCATGCTGCGCATGAAAGATGGCTCCTCCTTGTACGGAAAGGTTTGACTTTGAAAAGTTGATGAAGTTTGCATTCGTGTAACGAAGTTCAGAGTTGTGTAATGAATATTGTTCTTGTCCCATATTTTGCTGGTCTTATTAAAAAAAATATATAAAGAAACTTTTATTGGTTAAAGTTTGGTGAATGATGGCAACAGTTTTGAGGATTAGTTGGTTGTGGCAAAGATAATAAAATAAAGGATATAATTAGAAACTACCATAAATTTAAGCTTTTGATACAAGCACACTAGTTCGGGTAAAAATACATGCGCAGAAATTGAGGTTTATTTGTTCGATAACAGAAGTCTTGGCTGGATTTAGGAACTTTTTTGAGATTCTTTTAGAACTATTATAAAATTAGAACCAAGTCCAAATTAATTTGGGAATAACAAAGCGTTCTTGATGAGCTAATTACTATAAATCGGGCCCTCGCTTATGTGGGTCCCATGACATCGAGGATTCGTCGGCAATATAAAGATGGACGTCTTAGCTAGATAAACCTTTGGCACTGTTTTATATCAGACGATCAGACTCTGACGAAGCACACCGAATACCTACTGGAGGTTCACACCTGATCTGGTGAATTACAAGCGGTTTATTGTTGGGCTAACTAGCATCTAACTACTTACTAATTGCTCCTTCAATCCCTCATGGGACATAGGGCGGAAACAGTTGCCCTCCAGCGGACTCTGTTTTGCGCGACAGCTCTCAGCTCTGACCAGGATCTCCCGGTTGTTGCGGCCTCTGATAATAGGGTTCTCCTCCACGTTGTTCTAGGTCTTCCGACTCGACGGGATCCTTGCGGATTCCAGTCAAGGGCCTGTTTGGCTAGATTATCGTCTTCGCGTCGCAAGGTGTGGCCAATCCAATTCCATTTCCTTCGCCTGATTTGGTCGTCTATCCTTTCTTGGCCGGCACGGCGCCATAGTTCTTCATTTGAAATTCTATCTTGCCAGCGGATTTTTAGGATACGACGTAGGCATCTGTTGATGAAAACTTGTAGGCGCCCTGTGATGAATTGGGTGACTTTCCATGTTTCGCAACCGTAAAAAAGAACTGCCTTAACGTTGGAGTTGAACAGCCGCAATTTGGTGTTAATTGAGATCTCTGTTGATCTCCATATATGAAACAGGCATGCATATGCGCTTCTTGCTTTATTTATTCTGGAACTGACATCTTCTTCTGTACCGCCGTTTTCGGTAATAATACTACCGACGTAACAGAATTTGTCTACCAGTTCCACGTCACGGTTATTTAGCGCTGTCCGTTCAAGGGTGTTTGCATTTATCCGCATTTCTTTTGTTTTAGTCGGATTTAACCGACTTAACTAACTAGCATCACTGATAGAAAATAACTGAGGCCCAGAAGAACACCTGACACTGTACCCTAAATTACCTTTTAGGAAACGCAAGGGCGGAGGACCACACTTGCAAACTGTGGCTCGAGAAACCTGCCCTTCATGTCACTCTCCCGCGATAACGAGGTGCGGTGGGCGCGACTTTGCTTGAGCAAAAACCTCTAAACGACAAATCTTTAAGCAGACTGCTGAGCCTGTTAAGCGATCTGGCCTACAATTCTGACGTAGTGGTGCTGGTAACAGTACAATAGCTCCACTTTGCGGCCGCAGTACCTCAATGAAAACAAAATTTAAACCTTAACCATTATTTACTATGGATTGATAAAGAGTTGCAGAATGTAGAAAACTGTGCAAAATTTGGTGTAAGATCTTGATTACAAGGATCGTTAAAACATCGCGATTTTGAACGCACTTACCCTAAACTATTTCCCGGTTTGCTATTCCTTCACAGACATGAGCTCTTTTAAAATACCCAGTGACAGAGTTACAATACCGCGATACGTTGATTACGGTAAAATAAGTTTGTGCTAGGACAACATGATGGGGTTTGCCCGTTAATGTATTCTTCTCTTTTTTTGTGAAAGAGCAGAGCTCAGAGGTAAGCCTCTTTGCACTGTTTTATCACATCATAAAGTACGCAGGGTCAAATACCAAAGATTTGACAGAAAGATAGTAGAGAGAAGAATAGAAGAACTGGAAAAAAGAAAGCCCTTCGAATCCAACTACCGTGATACACTTCAGTAATCGAACAGAAAACGGCGTCCTCACTTATAGGTACATGCGATGGCAGTAAAGAGGGCAAAAATTACTGAAATGGCAGAAAATAGGAAAGAAGCAATGCCATCTAGTTTGGAGAATTGGAAAGAAGAATGACCAAGTCGGTGTGAGGAACTCGAACTCAAAACTCCGCGATGGTAGTCGGACGACTTAATTTCTAGGCTATGGAGTCTACGGAGGAAATTAGTTTTGAGTCTTAGAACCTCCGCACACCAATCGACTGATTTGCAATCCCAGTTTCAAACCGCTTTCACAATAAACCCACGTGCAGCCAGTTTGCAATCAATATAAAACCTTTGTCCACACACGAGGGTAACTGATTTTGGATCAATAGGTGTTCTGTTCCACACAGTTTTTAGTCAAGAGGCTTAGACAATATGTGTAGTAGTTCACATGAAGAAGACATGATTGATTTTTATCAAGACCGCAGATTACAAAGAACAGTACGAAGGGAATATTGGTGCCATCCTTATATACAGAGGAAAGAGAAGATTAGATTGTTTGTATGTATCAGCAGAACAAGTCAATAAAACACACAGCAAGTTCAAACCATTCTACAGAATGTCCTGACATATTTACTTTGGCTGCATACCCGCAACTGAAATACGCTTCTCCACCGGCAAGAACAGTCACACGCAACCAGTTGCAAACTAATTTCAAATCGGTCTCAACACTGCAAATCTGAGCTTTTAAAAGTGTTTTATTTCAAAACGCTTAAAACGTTTTATTTTGACGTCACCCATTTTATTAACATTGTCGACACTATTAAAACACTTAAAAGCGTTTAAAAAATGTCTACAATGTTAATCAAATGGGTGACGTCAAAATAAAACGTTTTAAGCGTTTTGAAATAAAACACTTTTAAAAACTGAGATTTGCAGTGAATTCAGTCCAACTTAGTTAAAATTTATTTCTCAGAAAATAATAATAGTTTCAGTACTAATGGGAAATTGACTAGTACCAAAACTGGTGCCAAAGTAATCCTGAGAGAAGTTAATTCAAATAACGATAATAGTGGTAAATCCACAAGATTTTTTCTAGAGAATTTGTTTTTCCTGAACGTAAGCAAACGAACATTTCCTTCGTACTTCGTTCGCTACACAAGAGCGCGTGGTCGAACTCGTCCTGAGCGTGTTGAAGGGCCATTTATAAACTGGAAAACAAATGACTTAATTTGGAAATTCGAACGATTTCAGGAGATATTAGCAAAACTAATCAAGCTTGGCAGGCTTGACCAAAAAGGCCAAATTTATCGGTGACTATTGAGTCCAGGGAATCTACGAATGACTCAATTACTCGTTGTTTTCGCTGTGAACGGTTCAATTTTTATTATAATTATTTGTAATTAACACATACTGTTACCTGCCAAGTAGACAACGAGTATTTTTGAAAAATTGAAAAAAATTTAAAATTGCGCCTTTTAGAGCGAATTTTCGGAAAAAGGTATTTTTTAAATCGGTCATTGCCCAGCATAGGGGTTGCCTAGAGAAACAATGCGGGGCTTAAATTCTTCATAAAAGATTGTGATATCATGTGTCGTAAGCAAAATTTTGTTTTATTTCTTTATGACCTCAAATAAAATGAATAAAAATTAGGATGATTTCGAAAATGCCAATAATGCCATATAGTCCAAGAGCCCGTGACCGCCAGACTTACGTCATAGTATAAACGTTGAAAAATTTTCTGCGTAAGGACCCTACAGCAGGTAACAACGTTTGGATACTAAGAATCCTGAGCCGCAGTGGCTTTGGCAGGAAGGAGGTAGCAAATGTGCAGAAAATTGATGCCTACTTACGTCATTTTATAAACGCTGATTTTTTTTATATTTCCTCTGGAATACTATTAGAAGTCACGTCCTCCATTGCCAGACGGTTTGCATAGTGGAAACCCCCCGCCAGACGTCTTTAAAGTTTAAAAAATTGTATTGAACTTACGTTAATAGTTCACGTCGAAACGTAACACCCCGCTTTGAAACTCGTTCCCTATATGCTTTTTGGGTCGCTGATTACGAAAAGTAGGGTCCACAGCCCTAAAATATGGGCGTCACCCTTAAAAACGAAATTATCGCAAAAACCCTGTTGATTGGTATGGTCAAAAAACGTCCGAGCATTTAAAATCGGTTTTAGCTCTTTCTAAATTCGGTACAGACCAAAGCATTGAAAATCTACTAGACACTTATTATAAATCCTCAATTATTATGAGAACAATGAGTTAGTTAAAAAGAACCGGAAAATTATTAAAATTTGTATAGATATTGTCAGCCACTTGGCCTGTCAGGAGCAAGCCATTCGCGGACACAGCGAGGGTCAAGATTCTATTAATCAGGAAAATTATGTTGAATTAATTTCACTTTTGGCCAAACATAATCCAGAACTTAAAAATCAGCTTCAGTATTTTCTGGATTATCAAACAATATTCAAAATGATTTAATAATGGCTATTTCCTGCACTCTTACTAAAAATGAAAATTACTTCTGAAATCCAAAATTCTGAGTTTGTCGGAATTATTTGAGATGAAACCACGGATATTTCCTGTAAATCTATGTTGTCAACCACTCTGAGATACATTTCTTCTTCTGGTGACATGAAAGAAATATTCATTAGTTTAAAAAAAAAATTTTTGATGATAGAAAAGCAGCTCGTTTTCATGAACATGTAGTTCATGTTATGCAGAATATCGCATGTGGTTCCAAGTTACAATTACTTTGACGGAGCTTCAGTTATGGCGGGTGAAGTTCGAGTTAAAGAAACTTCCAAATGCTCTTTTTGTACGCTGCTTTGCCCATCGCTTAAATATTGTTTTATCGATATCATGTGACAAGATTCGTGAGTGCCGAATCTCTTTCAGTCAGTCAGAGGTTTCTCAAATTTCTTTAGTCACTCAACTAAGCGAACCGCTTTTCTCGACTTGTTTTTAAAGCTAAAACTTCCAGAAGTAGCTCACACTTCCTGCGATTTCAATGGAAGACTTATTTTAGCTATTCATGATAATATAGATAATCTTAATACTCCTTTTGAATATATAACGTGCATCCGAAACGAAGTTTTTCCACAAAAATTTTGCCAGATTTCATCCCTTACAATTCAAAGCACGCCACGCCACTGAGCCTAGTCTATTCCCGAACTAACCGTATTACTCGATATCGCATCATGGCGTGACCAATGAAAAAAGTAATAATATCGAATTATTTTAATCGGACAAATTACTTCAACAAGAATGGACAAGCATAAGGTTCAATAACCTCATTTTGACTTTCCGTCCTTATTATGCATAGCTTACTTAAATGTTACTTAATCTCTCCTGCGAGCACTTTCTATGATGTCTCACGTTACATCCATAAAAGACAACTAACTACACCCTCCAACTAATTGCAGCAATTCTTCAATCATTCCCGAGCAACCATCCAACAATAGGATGTATATGTATTAAATTAATTCTTAAAACGCATCAAGAACACGGAAGCATACATCATTAGGGCCTGATTACGACCTTGTTGACATCCTGTATACTTTCGTCCCCTTTCGTTTTATGCAACAGGAAGTGCGTTGTCAACAGATAGCCGCACAAATGAAACGCGCAAAAGGGCCACAGCCAGTCCTTGCCGGTATGAACCCGGCAGCTGCAGTTATTTTCAGATATTTCCAGAGTTCAAAATGTAGCCAGCAGTGGCAGCGCATCTTCAAGACGTTTTAGTGGTTGGTCTCGACTTTCGTAATTTTCAACCTTAAAATAACGTAGCGGCATCTTGAGCCAAACGAAGCAGAGAAAAAAAACGAAGAACAAAACCAAACTGAGTGTTTGCGATCTATTTTAGGGCCGTTGAGATGCAACAGTTGACTGTGCCGTGAACGATGCTGGGATTCTAGACATATGCTGCCAGAAAGCCCACTACAGTCTGCAGCCTGTCTTTGGTGCATAATTGTACTTGTGAACTCGAACTCATTACGTCGGCAAAACAGGTCTCTTATGAATCTTAAATTTTGGGATAATTATGCGCAGTTCGCCATGCTCTAACCCAGTTTTCGTGATTAGCACAGAAGAGCCAACGAGTTATGTAACGAAAGAATGCTAAGGACGCGCGTTGTCATTGGTTATGATTTTTTCAACAATATTCTTGGCGTAAAGGAATGCATTTTAGAGAATAATGAAGATACGAGTCCATTCACATTCAAAAGAACTTAAGAAGAAAGAATCAATCGTTTTAAAAGGGGAGCCGGAGTCAAAAATATCACATCAAAAGAAGATGTGGCGAGAATGAAATATTGGGGTTTTTGTAGTAAATTTGACTGCGGAAGTTGAAAGTATCGAGTTTAAGGAAAGAACATTTAATAAAAGGGTGCGAGCCAGGAATGATTTTCTTGGATGCATTATTCATCAGGAACGGTATTCAGAACTAAATCAGTTTAGTTTCTCAGGAGATTGCACTTGTCAAGTATGTGGACGCAGCTTTATCAATTATTTATGATGCCGCTTCTTACGACTTGTGGCTTGTTATTCACAAATAATTTCATTTGATTTTTAACGTAAAGCTTGTCGCAGAGAAAGTCGCTTTCATGTCTCTCTACTTGCGCGAAATACAAGTGTTTACATGGCGTAAGTGAAGACGAAAGTTCTACTTTCGGGTCAAAAACGCCTTACTTTCGCGAAAGTACTTGCAAATGTAAACCTGGCATAACTGCAATATTTATTTTGATTTTTGTAAGGCAAAAGTATGAGAAAAATTGCACTCGAAGCAAATAAAATGGAATTTAACTAACAAAATAAGAGTAGCTAAGAAGGTCAAAGCAGGGATTATTTAGGTCTAGATTCACTTAGCTTTAAATCTTAAAAATTGTAAAGGTAGCAAGATTTTGATTTGACATTTGGATTTTGTTTCATTTTCTTTTTCAGTCGATAAGTCGATAAATTATAGTAGAGACAACCGCGTTTTTTGTTCTAAAATTATAAAAATAAAAATATTAATTTAACAAAGTGGTCCTTCGAGCCGGATCAATATTTCGCGAGTCGGTGTTATACCCGTGACACACAGCTGGTATAGATACTATAGTATTCCAGTAAGGGGGCGTCCATAAATTACGTGAGGTGTTTAGGGGGGAGGGGGTCGAGCAGAATCTCACCAAATCTCACGTGGGGGAGGGGGAGGGTCTCCGCAAATCTCACGTAATTTTTTTCGGCAAGAAACAGCGTAAAATCGCGAGAAAACTGGGTTAAATTAATAGTACAGGTAAATTAAGCCGAAAAAAGCGATATAGCGGAAATAATTAGGTACAGGCTGAAATTTGGCAGAGCGCTTCTTTTTATGCTTTTTAATAAGGGGTTATAAAGTCTACCGATTTTCTACTCCGAGAAGCCCACTTTTTAGGGGGTTTTAGCCCTCAAAATGGGTATTTTTCGATTTTTCTGTAATTTTTTTGCAATATTTCTTAATATCTTTTTGTTTTTTTCAATTTTAAGTGCAATATCTGTAAATGAGAAAATCTTTAAAATCGTCTCTTCGGACTCGCACTTAGATTTCATACACGAAAATCTTGGTGCAGTATCAGATGAACATGGTGAAAGGTTTTATCAAAACATATTGCAAATAGAGAAGGAATAATGAATCAATCAAAAGTATACGTGATACTATTACTGTATTTCGACTCAATAGCAATTGGGTATAAAATTTTTGCACTGCCGTTTACACTGTATTTGTTCACTGTTTCAAATACCATCCAACTGGAACATCCATAAAAAGTAAAGAAAATAATTTAAATATCTGGGAATGAAGACGTGATGAAAAATTCTTATCTTTTTATACAATGGTCTGGGGAAAACTGCGAAAGTAATGTATGCATTGACTTATACCACCATTTTTGGACAGATTGCGATTGATTTACAAAACAAAAAGGCCTAGAAGCCCAATTGAAAAACCTGGAACCTAATGCGTTCCTAAGAATCTCAAGTGCATAATGTACCCAATCCTACTGCAATCATAGAGATTATATTAAGAATCGGCTCTTTTCACATCAGTCAGAACACGTGCTTTCTGCGGTGCATTGTCACTACAAAAAGCAGACATTTGCACCAGGCGACATAATTAGTTATCTAAGCATCTTACAGGACTCGAATTTTGAATCGATGACCATCTGCCCTGACATACCTACTAGAGGCCAAGATAGATTTTGAAAACCTTTTGTTATCATTATCGAGAGTTGTGAAGAATGGAAGTCGAACAGATCCGCACTTCTTGAATCTGTATCCTGATGTCCAGGCGGCTCAAACGCCAATTTGAGAAGCTGGCTGTGACTTCAGACTCCGCTTTTCTAAGGCGATACGAAAGTAGGAAGCAAACGGAAGCTTGTAGCGATGCCTGATAAATCTTCGAAAAGAGATTATTTTCAGCCAACCAACTTCATTTATTAACTTAATTTGACATTTTGATGCGAACAATAAATTGTTTCAAGAATATTTAAAGAGTAGGGAATCCAATCCCGCATCAAAATATTAATCCCGCAAGCCCGCGGGATCGAGGTCGTCAATCCCGCGGATCCGCGGGATTTGCGGGACTGCAAAAAAAAATCATAGATTTTGTTCTAAGTAGTTATGTTCATGAATTTATGAAGTATTATATGAAATAAGAGTGTGTTGTATGTCAAAAAAACTATACTTTAGTCAGTCAAACAAAATATTCAGGCCAATTCCACTATGCTGGAATTGATTTCGCTGGAATTTTCTTACATAGTAGCATAAATTGTAATTTCGAAATTACTCTTTGTTACAGGGGCCGTATTTGGTAGAAAAAACCACTTATATATAATTAAAATAGAAACTTTTTGTATGTCTAAATTGGGAATTTTAGGCCCGCATATAAATATCGTGGATATTTCGTATTCACCGACCGCGATTTTCGGGGCTTGGATAAAGTTGATACCTAAGTTGATTTCTAAGTTTTGAAGTTTCGAAATCTCAAAATTGAATAAAGCTGTGAGTGAAAATTAAAAAAATGAAATAAAGTATCAAGCCGTTTTCTTTGAAAGTGGTGTAAGTCCATTTTTGACAAAAAGTTGGTTAATGATAACATTCAATGCTATCTGCTATGAACTTTTTATGTATAAACAGCTCCCAAAAAAATCATTCAAAATTTTCATCATTTTGTCAATATAAATTTAGCTAGTTAATGAAATTACAAATATAATTACTTCTTAACTTTCAAAATATGCCGATTTTGGAACTATCGAGACGTCCATAAGAACAAAAATTACTGTTTATTCCTACAAATTATTATACCATCACACAACAATGCCGAAAACGTAGAAAGTTTATTTTACATGAAATGAAACGATATGATTTTGTTTCGACGAAACTACTAGTTTAGTAGTTAGTTCTAAAAAGACGGAAAAAGTAGTTATGGTGAAGCGGTAACTTGGCTGAAGATATGTTGGATAAGGTTTTTAAAAAACAAACCATATACAATGCTGAATAAAACTTCATTTGATGAAAATGGGGAGTTTAAAACATTAGATTTTGTCCCCCACACTTGGAAAACCACGAAAATTTGAATATTATAATACTACCACCTTTATATCCATCCATCGCATCCCAAAAATTCAACGATTTAATGGATCTATTACATTATATTCCTCCAATATATCTTGGCTACTTTCTCATAATGAAAAAATGGAAAATGGAACATATTAATATAAAGTTGTAACGAATATTATATAAATGGCATTACCTGAAGAAATATTAGAATAAAACCTTTTTACTTTGTTTTTTTAACATATTTAATAAAAATTTCATAACAAAAATTGCTTTGATTCAATCGAAATCCCATATTTAATATTTCATCAATGTATGATTTTCATATTTTGTTGACTTTGAAAGTAGTGTATAAGTTTCTTTTAACTAATACTTTAAAAGCGATCACATTATAAAATTAAATCAATTTAATATTTAAAAAACGTAAAATGAGCGTATTAACATATACCAATATTTTTCAATCCATTCAAATGCAAACCCTTAAATATCTCTATATCATATAAAGTGGACTTACACCACTTTCAAAGAAAACGGCTCAAATATTGAATCAATATGAATGAATTTGTAATTCTGTAAAAATTTTAAATTGGTATATTTGCTTTCCGTGAATAGCAAAAAATATCCGTAGAATTGTACGGGATAAGAAATAACCGAGAATATATCCAGGTCGATGAATTTGGGCCTTAATAAACGTCAAACGACTTGATCCACACGTATAGACACGATAAGGTTGTCGATATCGTGTTGCCAAATGCCAATTTATATTTATCGACAGAAATCGATATCGACTCGAAAAACCAAATACGGCCCCAACAGAGTTTATGCTACCGATGTACGAAAATTCCAGCCTAATCAATTCCAGCGTAGTTCAGAATTGCCCTGAATACTTTGTATGACTGATTCAGTAGTTTGTTTGACAAACAATACAATTAGCCGCAAAGGTAATCCCCGTACGCTCAATTCACGTGGAGAATCCCTTGTCGTAGTCGTAGTGACATTGATCACGTTCATATACACGCACAGCACATAAATTGTTAATACTTTGCAATATTGTTAGTATTTCTTTTAGTCCCGGTTCTTTTAACAAGTCATTCTACTGATCAAATCCCGCAGATCCCGCGGATCCCGCATGTCTAGTCCCGCATTTCTGATCCCGCAAAAATGGTGCGGGATCCCGCATTTGCGGGATCCCGCGTTCGCGGGATTGGATTCCCTATTAAAGAGTTTTTAGAATATTTTAAAACAAACAAATAAATGCAGCGCATGCGGCAATGGCTTTATTCACGGACTGAAATCCGATAACAGGCGGACAAATTTATTTCGAATTCGCATTGGTGGAAGATACCATTTTCTTATTTCCGAATTTCATGACTTTCGAATAGGATTCCAGTATAACCCCCTGGGTCTTTCAGTCACAGGTTTTTTACCTAACGATGACATATATAGAAGAATGCTCCGAAGTTTGTATATATCCAGAGTCATAAATGGCTCTACCATTACTATTCAAACAGTCAAGTCGTTACTCTAAAAACGAATCAGTGGATGCCAAAGTCAACCTTCGTATGTGAATATATTGTAAAATTCTAAATTTTTTTTATATTCCATATGCTTGCTCTACAAATACACGAGTTTTCTGTTCTCTTGTTAAGAAATCATTATCCCTGTAAGGCACCCTGAGGTTGGTTTCCAAAGGGTAGGCAGAATCACCTGCTAAATGGTAATCCACAGGTATTGTAGTTTATATTGGGTGCTTGCCGAGTTGGTGCTGTTATGATTTTGTGGTACTGTTCTTCAACACAAATTATGATTTCTAAATGCAATCAAGCACAGGTTAAGGTATTTACACTAAAAATACGCATACTAGTGTAAAACCTACCAATTTTTTTAAAATTTTAAAAATCTCACGTGAGATTGAGGGGGGGGGAGGGGGTCGAGCCAAATCTCACGACATCTCACCAAGGGGGGAGGGGGGGTTTAAAAATCGCCAAAATCACCTCACGTAATTTATGGATGTCCCCTAAACCATGTGTGTGTCAGCATATACTAGCATTATACCAACTGAGCAACCTAGTATAAAGCCAGTATCAATACTACGGTTTTTTCCATAGTATCCTTATACACAAACCTGGTATAGGGACCTTTTAACTGATAACAACGCAATTGTATAGAAGCGGAAAATAAAAATACCATATTTTTACATTTTTAAAAATAAATTTTTGAGTAAATAAAAATTTAGCTGTGCTTTTGTTGAAAAATAAAACAAACATTTTTAGCCGAAGTTTTTTTTTCGATTTAGAGCTAATTCATATAAGCTAATTCAAATATATTAATGTAAAAATATTTTAAAAGAGCACAAACTAATAGGCTAGTGCCGATAGTTTTTTGAAAAAAAAATTAATAGCAGGGAGGGACCAGCAATGAAATGTCGTTTATAACTAAAGAGGTTATAACTAAAAGAAAAAAACATTTTTAAACTCGAAAAAAGGGAAATGGTAAAATGGGGATGCTTTTTAGGGGTTGAAAACGATTTTTTGCGATTTGCGGTGAAACATGACCTCCTAGTGGAAAATGTTTAACACAAAAGTTGTAGATAATAAAAATATCTAAAACTTTTGTATTTAACATATTTTGATATAATCTCAAATTTTCCAAGAAAAGGGCGGAAAATCGATTTTTCAGTTTTTAATTTTTTTCTCACATATTTCTCGATTTTTTCAATTTTTTTCAAATTTTTTAATTTTTTCTGTTAATGAGGGAATAAATTTTAATGACAGAACTTAAATAAATTTAATTACATAAAGGGTGGCAAAACTATCCTGAAAATTTTAAATAAATAAGAAATAAAATAACAATTTCGTTTGAATTGAATTACGCCGTGACAAGGTAAATGTTTCTAGTTTCGTAATAAAATTTTTACAGCATCATACTCAATATGGTTTTTGGGAGATTTTTTATACATTATTTATTTTAATTAATTTAAAAATTATAGATTGACAATATGGACGGACCGTATTATTTCCAAAAAATATGATCCAAATAATTTTTATGAAATCAAAGCAGGTGCGTCGTTTAGTTCGGTCGAGCAAACAAAGATTTGACCACAAATACAAAATAATGGAAAAATTTACAGCCGCTCACATTCATCGAAAATGTCAAGCCAGTTATAATAGACAAAGTTCAATCGACGAATCTATTTCTTATTTATTTAAAATTTTCAGGATGGTTTTGCCACCCTTTATGTAATTAAATTTATTTAAGTTCTGTCATTAAAATTTATTCCCTCATTAACAGAAAAAATTAAAAAATTTGAAAAAAATTGAAATAATCGAGAAATATGTACGTGATTCGAAAAATCAGGTGTTCGTTTTTTCTTAATTTTAAGCGGTTTAATGAAAATAAAGTATCAAAATGTATAGACCATTTGAAACTAGACATTTCAATGGTTAAATGAGCACTTATTGAATATCAAAATTCGAAAAAAAACATCAATAAAGTTGTCAATGCAAGATAAGGGTATTTTTTTCGAAAAATGTTTAGTTTTGGGAAATTATCCGTTTTCCAAACAAAACAAAAATCATGCTTATTTAACGCAACACAAGGTATACTCTTACAAATTTTCATGTAAATTGAATTATTTTACGGGAGAAAAAAATTTAAAACTGAAAAATCGATTTTCCGCCATTTTCTTGGAAAATTTGAGGTTATGTCAAAATATGTTAAATACAAAAGTTTTAGATCTTTTTATTATCTACAACTTTTGTATTAAACATTTTCCACTAGGAGGTTGTGGAAATCGTTTCCAATAGGAGGGTTTGCAAATCGCAAAAAATCGTTTTCAACCCCTAAAAAGCATCCCCATTTTACCATTTCCCCTTTTTTCGAGTTTAAAAATGTTTTTTTTCTTTTAGTTATAACCTTAATGACATTTCATTGCTGGTCCCTCCCTGCTATTAATTTATTTTTTTCCCTCATTTAAATCCGCTTTGGCACTAGCCTATAAGTCGTTTTCCATTTTTCAAAGCTTTACAAATAACAGTAGGCTGAGAGCTGTCAAATGTCCCAGTAGGAATTCTAGGTAGCACTTACCGATGGAGCATTGATATAAGCAGTCATCTGGTAAGGGGTACTCATATTTTCTTAGGTGTTAGAAGAGCCCTTATATAACGCATTACAAGAGAAGGCAGATGGTAAGGGGTAATCCAGAATTAGCCCCAAAGAAGCTAGAAATTTACCCGATGACTTAAATATCATTACAAAAATACGAAAACAAATGAGTCATCGGGTAAATTTCTAACTTCGTTGGGTCTAATTCTGGATTACCCCTTACCATCTGCCTTCTCTTATAATGCGTTATATAAGGGCTCATCGATATAGTAAAAAGTAAGGCCTTAACTCCTATGACATAGTGTGTAAAAATAAGGGCTTCTGTAAGGGGTATGGTAAGGCCTACCCCTTACTAGTAAGGGCTCATTTCAATGCTTCTGTAAGCTTACAAGTCCTACTGGGTTAGTTCCCAGTAGGAATTCTAGGTAGCACTTACCGATGGAGCACTGATATAAGCAGTCATCTGGTAAGGGGTACTCATATTTTCTTAGGTGTTAGAAGAGCCCTTATATAACGCATTACAAGAGAAGGCAGATTGTAAGGGGTAATCCAGAATTAGACCCACAGAAGTTAGAAATTTGCCCGATGACTCAAATACCATTACAAAAATACGAAAACAAATGAGTCATCGGAAAATTTCTAACTTCGTTGGGTCGAATTCTGGATTACCCCTTACCATCTGCCTTCTCTTGTAATGCGTTATATAAGGGCTCATCGATGTAGTAAAAAGTAAGGCCTTACCTCCTATGACATCGTGTGTAAAAATAAGCCCTTCTGTGAGGGGTATGGTAAGGCCTAACCCTTACTAGTGAGGGCTCATTTCAGTACTTCTGTAAGCTTACAAGTCCTACTGGGTTATACCGAACGGGAGACGGTTATATACAAAAAGACCCTTATGTGTATTAATAACAAGATATTTTTTAGAATCCTTCGAAACAGCTACTTGCTGGTAAGCTCGCCAGTAGGACTTGCAAGCTTACAGAAGTACTGAAATGAGCCCTCACTAGTAAGGGGTAGGCCTTACCATACCCCTTACAGAAGTACTTATTTTTACACACGATGTCATAGGAGGTAAGGCCTTACTTTTAACTACATCGATGAGCCCTTATATAAGGCATTACAAGAGAAGGCAAATGGTAAGGGGTAATCCAGAATTCGACCCAACGAAGTTAGAAATTTACCCGATGACTCATTTGTTTTCGTATTTTTGGAATGGTATTTGAGTCATCGGGCAAATTTCTAACTTCTTTGGGTCTAATTCTGGATTACCCCTTACCATCTGCCTTCTCTTGTAATGCGTTATATAAGGGCTCTTCTAACACCTAAGAAAATAGGAGTACCCCAGCAGGAAATGTAATGGTTACCGGATCGATTCTGTAAGATGTTACTAGTAAGGTCAATCGATTACTTTCCTTATTACAGAAGCGATTACTTTTACATGGGCATGTCCTAGGCTGGTAAGAGCGTACTGCCTCCCTTACAGGTAAGAACTTACTTCATGTAGGAAAAGTAATCGCTGAAAACAGCAATTACAATGTCCTGAGGATGTAACTACTTACTGCCTTGGCCTTATTGAGAAAAGTTGAGCTGAAAAAATACTTGAGGCCTTACCTTAACTAATGAGCAGTAAATGAAAGGGTAATGAGACCGATGTAAAATTTAAATCAAATTGAAATACTTACAATGAGAGCATCCACGTTATTACCCTTTCGATTACTCAACATTACTTGAAGTAAGGCCTTACAATTTTAAGCTTTTCAGACAAGAAGTAGTCAATTACCATGGAAGGGCTGACCAATTTTCCTACTGGGACCCCTTACCAGATGATTGCTTATATCAGTGCTCCATCGGTAAGTGCTACCTAGAATTCCTACTGGGTCCGGTTAAATCTAATATACACAGAAATATTTGCAATTGTGTACGCTCGCGAAAAGTTCATCGCATCTAGGTAATGGGTAGTGTTCTAACCTAATGTATTTATTTACTGCCTTTTTAAAATCAACGCATATTCTAATTGTATTGTCCTTTTTCGGCACGACAACGATTGAACTTGCATTTTCGGCATGTTTAACGGGTGAAATGATTCCTACGCTGCATAAGCATTCTAATTCGACTTCCACTTTTTCACCTAATTGAAAAGGTAACGAATAGTTTTTATGAAATATTGGCGTATATTCCGGTTTGACACGTATTTCCACGATAAACTTTTCGATTGGCGTATCTAGGTTGTCCGAGAACACTAAAGGGTAACGCGCTTTTAACTTCGACACAAATTCGCGAGGCACAAGATCATTCAATAAATTTATATTAATAGACTTAGGTACTTGAGAGTTTCTATTCAAAATGCATTCTCCACCCTGGGAATAATACATCTAACCAAGGCCTTCCTAAAATCGGGATGAAATCCTTCGTTTCCCTGAGTATCATTAACTTCAGGAACACATCATCTTGGTCTTCCATTCTCCTGACATTTACTATTATTTTCCCTACAATGTTGAGTGGATCTCCAGTAATTACCTGCAAATTAATTACACCTGAAGAAATATCTAAATTATTAAAATATTTACAATAATGCACATAACTGATAATGGACTTTGCTGATCCAGTGTCGATCTCCATGTCTACTTTTTTCCATTTATCCATATGGGCACGATAACCCGCTGCGTACTAGTAGTGCAATTTATGTGGGTGCTATTTAGGTATTCCTCTAGTTCTACTTGTTGCCCTTGTGTCTCCTCGATTGTGTTAATTTCTTCGATGACGTTTCCTATTGCCCTTGATTTTTTATTACTATTGTTTCCACAAATTCTATTGCCGGTTTTGTGGCATATTTCGCAAAATGACCTTTGTTTTTGCACTTATTGCAAATGACGTGTAAAGCCCGGTACCCACTTGTTGCAAACCGGCGTATCGTATCCCCGATCTTTAAATTTTTTTCTAAAAAATTTGCAATGCTCTGTATCAAAATGTGCGAAAAGATACAGCACGAACCCGATCTCTCATTTAGCGGTTTTTCTCCGTCACATCAAAGGAATGATACGATACGATTTAGGATGTAGTGTGGACGGGCATGCGCGCATCCCGTTGCCTCGTTGCCTCTTTGTTAATAACGTACGCACATGCAAATTTAAAGAATTATTTAAAAAAAAATGTTTTTTTGATAATATGTAATTAATGAAAATATACGCGGCTGCTGCCACTTGCTGCTTTTTTCTCATCATCTCTTGAAATCAGACACTGACCAGATAACCGTATCACGCTCCCGTATCAATCATGATACACGCTGGATGATTCGGTTTTGAATTTAAATAATGGCGAGTAGGATTGCTGTAGTGTTGAGTTTTCAGTGACTGTTTATTTGGCTTAATATTTGCTATACCGCTGGATTTATCACTAGTGACTGCATGCATTCTTGTTGCTGGCTTCATGTTGGGTGACTGAGTTTTTACTGCTTCAAAATTAAACGCTTTGTTGCAAACTGCTTCAAATGTGGCTGAGTCTTCTTCTAATAATTTTTCTTGCTATTTGGCATTTTGAAGCCCGAAAATAAATTTGTCTCCTAACGTTTCATCTAAGAATGCACCGAAATTGCAAGCTTTTGACAATAGCTTCAGACTTACTATATACTCCGTGATGGACTCATTTTCTTTTTGTTTTCTACGAGAAAACTTGAACCGTTCGGCTATTGTTAACTTCTTGGTTCCATATAACCTTTTTAGCTGCGACACAAGTTCTGCATATGTTTTTGATGCTGGCGATAATGGCGCTAAGACTGTTTTAATCGTTTTGTAAGCTTTTATTTTTTAGGGATAAAAGGGTTAAAAAACAAGGCCCCATTTTAAAATCCCTATCCTTATCCCTAAAAAATAAAATTGCCGACCTTTTTTTTAAATATTTTGGTAAATAGATGTAAGGAATA
Source organism: Thereva nobilitata (assembly GCA_963855945.1). Taxonomy (NCBI): domain Eukaryota; kingdom Metazoa; phylum Arthropoda; class Insecta; order Diptera; family Therevidae; genus Thereva; species Thereva nobilitata. The sequence continues at coordinate 164,594,669 of OY979694.1, forward strand.
TGTTAATAAACAAAATAAAACAAGGTTTTTCAAAATCGGCCGAGCCAATCCGTAGGGTTACTCTCTGCCATGGAGACATAAATTTTTCCTTGACCTTGACTTCGGCGCCATCTAGAAATGGTACAAATAGTCGAAACTAAAAAAAAATTTTGTTTTGTTTTATTTAAGAATACAATAATTTTTTAAAAAAAAGTTTACATTAATATGTATTAAGGGTTCTGAGAAATCAATTTTTGAAAATTTGCCATTTTTTATGCTTTTATTTGTGTACTAGTACCTTAAATGTTACATTTTTTCGGTTGTGTTTTTTTTTCAAGCCGTTAAATAACAAAATTTCCCACTAAAATATAAATCAACACGCACCACACACTTCATATACAACAAACCGACGACTGGCGAGCTCGTTTCTCTTGTGCATCGATATCTTTAAGTGGGATAAATCGAAAGAACCATTGTACATAACGAAAATGACGAAGTTCCCATAAAACACATTCAACAATACATTTGGTGCAGATTCTTATTTTGGTTCAAATTTCCCGTCGAATGCCCGTTTCTGCAGCTCAGTACTTGGCCTTTTAAATCTTTTGGTCAAATTTGGCCGTCGTAAGGCCGTATGTGCTCCCATTAAAAATGGTTAAAAACTCTACGGCCATCATATGCCCCTTAAAAAGCCAAGCGGCCGGTGTTCGCCCTTTATAAGGCCGTTTTTTATTTTTACTCGTGCGATAAATCGATCGCAAGATTTGTCCCACAGAAATATCCAGGAATAACCGCCATTTTACTATATGGTTGCCGCCATATATTGGATGCATCATAAAATTGAATATTCTATATTGCATTGTCTTCAGTACCAAACGTTTGTGCCAAATTTGAGCACCACCGAATATCGAGAACTGGCCGAAAAAACGATCGCAAGATTCCACCCCAGAAATATCCGCCATTTTATTGTGGCCGCCATATTGGATTGACCGTAAAATTGAATATACTACATTAGATTGTCTTCAAAACCAACAATATCGCAGATATCATAACACGTGAAAATACTCCAAGTAAAAAACTTGATAAAAAATATATAGTTTAAAAAAACTAAAAAATACGCTTTGATTTTAAAATTAACTAAAAAGTAAAAAATAATTTTGAATGTAAAGTTTTTATTGCTCCAGCCAGAATATGGAAACAACCTACCTTTCGAAATGTAAAACAGCGTGGGACTCTCTTCCTATATTCTTATTTTATTAACACCGGAAATTTTCGCTAGAGGCCCACGCTTTTTTACATTTCGAAAGGTAGGTTGTTTCCATATTCTGGTTGGAGCAATAAAAACTTTACATTCAAAATTAATTAATTAAATTATTTTAAAATCAAAGCGTATTTTTTAGTTTTTTTAAACTATATATATTTTATTTTCTATTTTTTAGTCTATTATATGTCTTCCGCCATTTTGTAGTGACCGCCATATTGGATTTAAAATGACATCACACAGTTTACTATACTATACTCGTCGTTCACTTTCATTTGATACCCATACCGAGGGCGTTGTAAAGAAAAAGGTAAACCGCCATTTTGTGTTGACCGCCATTTTGAATTTGGAATCCCGCCACACAGTTAATAGTATTCTAATCGTCACACTCTTTCATTTGATACCCATACCGAGGGTGTTTTAAGAAAAAGGTAGTCCGCCATTTTGTGTTGGCGGCCATTTTGAATTTTGAATGACGCCACAGAGCTAATAGTATTCTACTTGTCATTTCCTTTCATTTGATACCCATATCGAGTGGGTTGTAAAGAAAATGGTAGTCCGCGATTTTTTGTTGTCCGCCATTTTGAATTTTGAATAACGCCAAATAGCTAATTGTATTCTACTCGTAATACTCTTTCATTTGATACCCATGTTGGGGGTCGGGGAGCACAATTGCAAAATTCGGCCGCCATCTTGGAACCGCCATCTTGAAGTCGATCCGTTAGCTGGAAGTGGGTCAAAATCAAGTTGCAAGATTTGTTTACATGAAACATACAACATACAACATATAGGTCAAGCTAATATAAATCGTATAAAAAGTTAATGAGCCGAGACGAGTCGGTTTCAGGCCCAGAATAACAATGTGTAACAAATAAGGATGGGCAGATCCTGAGTAGCAAAGAACTCGTTTTTACTAGATGGTTTGAACACTTCAAAGAACTGGTAGCCACGGATGGGGAGTAAACCATAACAGAAAACGTGGAACTAGGAGAAGAACTAGCGGGAGACATGCTTACATTAGAAGACGTACAGGCAGTAGCGGGCCTATACAATTTGCCGCCCCATAAATTAACAAAAAAAAACATTTTAATTTTAGAAAAACACCGTTTTCATTTTTTGCGATGCACAAATTGGTTGATAAATTCGTCAGTAACCCGATAATTTACGGATTTTGTAAAGCCACCTTCTATATTAAGGGTGGCTAGAGTACGGAAAACGTAGGTTAAGCACTGCAGTGCAGAGGAGCATACGTAATGAATGATATTTATGTATATGGAAATCTTTCCTTCAAATCCGCCTGCTTAATAAATGGGTTGAGTTAACTTCTTCTCCTTAAATGACGCTCCAGTCCTTGCAGGACTCGGGCCTCTCGAATTCTCCTCTTCCAGTCGTCTCTACGTCTTCTCTCCAATTTTTTATACGAGGTTTCCGTATTCCTATATCTGCTAGCACGTCATCCACCTATTTCTCGGTCGTCCTACTCTTCTCCTTCCTGATGGTCTACCATTAAAAATCCTGGCTAGCATTCTATCCTTTGAAGCTCGTACAACGTGTCCGAGCCACCGCAGTCTATTCAATCTTATGTAAGTAGCTATATCTATTTCGTCATACATTTTTTGAAGTTATTCGTTTATTCTAATGCGCCATTCGTTTTGGTTAACCCTTACAGGACCAAATATTCTTCTTAAGATCTTCCTTTCGAACTCATTTTGTTTTTATGTGACGTCAAGAATTGTTTTAAAAGCACACATTCTTGTAGCTCATCCGCAAGATCAATCGGGTGCAATTTTTGGAGTTTTAAGCCCCATGCTAAAAAGCATACAAATTTCTGTGCGATAAAAGAGCTCCAGAGCTGCACTTCCACTTTGACTTTGCGATGTAAATGGTATTTTATGGCGTTAACTCTAATTTCCATTTGGCGGTTACTGCATCATAAAAAATGCGTCTCCTCAACTCGTCCAACAATGTTTTCATTAGTAAAATTAGTGGTAGAGTAACTAGCATACTTTTAAGCTAAGCTAAGTGGTAGAGTAACTTTACCACGGTGCTATTCCACTCTACTCTACTATAGCCAAGTACTCTACTCTACCACTTATGTTTTTATTAGGCGAGTTCACAGGATAGTTAGTACTCGCCCAGTATACTCTACCACTAATTCTACTAATGAAAACCCGGCAATATTGGCAAAAGGTATTAACCCTGAAATGGTCATGTCCTTGTAACAATATTTCTCCCTCGACACGTTCGTCCTCTTGTAATTGCTTCTGGATTCTTCTGTGGATTGTTTCTTATTAGACTCTTCAAAAGCATCAAAAGTTTGGAAACTATATTAAATTGTTTCAGAATATGTCCCCAAAATTCAGATTAACGCTCATATGAACCTAGAAACAAATATCATCGAAATGGAGCGAGGGCATTTTGTGCGCTATACCGAAAATCGCTCTTAATCAAGAAAGAAATACCTTGCACCGTTCATGGCAATTTTAATCAGCTCTAATAGGTGTTTAGGTATTCCAAGTTGTTCCATAGCATCAAATAACTCATTACGGTTCACACTATTGTAAGCATATTGTTCAACAGCTTTTTCTAGGGTTTTCTGATTACAAATAGCACCAATTTTGCAAACCTTATTTTGTCTACTGGTCATTAATGAAGTTTATTAATAGAAGGTACCTTTTCCCGTTGTTATTGTTTTTGTTGTTGCTCCTGTTGTTGTTGCTGCTGCTGTTGCTGTTTATTCGTGAACACCCCTGTCGCCATCATTAACATGGACTCGTTTATCTCATGTATTGCGAAACGTGTGATATAGGAGGGGCAGCCCTGATTTATGGTGGACCAATTTTTTTAGTCTAGGTAAATAAAAGTTTCAGGGATATTAATCCGAATTCACGAGGGGTACAATAATATTATTAAAGAAAAGAAAAGAAAAAAAAAGAAAAAAACTTTGGCAGCGGTGGGATTCGAACCCACGCCTCCGAGGAGACTGGTGCCTTAAACCAGCGCCTTAGACCGCTCGGCCACGCTACCTCTATAGATTGTTCTGTCAAAAAACATTTTTCACTTCTAAGCCGATCACATTAGAAAAGCTCTTCTAAAAAGCTTTTACATGATCAGTTCAATTTTTATCTTTAAAGCTTTCGTGTGATAATTTCAAGATATCTATACGGTGATTCTCAAGGTCAATGGAGTAATTAAGATGAAAACTTAAAGCTTTTTTTATTATTTGTTCCACGCCAAACAAGTTCAGCAAAAAACCGGCTTTTTAATATGTTAACAATGGAGGCGCGTTTACCTCTTCTTGTTTTGAAAAATTGCAAAAGTGTGACTGATTGGGGAGGGAAAATATTGCGTGAATGTACTTTAAGAAAGAAAACGCATAGATTTTAGAAGCTTATAAAAAAACAATATTCAAACGGTGTGACTGATTATAGCGTTGAATCTATTAGCAGCTTAGACCGGTTGTTTTCTTCGTTATCTTCATTGAGTAATACAGACAAACAGCCGAGGAATCAAGGTAACAGAAGCGCTTTATTACAGCACGATTCAAGGTGGGAACAGTGGCTGTGTTATCGGATCTAATAATGAGAAACTTATGAATATTGATAGCACGTTTTGATTATAGGGGATTTTGGAAAATAGAACGTCGGATGGAACAATCAAGAGGAGGAAGAAGACAACACGATACACGAAACTAATTTTCATGCGCATACAATAATTCGTTGCTTTAATTTGTTGCTTTTTCTTTAATAATATTGAAGATACTGCAGCAACCGGAAAGGTGCACTACGTTGCGCAATAAGAATCACTGAATGACAGTCTATCCAGTCAACAAAGTAGGAAAAGATTATCACGTAAAGAATTTCTAATGTTTTTTTTGGTTTATTCATGGCATGAATTTTTTTAAAGAGGCTTGTAATTTGGTTATTATGATTATTTACAGCCGCGTATTCTGTTTCTCATATCAATATTTATGACATGCTTTTCAGTAGCTAAGGTTATAACTGTACTTTATATTTGTGAATAAGATTTGTTTATACAAACTCATGCATTCGGTAGGTAATAGATAGATCATTTCATAAAAATATTCTTTAAATGTGTTTTAGGAAACGATCATGTCCGTTACTAATGGAGAATATTTTGCGGCAGGTTCACTTGTAATTTACTGAAAAGTACCCACAAATGGAATTTTCTCATCTAGTCCAATCAATCTACAATAGCCCCTTGTAATTTTAGCGTTAATTGCCAACAGGAAACAAAAAATATGGTTATATAGGAAAAAAAATTCTAAAAAAGCTAGCGTTTTTTTTGACTTTGGAATGGCGAACATAGCCTAAAAAATTCCGGAAAGTCAAAAAAACGCATTTTTGCGTATTACAAAAAAACTTGAGTTCGGATCGAAAAAAATCAAATTATAAAGTTGTAGGTATTCAAATTATCTTGCGATTGATATATATTAAGTTATAGGTTGGTTCACAAAACATAGAGAAAAATGGAAAAAAACTGTTAAAAATCACGTTTTTTTAATTTGTTGATAACTTTTGTTTAACGCAACTTAGATATTTGTTATTTGGTAAAAATGCTAAAATGCTCTTGCTATCTGAAAAAATAGTTTTATTTTTGTTGCGAAATATTGAACACTCCTTGAAATTTCGCTTTTTGTAAAAAAAGGCGTTCTTCTAAAAAAATCCTCTTGGTCTGCGGAATCTTCTAGAGTACCGTTCTAGAGCTTAAAATTTACTTCAAAAGTTGTATACTAACACGTACAAGTAACAAAAAGTCTATTTAAAGGTTTACGAATGCTCAAAATGGCCCCCAAAAATAGCGCTACTTTTGCAGACTGGTTTTTCAGCTGTTTTTTTTCATTTTCAATTTTTTATTTACAGAAATGAGACTAATGAAGATGAGCGTAATTTTGTTGCTTTACGATAATTAGTCTAAGAGTAATAAAATTTTAAAAAAAATATTTTTTTTCCGTAAACACCCTGTATTTTAATGGATAGTGGGGATAGCCCCCTTCTCTAGAACAATTTTTTTATCCAAATGCATTCAGGAATCACCCCTGAAAATATTAGCCACGCAGTCCAACAAAGGATTTATTGAGCGTCTGATGACCTATACAAGTCGCAAATGAGTATTTTAAATCTTTAAAACGGCATAGATAATCGCATAATCTATGAACTTTGTAAACACTATTTTATGATAAGACTTCTAGTCCAGTGGATAGCGGTAAAAATAGAGTATTACCTCCGGATTCTTTCGGACAGCACCGATTTTTATGAAATTTGGTATAATTAAGCGAATCTTACGCTCCTCTTCAAAAGTTATATGTTCCTGATGTGTACTTTTTGTTTTAACGGGGTGAAAACTACCCCTTGTGACAAAAAATTTAAAAACTATATATTTAAGCAATATGTATTTCGATTATATCATGTTTAAATATGTAAAATAAACTTTCTTGCATATACTGGAATGTACATATATTTCTGTTATCGCTCCGAACCAAAATGCTCCAAAAAATTGTTTAGTTTTTCAGAGTGATTTTTGAGTGTCTGGATGATTATGAATGATGTTGCCCCCAGGTGGGTCGGAGGAGGGTGCGTATAATATTCTTATTGCCCTTGTGCTTTAAATTAGCTACCATGTTAATACGTAAAATAAAAAACAGAATTGAGTACATCATGTACTCAGTATAGGGGGAAAATAAAATTATGTACATTATAGTAACATGCTTTATTATAAATAGATCTATAAATCATCGGAAGTCTCGTCTTCCTGATCCGTTATTGGCCGACAATTTTGACAGCTGTTGCCGGAGCATTTGCCACATGTTACAAAAAAGTCCAACTTTTGGACAGCTACAAGTTGCGCCGCATCCTTTATTAAAATTACAAAAGATAAATTTTTAGAAGCTGCTCTGGTGCAGGTATATTCAGCATTTTTTTTGGTTACAACACCTTGTTGTTCTTAATCCAACCTCAATCAGTTGATCGAATATTTTCGTTTCCAAGCCACATCAGGGTTTGTAAATAAACTCTCTTACTGTGCTCATTCAGAGCATCAACTGTCAGTACAAGGGATGCTAGTCTTATAGAGCTGCTCTTAGTGGTAGAAAAACTGTTCCAGAATAGCTGACAGTCTTGGACCCGCCTCAATTTTCTTAAATGTTCGGGTGCAGCTCCGACAAAATTTCATCCAACTTTGAAGTGCTAATGAGATTAATACAGATTAATAAATATTTAACACAGACGTGTTGAAACTTGCCTGCAATCAATTGCTCGAAAAATATAATTTCTTGCAACCTTTGAGGAGGGTTGCCGGGACTTTTGCAACCGGTTTCGCCTGGCAACCCATTTTTTTCGTAACAAGGGCTTTGAAACCTATATATTGACGCAAGAGTTATCAATATCCCAATGAGCCAAGCAAATGAGTCAAATTTGCATTGCAAAATCCCTTCTCATTCATTTTTGCAACCGGTCTCATAGGGTTGCCACGGTATACAGAAAAAAGGTAATGTAAAAGAGACTGAAATCGCGAATATCGTAGAAAAATGTGACGTCACCCGTTGACCAAATGCAGAAAAATAACAACAACAATTTCGATTTTATATGGGAAGAGATCAACGAGTGACGTCGCACTAATACGATATTCAGTCTTTTACATTACCTTGTTTCTGTATACCGTGCACGCGGGTTTGCGGTGAGCGAAAATAGAATAGAAGTATGTGTATTCAAATCTTAGAATATAGAACTACAGGAAGGGCCCTCGCAGAATTTTAGCGTAGTGAAATTCAAACTGCACACTTCATTGTTCTTTTTTTCACTGAAAATTCACTCGTAACAACTTCAATTACACTAAAAACAAATTCTTAAAACTTCTTTCTTTTTTGATATTAGTTTTTTAAAAAACTGTAAATAAATTTTATAGAAAAACTCGTTTTAAAGAAAGTGCCGCGGGAAAATTTGACATTCAACTGACCCGCAATTATACCAATTTGACAGTCGACTGACCCCAGATTTCACTACGCTCGCATACATGGATTTTATACGCGAGGGCCTTTCCTGTAGTTCTATTTTCTAAGATTCAAATGCGAAGTAACAAAAGTTGGGCACGTTTTAACTTTTCCATGTTGGCACGTACGGCTGTCAAAAAGTTGTTTTGTGATTTGAGTCGTGTGTTGGTGTTGACAGTAACGAAATTAGTACTTAAAACAAAGTCCTGCAGAATACAAAAATAATACAGCCCTACAAATTAAATTTTTTTTTCTTTTTCGACTTCAGCATTAATTTTTTGGATTTTGGGGCCTCCTAATCACGAATCTGAAATCGGTTTTTTTCTATCACGTCAGAGTTTTCCGGTTTTTCGTTGTAGGACTGTGAAAAAATGGCTAAAAATGGTCAACTTTGAATGGCGATTTTTCGGTAACCGTTGGTCGTACGAAGATTTTACAAAAAGGACTTTCTTCGTTTTTTCAAGACCTTTGTTTTCTCTGAATATTTATGTATACCCAGGATGCCGTAAAAAACGGCGGACGGCGCCCAAAAACGCACCCCTCAAAAAAAGGACACTTTGTGATTTTATCATATTTAGGTGTTTAACTAACATATTAAACAATAAACACCTTTTAACGCAATTGTTCCTTACTACTTTTGATTTTTTCATAATTTTATCAGTCTATAAATTATGAAATAACAAAAATGCAATTTCTTCAAAATTCTGACGTGATGGAAACTTATCGACTATTTTTCCCGTAATCAGCACCCAAAAATATAGGATAACCAATACTTGAACATTAAAAAGGTTTTTCGTTGTAGGACTGTGTAATGATAAATCATACAGTTTTTTCAATATTTTTTTCTACTACGCCTACTTATCACCTTAATTTTTAGGTTTTGACAAAGTCGGAACGCGACCCCAGCACCGCAACTATGCGTCAGTGAAAAGTCGCCAAATACAGCGAGCCAATGCCGGCACCGCAAACACGCGTGTATCTGTCGGCAGCATACGGATCCGAAATGCAGTAACTATTAGAAAATATATCTACTGATTAATTATTTTGATTTTATTTTGTATCGAGTCATTATGTTAAAAATATTGTATAGGAAATTTTGGAATTGAAGTTCCTCATTCTGTTTTCAGCTTAGCTAGGAGTAGGGAGTATTCTTATCAAGTCGAGAGTAATAATTTTTCTTCCTAGTACGCGTTGCGAGATTTAATATATAGATTGGATTATTTAATTAATAAATTGTTATTGCTGATCTAGTCTTATTCGTGGAATTTATTAAACTTTTACACAGTAGCAGTTGAGCTTGAAGTTCGACAAGGTCTTAAACAAAGGGAAGGACTGGCCCCAATGCTATTTCACACGACCTCGGTGTTGGAAAACGTCCGTCGCGAGAAGCATGAAAAGTTTTCACACGAAAAGTACCGGAACAAATCTAATATGTTGCTTTTAAATTTTCATTAATGGGTTTCTAGTCTAATATGGGATGGTCCAAATATTTTTACTTTTTTATGGAATCCTCTGATTGTTGGTCTGTTCCACAAAAAAAACTTGTGATTAATACAAAAAGAGAAAAAAAATTGTAATACAACTATTCTAAAATTCACAACCTCGCGGAAATTGAATACACCTCAACCGCCTTCAACATAGAATAGTAAATAAATTAAACATCTATAATTAAAAAAAATCAATATATAACAAATATGGCTATTCCGGTGAACTACACAAGAAAAAGAACAAAAAACAACTAAATTTCTCTTAGATCCTAACATTTGCAAATTTAGAGCAAAGAATTTTTATTTTTCTTATTATGGAAATTTATTAGCCAGAATCGACAAAAACAGTTGACATCTTGACATACATTTCGTTGGCGAATAGAAATAGGTGTGGTGAACTTTGGATGAATCGACGTATTCGTTTCGGCATTGTTTATGCGATTATCTATGTGAATAATAATGGCAATGTGCAAAAATCAATAATTTCCACACGACTTGTTCGAGCGACCGTAATAAGTATTTTAAGTCGTGAAATTGTATCTTAGCTGAAATATGTGTCCTCTAAAGCCATACAGTGAGCACAATACAAAAGTAAATACCTTCAAGGTCGTAGCAATATTTTTTTTATTTTTTTATATTTTTATTTCTCATTCATATTAAGTGGAGACTTGTCTTAGCTGAACATGGAAAGCTTTGGAAAAAATGTTTACTGCCAATCCAAAAACAGCGTTCTACACTTAAACTTCAAGAGATTTTTTATATACAAAGATCGGCAGCAATACAAGAGCGCAGATCGTAAGCCAATTAGCGACTCCGAGTCTGCTGGGTCCAAGACAAGCCGATATTGAACAGCTTAGAATGGGGAACAGAGAATTTCTTTTATTTTCACTTACTTGCTTCGTCTGGATTCGGTATTGGCTCCATTTAGTTGATGTCGTAATATATCCAACGTAATCGAAACATAAGCCCAGCTCGATGTTGCGCTGCCGGTAATCCAATAATATTAATGGATACTTGAGATTGTGCACTGCACTTCACTTCAATTTTCAATTAACGCGTAAACGAATATCACATATACACGAAGTCTTGGAGGTCTTTATCACAAACTTATATGGAAAAAAATATAGGTTGTAGGTTCACTGTTCGATCATCGTATTCATGTACATTTACTTTTTTATGGCAATTATCTTAAAACTGGTATCTAGTACTAATGAAGCGAATGGAAACAAAAAAAAGCAATTGAAGCACTGCAAAAATGCACTATTACGAGGCGCGCATTCAAGCGGCAAAACTTCTCCTCAGACTTCAGAGCCAGACTCTTGAGAGCCTATTAAGACCCGAGCTTTATGGGGGCAGCACGAAAACATTTGTTATGGCGAGAGCAAGTTGAGACCACATCGCATTTGTTGTATTAGGTCATCACTTCTACACTATAACAAAAAATTAAATAGAAAAAGTCTCAACAAAAATGTCACGTACCAGTTTGATTTGCTAAAAATTAAGTGTTGGCATGGCATGTGGGGTCGGTGACAGAATTCCAACAATCCACATAATTATCATCATACTGACATTTCGCTGTTATACACTAAAATAAATATGGGGGAATCGGTAGTTTTTCATCCAAAAATAATATACCAAAAAAAACTTTTGTAAAAATTGGCGCCGTTTAAATATATTAAAAAACTACACACAGAAGTGAGAAACCAGTTTCTCTGGGTAAATAATTATAGTTTATGTCGCTTATGTAACTAATAAGCAAACAATTCCGAGCCAGGGGTTCCGCGTTTGATTTTTATCTTCAAGATTTGCATAAACTAGCGGGCAAAAGGTGTGCGATTTCTAAATTCTCTATTCTTAAATAACAAAACAACAAAAAAAAGGAAAAAGGTAAATCGATGCAGCAGTGTCCAAATGTGCATAGCAGTAACAATTGGAATTTTGCAGAATGGTTATAGCCTAGATTTAAAAGTTTTGAAAGGAACTACTAAACTTAAAACATTTCAACAAGAAACATGGTGTTTGAATAGCAAATTGTTGTGATTACTAAAGGATTGTAAAAAGCTGTTGACATAAAAACAAAACGTGACTAAGTTCTGACGAAATTCGAACTTTTAGAATAATGTATTTGAGACATATCAGAAATAACCGTTTATTTTGGTGGGTGAAAGGGAAAGGCCACTTTTGTGCTGTGTGATGGTAATGTAATATTAGGGGTGTTTTTTTAATCTGTTCCAGCACAGAACAGAACAGCTTCCATACAAAAGTCTTGTCCCCGATAATTATCAAGAACACTATCCAGCACAAGGGGAAATTTTAAATTTCCCTTTTCTCACATACGTTTTCTAACTTCACAGTTCACAAATAAAGTAAAATGTTTTGTTTACTGAATGAAAAACGATAAAAATTAATAGGGAGATAAATAAGACCGATCTTTATGTAATATTAGAAGAAATTAAAATGCCGAAAGCCATAATTTATGTAAATAAAAATGAAAATTTCCCTTGTCGTTTTTTTAATGTTCCAGGACAGAACAGAATAGAACAGATTAAAAAAACACGGCAATTTATTCATCGAGTGCAATTATTGAATCTGGCAACCCTCCTGCAGTTTTAACAACTTAACGAAAGAATCATTTTGTTTTTATATTTATTATTGGGTGGAGTGAATAGAAACTAAGTGTACACTTAAAGTAAACACTCCTGAACTGATTCGTTAAAAGTGAACGCTCGATTTGGTGTGAATAAAAATTCCCTCATTTAAATACAATTCATTCATGGGAAATTTTGGTTCACTCATGGGAAATTTTGGGATTAAATGGGAAATGTCATTTTTGTATGTCAAGTAGCAATAACAAAATTAAATTAGTAGTAATTTAAATTAGTAGTAAGTTCAGTGGCTATAAAATAATCGCAAAATTAAAAAAAAGAAGATAAATATGTTTATAAATATAGAAACGTGTAAAAGGAAAGTTTATAATACCCCAGCATCGGCGTAACAGGTGATAATTTCAAATCATTGTACCGATTTGAATTCGATAACGTGCAATGGTTAAGCAATCATTTCTTATCCGATGATGATGGAGAAACTCTTGGTGATGCAATTCCAAAAGTTGAAAGATTGAAAATATTCCTAAGATATCTAGGAGACCCCGGATTTCAAGTTGGAGTTGGGGAGGATATTGGCGTTCATGGAACAGCAGTTTCGAAAATGTTTTGGGTAGTATGTTGTGCTATTTGTGCGAACGCAGGGGAATGGATTAAATTTCCAAACAGCTTTGAGGAAATGAGAGAAGCAGAAGAAGAGTGGCAATTTAAATATAATTTTCCTGACGGAATAGGTGCTTTAGATTGCACTTATATTCAAATATTAAAGCCAAGTTTTCACGGGGATGAATACCCAAATCGGGGTTTTTCATTAAATGTGCAGGCGACGGTAAATGGGAAATTTACAAGTGTAGATGTTCAGTGGCCGCGATCTGTCCACGACTGACGAATCTGGCGAAACTCTGAAATATCCAGTATTCTTAATGAAAATTCTGCAGGAGCCATTTTGCTCGGAAATGAGGGTTATGGCCTGACACCATGGATTATGACACCTTTTAAAAATGCAACAATCAATGGAGAACAAAATTACAACAAATAACATACTCGTGAAAGAGTCACCATTGACGGGTATTTTGACAATTAAAAAGAGGATTTCCAATACTAAATACTAGAGTGAGATTGTCCACCGAAAGGGTTCCTAAGGCAGTTATGGCTTGTTGCGTGTGGCACAATGTAGCAAAATTTCAAAACGATTCAGATTTTCCCGCGGTAAAGCAAGACGAAACCAAATCGCTGCAATTATTCCACTTCCGTTTTAAAGTTCCACTAGCCTCAACTTTTAGGAGTGTTCACTCACAAACAAACGTAAAAATTGAATTTGTTTCACGCCAAAAAGAAGTGTTCACTCTATATAGAGAAATGACAGAGTGAAGTACCTAACGAAACCTAAAGAAGGCTATTTTTATTCACGCCAACTAAGTGTTCCCTTCAAAGGAAAGGGGACATCCATAAATTACGTGAGGTGATTTTGGCAATTTTTCGACCCCCCCTCCCCCTTGGTGAGATGTCGTGAGATTTGGCTAGACCTCCTCCCCCCCCCCTCAATCTCACGTGAGATTTTTAAAATTTTAAAAAAATTGTAGGATTTACACTATTATGCGTATTTCTTGTGTAAATACCTTAATCTGTGCTTGATTGCATTTAGAAATCATAATTTGTGTTGAAGAACAGTACCACAAAATCATAACAGCACCAACTCGGCATGCATCCAATATAAACTACAATACCTGTGGATTACCATTTATCAGGTGATTCTGCCTACCCTTTGGAAACCAACCTCAGGGTGCCTTACAGGGATAATGATTTCTTAACAAGAGAACAGAAAACTCGTGTATTTGTAGAGCAAGCATATGGAATATAAAAAAAATTTAGAATTTTACAATATATTGACATACGAAGGTTGGCTTTGGCATCCACTGATTCGTTTTTAGAGAGTAACGACTAGACTGTTTGAATAGTAATGGTTGAGCCATTTATGACTCTGGAGATATACAAACTTCGGAGCATTCTTCTATATATATCATCGTTAGGTAAAAAACCTGTGACTGAAAGACCCCCGGGGGGGTTATCCTGGAATCCGATTCGAAAGTCATGAAATTCGGAAATAAGAAAATGGTATCTTCCACCAATGCGAATTCGAATTAAATTTGTCCGCCTGTTATCGGATTTCAGTCCGCGAGTAAAGCCATTGGGCATGCGCTGCATTTATTTGTTTGTTTTAAAATATTGTAAAAACTCTTTAAATATTCTTGAAACAATTTATTGTTCGCATCAAAATGTCAAATTAAGTTAATAAATGAAGTTGGTTGGCTGAAAATAATCTCTTTTCGAAGATTTATCAGGCATCGCTACAAGCTTCCGTTTGCTTCCTACTTTCGTATCGCCTTAGAAAAGCGGAGTCTGAAGTCACAGCCAGCTTCTCAAATTGACGTTTGAGCCGCCTGTACATCAGGACACAGATTCAAGAAGTGCGGATCGGTTAGACCTCCATTCTTCACAACTTTCGACAATGATAACAAAATGTTTTCCAAATCTATCTTGGCCTCTAGTAACTATGTCAGAGCAGATGGTCGTCGATTCGAAATATGAGTCCTGTAAGATGCTTAGATAACTAATTATGTCGCCTGGTGCAAATATCTGCTTTTTGTAGTGACAATGCACCGCAGATAGCATGTGTTCTGACTGATGTGAAAAGAGTCGATTCTTAATATAATCTCTATGATTGCAGTAGGATTGGGTACATTATGCACTTGAGATTCTTAGGAGCGCATTAGGTTCCAGGTTTTTCAATTGGGCTTCTAGGCCTTTTTGTTTTGTTTAAGCTTAGACCCCCACACTACTTCATCGTAGGGTCGCAATCTGTCCAAAAATTGTGGTATAAGTCAATGCATACATTACTTTCGCAGTTTTTCCCAGACCATTGTATAAAAAGATAAGAATTTTTCATCACGTTTTCATTCCCAGATATTTAAATTATTTTCTTTACTTTTTTTTGGATGTTCCAGTTTGATGGTATTTGAAACAGTGAACAAATACAGTGTAAACGGCAGTGCAAAATTTTTATACCCAATTGCTATTGAGTCGAAATATAGTAATAGTATCACGTATACTTTTGATTCATTATTCCTTCTCTATTTGCAATATGTTTTGATAAAACCTTTCACCATGTTCATCTGATACTGCACCAAGATTTTCGTGAATGAAATCTAAGTGCGGGTCCGAAAGGCGATTTTAAAGATTTTCTCATTTACAGATATTGTACTTAAAATTGAAAAAAACAAAAAGATATTAAGAAATATTGCAAAAAAATTACAGAAAAATCGAAAAATACCCATTTTGAGGGCTAAAACCCCTTAAAAGTGGGCTTCTCGGAGTAGAAAATCGGTAGACTTTATAACACCTTATTAAAAAGCATAAAAAGAAGCGCTCTGCCAATTTTCAGCCTGTACCTAATTATTTCCGCTATATCGCTTTTTTCGGCCTAATTTACCTGTACTATTAATTTAACCCAGTTTTCTTGCGATTTTACACTGTTTCTTGCGGAAAAAAATTACGTGAGATTTGCGGAGACCCTCCCCCTCCCCCACGTGAGATTTGGTGAGATTCGGCTCGACCCCCTCCCCCCCTAAACACCTCACGTAATTTATGGACGCCCCCAAAGGAACAAGATACCGCTTTGTGATGGCAAAAACTTCATTAATTGGAAATACCGCATGCAAGTGCTGCTGGACGAACATAACCTCTCTTACCATATATACTAGAAGAAAAAGTATCAGAAGATTTATTAAAATCTTAAAATGACAAAAAGTGCAAAAATAGATAATCGGGCATGGACGACGCGCATCTTGTATTTAGTGCAGTAAAAAAACATTTTAATTTGCACAGTCTGGTAACAGCAAGATTATCACCCCTATCATGAATTCCGTACGGAATACAATTCCACTGAAAATACAATTTCCACTCAAGTTCGAAAGAGTGGGTAAATTCAAAAACTCATCACTGCCGCATCACTGCAGAATTCAGCCACAGACTTTCAATTGAAGCCTGTGGCTGAATTCTGCAGTGATGCGGCAGTGATGAGTTTTTGAATTTACCCAGTATCATGAATTCCACTGGAATTGATACCAAGCCATGCCATATAAAATTTAAATTCGAATCGTTTTGGACTGGTTCTACACGTTCAATTTACTTAGTTGAACGTGTAGAATCAGTCTTGTATGCAAATGTCAAACGATTTTAATACTCTTCGTCACATTTGTGCTTCTTTCGTAGGAGGTCCTAAACTGTTTTTCTCCGGCGGCATTTTCCCAAAGGGAATCAAGATCTACTAATTTTTTATATTGCGCAGCGGTTGTTATCTTTGCCATTATTTTCAAATATTTCTTTTGCCAAATTAATTTTACTTATTTTGTTGTGTTTAAAACTTAAAAAAAATGTAATTACCTTACAGTTTACTACTTACAACCAACTTGATTACAGTAATCACTTCACTTCCACCGCAAAAACCCAACGGAAACAAAAGGCGTAAATTTGACATTCCGGTGGAAATCATGATACCTAAATTTCCACTGGAACACATTTCGAAATTAAATTTCCACTCCAGTGGAATTCATGATAGTGTTTAGTGGAACGAAATTCAAAACGTCACTCCAGTGGAATTTATGATAGGGGTGTATGATTTTATCCTGTTTGGGATATCCCTAGGAGTATATTGCTAAGTTCTGGACCTCGAAAAACTTGTGGTACTTTTTTTATAAACAATTAAAGTTTTTTTACAACGTTTTTCGAGCTTAAAATGTTAATTACTCCGGTTCTATAAGTCGGATCGGGGCGAACTAAATACCAGTCTCTTCGTAATTTCCAATAAATCCTCGTTGGTTTCTGAAGTACATACATAACCTATAAAAGTGAAAAAACGAGAAAAAAACAATATTTTTTTCAATTTAATCCCCAAGACAGTCAACAGGACCAATTTGCATCAAACTTTTAACAAATATACTTTTTGATGTTATAGATTTTTTTTTAAATGAAAGGTCCCGAAATTCTCTACCAGCTCTGTTAAAAAATTTTAATTTTCTTTCAAAATGGCCGAAAAATGCAATTGTTATTATTTGAGTTATAAACAAATAAAAAAAAAGTAAGTTTTTTATAGTATTCGAAAGGTGGCATCGAGACCTACATTTTGAAAAAAAAATTTTCATTTTCAACTTAATGGCATAAAATGGCAGGCATTTAAAATTTTAGATAACAAATGCAATTTTGGCCAACGAGTTCAATGTTTTGACACCAATATATTGGTAAAAGTTTAATGCAAATTGGTCCAGTTGACTGCCTTGGGGATTAAATGAAAAAAATACTGTTTTTTCTCGTTTTTTCAGTTTTGTAGGTTATGTATGTACTTCAGAAACTTGAAACCAACGAGGATTTATTGGAAATTTTATTACAAAGAGACTGGTATTTAGTTTGCCCCGATCCGACTTATAGAACCGGAGTAATTCACATTTTAAGCTCGAAAAACGTTGTAAAAAAACGTTAATTGTTTATAACAAAAGTAGCACAAGTTTTTCGAGGTCCAAAACGTAGCAATATACTCTTGGTGATATCCCAAACAGGATAAAATCATAATCTTGCTGTTACCAGACTATACCTATCTTTTCATTTTTTTGGCCTTTTTTTACTGCACTAATTAGATTAAAATATATCTTACGAAATCCGGAACGCTCTAACTTCAACCTTTGAAAGATAAGGAGTCGTTACACACTTAATGTTGAGAAAGAAGTTTTTAACGTTAAAGTTAAAGAGAATACGATGCTTGATAGGCAATCTCTGAGGTTTGATACTATATTACGGCAGTTAAAAGATTGTGGTGCTCAGAAGGAAGAAGTGGATACAATTTGCAACCTGTTCCTAACTTTGTCAAAAAGCTAGGATATGATTGTGATAACTCCGGAAACCGAACAAGATGAAAAACTAATAATTGAATTCGCAAAAGGGACATTTTTGGATGAGGTGTTGAAACAGCTTTAATCGTGACATTTAAGGAAGCAAGTAAAAGAAAAAGGCCCTGCTGCATTCTCTGCCTGCAGAAATGCAGATGTCATATGCGTTGAAAAATTGGCTATAAAAGAACAGATTGTGATCAGATCGAATGGCATCAAAATCAGAAGTCAGGAAAGAGTAGTAGAAGATAATGAAGAGAGGTACCAGAACCGGAAAACATCTAATTCAGATGGAAAGTATCACGAAGTAAGCGAAGTAGCCCAGGTAATGATGGGTATTCTGCAGGAACTGAACATGTAGTGAATGAAAAACCTCGGTTATTTAATATCGAAAAAGTAAATTCACCTGTAAAATAAGTGTTGCGAGAGGAACTCAACTTTGGACAAAATCCTATAGAATGAAGCAGCAACTTATATACTGAATAGGAGAATAACTAAAGCGTTAAAGGAAAGGAAAGCATCTGCTACGTGCTAGGGGAGCAAACCGAATGTGTCAAAGTTGAGGATCTTAGGTTGTGCTGCTCATCTACATATAACCAAAATTTGTTGAGCTAAATTTGATTCAAAAAGTAAGTAAGTTTCTGTTTAAATTCATAGTTGTATAAGAGACCAAATAAATTAAATGCAGCAAAGAAGCATCAAGGTCGCTGTCAAGAGGAAATAAAAGAACTAACAAATGTTAACCGTGAGATTCATGAAGAAGCTGTAGGTAGATGAAGCCTGTGAAATGAAAGCACCAATCTGGATGAATGACTGTGAAATGGCCTGCAGTGTGATGTATGCAGGTGGACGATGTTCGTCATTCGAAGAAATAAAACAGCAGAAAGTTAAAGATAATTGGAAACAGGGTGTTGTAGTGAGATCATGCTACAGATAAATCTCACTAACAACAATTTCACAAAATACAATGTTACATCATAACCGCAGCAACATAAAAATAAACTCAGCCACAATGTAGCACACAGGTGTGAAACAAAATAGAACATTCAATTGCTAAATAGCAATGAACCCCTAATCCACAGACGCATCAAAAATCCGATGCAATAATAATTATTTACGGTCACCGCGACGAAAAAATGTAAACAAATAAAGTTACATCATGAAATGAAGTGCAAGAACCATGCACATGTGACTCAAGCAATTTCAGCAACAATGAGCTGATTATGGAAGAAATGCTTTACGATAAAAAATTGGGAAAGACCCGGAATAAGAACACTGGCATGAAAATGAGAATGTAAGTTGGACAATTTAAGTAGGGGTAAAATAGAATAAAAGTTTTTGGATATAAATAGGGAACCTTAGAATTAAGACTTTACTCTATACTTTATAATATTATACACAAGACCGAGAAGGCACTACCGGCAGCTCACTGCTGGAACGCTTTGGTGGTCATAAATAAAAAAGGAATAAACAACAAAGTATAACGTCACAAACTGCTATTTTCATTAGAACCAAATTGATTCAACGTGGGATTCAGCACCGCAGTACACCAGCATTACACTGTACAGAAAGCACAGTGTCCACATAGTGTAGTGTACACCGACTGTTCTCTGTGACTTTCAAAGAACTGTAAGTATCCGCTGGGGTTTCACTGTGGACCTCAAGTGTATGGTATATTCCATCTGAATCCGATCATCAAGGGCCCTCTATATTAAACTGATGACTGCCACGATGGCCAGGTTTGTGAATACACTCTCAGAGCCTTGTCTGGCCAGTTAATTGTCTTTAAAGTGCTGATCATCCGGGATCTTATCAACGGTGACTCGATTAAGATCACCGGTGCAACAGGGCCGCGTTGGTAATCCCAAACTAATTTGAGGATTAACATCTGCTTATTAGCATAGCTCCTTCTTAAGTTAAATTAAGTTATTGTAGGTAGATGCTTATGGGCAGTTCTAAAAAACAGGAATTTTAGTGGGGTCGGCTCGTGGATTCATCATTTTACAAGCTATGTCCTTAAAGTTGAATTCAAATAAAAGTTTACATCGGTTTCTATCTAATTGGGCATTCAAAATCAGTTATTTCAAACAAGTATTTATAGCTCAAAATTATCTCCAAATAGTAAAAATTAGTCAAAATTATCACTTCCCTGTAAATGAATGAATGGACTTAGGACATAAATAATAACCGCAATTCATGTCATGCCGCAAGAATTGCTGAAAACCGACTCAAGCCTAATAGCAGATGCTATACATCCAATCCTGGAAATAGCACGGAACACCTGTACCTTTCCGGCGGATTACACGGAAGGTGTCATGGTCAAACTACCAAAAAAGGCGGGCCTAACAATAATAAGAGAGGCAGTAGACCGAACGCCTAGAAGACAGCTGACTAGATTCAGAAACGATCCCTCCTGCATAGACCGGTTGCCTAGATACTTTCGTCATAATCGTTCTTATAGTAATAAGCAGCCATATTCTTTTCAAAAATCCTTACAAATAAAGATTACAAACTAGAGAAATCACTATTTATCATCAACCAAGAACAAAAATTTCACCAAAAATGGCAACTGATTCAACGACAGTGGCCTCAAAAATCGAGTGAACTAAGTTCAGCTGAACTGAGCACAAAAACAAACTGTGAAACAATTTTGAGTTGAGCTAAAGCTTAAAAGTCTAGCTCAGGTTCAGCTTCAGCTGAGCGAAAGCTTAAATCGACACTGTAAAACCGGGCATACGAGTTCTAAATTTACATCAGGAAGCAAACCGCAGTACTAAATCAAAGTAGGCTTTACCCACTATAAATCCACGACAAAAAGAAACTTCATCTGTGTCTAATTTAAATAGTTTTTTATATGGCAAAACTAAGTTCCGGAATCACCTTTGTTCCATTAGTTCGCCATGTCGTTGGCACGTTATGGTGTAATGTGTAGTAGTAATCTTAGTACGAGCGATTGTAATTTTGGGGTTATGAGGTGTCAGGTGGATGTTGAAGGAGATGACAATAAACCCTGCGTTTGAACTCTTGGATGCTGTAGGAGTTTGGAAATACTGGCTGCGAAAGATTGTAGGCAGAGGGAATAAGCTGAGTGGGCTAATCTGGTGTTGCGGGTGCAAGGATACCGTGGATGGAGAGCGTATATCAGTCACTAGGGTAGTAGCGATAAAGTTTTCTCATGACTACCATATTACTACGTTGGCTAAGAGAGTCGATGGTGGTGCAAATGGGGTCGTGACCGGAGCCATTTTTTGCACTTTATCTAGCTTTATCTAGTTTTTTTCGAAGCCCCACCCCAAATAAGTGAGTTATATTCCAGATGAGGTCGAATGTAGGATTTGTGAATTTCAGAAACCAAAAGCACCGAGATGCTTTTTTGGCGACTTCGAATATGTGGCCATTCCATCGCAGGTCTTTCCTTATTGTCATGACAACGATGTAAAGGGATTGGAAGGCAATAGTTCTACACCATCCCCTGACACGAAAAGGAAAATGTTGCAGGTTTTACTGGAAATGTGACAGTAGTTCTTTTTGGAAGTATTGAATTGGAGTCAGTTTTAACGGCGCCAAAGAATGAGTTCAATGTCTCTTTTGATTGAGTTAGACATAAGTCCACGATTGTTAAGACAAGGTCTGGTACCCGCTTGTCTTGCATTTTCGAAGACGTGAGAATAATGCTGAGTACTGGCATAAACGAAGCTGTAAAGTGGGTTTGACGAGACAGACAGAAGGTCGATTAGGAAACGAGTGGTTGATAAAATTGATCCGGCCGATATGTGGTGTGAGGAGGATGGGAGCCGGAAGCAATGCCAGAAGACTGAAAAAAGGCATCCTCTGCCCGATACATAAAAAAGGAGATATCACAAGGAGCAACAATTATCGCGATATAACGTTATTATCGTACCGTGAATAAGTTATTCTCCGCTATCCTACAAAACAAGATGGCCCTACACGCTAGAAACATCATAGGCCAATACCAGTGTCTTCAGCCCAGGCAAATCAACAACCGATCAAATTGTCATCTTGAGGCCGGCGATGGAAAAATGTATAGTTTCAAAACTCTATCCGATACCTCTTCATAGACTTTAAAGCCGCCTGTGATAGCATAGGCAATTTAGAACTCTATTACTCTAGCCAATTTAGAACAGAATTTGGCATCCCCAATAAGCTGCCACGACTATGTAGGTTGACAACTGACATGTAGATATGGACTGCTAATTGACAACTTTCAATGGCACCATTTTTCTCCAGAAGAAGAAGACTTTTTCTATGTAAACGACATTTTTTTTTCGTATTTAGAGGAAAATAAGTAATAAGATGTATGTTATAATTGATAGAAATAATTTTCCATCATTATTTTTTATTTAGTAGCAGTTTTTTCGTTAAATAAATGTATTTTTTTTTTAAATATGTGAGGGTTCTTTCCCTCTGTTTAACGAACTTTTAAAAATAACGAAAGTGAGAGAAAGAAGAAAAACTCTATACCTGTCTAGTTTTTTCTAATTATGTTTAAATCGCTGACATGCACTGAACTGTTTTTTATTTTAAAACCGATTAAAGTTCATAGGATTTTAACGGGGGAACGAGACAACAATAGTTTTTGGTGCCACTTTTTTGTATGGGATTTTGTTTATTTAGCAGTCCATATCTATATGTCAGTGAGGTTGACCATGACCAATACGACAAGGCAAATAAAGATATCCGGAACAATGTCCAGACCAATCAACATCTATAATGGATTTCGACAAGAGAATGGTCTGGCCTGCCTCCTTTTCGACCTGGCGTTGGAGAAAGTGATCCGAGATTCAGGAGTGACATCGAGAGGCACAATCCTCCACCAGTCCACCCAATTACTGGCTTATGCAGACAATATTGACATCATTGGAAGAACATCAACATCTATACAAGAAGCTTTCACCCAGATTGAGCGGGGGCGGCAGGAAAGCTGGGACTGCACATCAACGAAAGCAATACAAAGTAGATGGTAGGCTCGTCTGCAAGAACACCTAACATTGGTGCCGCAATCAAGGTAGAGGAACACGAGTTAGAAGTAGTAAAATCATCTACCTACCTTGGGTCAATAGTAGCAGCCGACAATAGATGGAATCAGAAATACGCGCACGGCTGATAAAAGCTAGCTCGTATGAGTGAAGATGAACCTGCTCGGAAAGTTCTCTACGGTAAGATCTATGGGGTGCAACAGCGAGGGAGACTAAACATCCGCTGGAAGCCTGGCGTAGACCAGGACGTCCTGGATGACATCGACTCAGAATCTGGAACGGTGGAGAGAACAGTTGCGAGAGGCCAGGACCGAATCCCGGTTGTAGAGCCGTCAAAGAAGAAGAAGATATGTGGTGGCGTTTAGATTTGACGCCTTTAATTGAGCGGCCAGCGAGATAACTCTCTTTCTTCTTTAGAGCTGAGTCAAAAGCAACTGCTTGGAATTTAGCTAAGAGAGCGGGTGCCATACTCTATCAAAAACCTTGGAGATATCTAGAACGATCAAACTAGACTCACCAAATCGGTGCATACTTTGGTTGCGGTGTTCAGTTAGGCAAACTTTAGAATCATATAAATGATATTTACGATTTGTTGAATCTACATACTTAACATAATGTAATAAAGTTTCAACTAACCAATCAAATAATCCAAACGATTTCAAAAGTAGATGTTTTAATCAATGAATTTATTAGTAAAAACTTCTTTTATGTTTCAATAAAAACAAAATTAAGTCTACGTAGTGATTTTACTATTATTGATTTTTTTTGCTTTTTCATCTGATGCTTTTTTCATTTTTATAATTTTTTAAATGTTCGCTTAGTTTTTTACTTCTTTTATATGTACATGGGCACGTGCTTCAAAATGCAAATCCGCCAGGGCTGGTACCCCATTTTTGAATATGTATGTATTTACCACATTTCCTTTTCCGTTTTCCACAAGTGAATAATTTGTTGTCATTTCACTGATAACTAATTTAAATTTATTTAAAGTTATAAATATATTTCTGCATCGCCCTGTATATTCTTTAGGTAAAAATTTGTGGATAAATTTTTCGGTATCTGCTAAAATAAAACATCGATGAAGTCTTTTTCTGAGAAGCGTGAGGGTAAACAAAAAAATATATTTTGGTTTGGGGACCGATCGATTTCAGCAAAACAATATTGGGCTGGGTTAAGCTCTGTCGACACAATTTACTAAAAAAAGGTTTCCTTCGCCATCTTTTGCACAATCATTCCACTTATCTTTTAATACCCTTTTCATCAACGCTTCCATTCCTCTCAAGAATTTAGTAGTAGTATTTAGGCAGGGTAAAAGGATCTGCAAATTATGATTGTCATTAAGGGTTTTTTTGAAGTGCTTTTAGATTTACGTATATTTTCTTACTCCCGCTTTTAAGATTGTAATAAACGAGTAAAACGTGTGGGTCAACTTTCTTCATTAAAAATAAGTTTTCTTCAGAATTGAACAACTTAAAAAGGAAGAGAAGAGGGTTTTCAAATAAGGTAAAACCAACTACATATAATAAAATTTATATCGAAAAAAAACAATCTAAAAATACGGCAATCGCCAACAGAATAATGAAGCAGAAAAAGCTTGGAGAAAAAAATTAACAAAAGCAGAAGAAAGAAAGATAACGTGACAACAGAAAACACATTTCAAGATAAAAATCAAAGATCTTTACGTGCAGATGATGTCATTTTTTTTCTCCAGTATAAATTTCCAGATCCAGAATGACCGAAAAGTCGAGACGTTGCGTAAAGTGAAGGTTGACCTGCTGTTCGGGCAGTCGGGAACTCAGCTGCCGTGTACTGCAAATATCGACCCAGCGGCCCCCGATGACAGAACTTTCCACTGTCTCGCTTCGTTGTGCGATGATTTGTTATCGATTAAACATCTGTTAACGTCCTGAATTAACCAGGTCGGCTGTGTGGCTAGGGGGCACTGTGACTATGGATGTTATTCCCCAGCCCCTTATCAGGGTTGAGAGGTTTATCAACAAAACAAATTTACTTTTCGCTTTTAATGTAAGAAAAAAAAATCACTTTTACAAGTTCCGTGTTCACAAAACTCGGCTTTGAGCCCAAGGCCTGGAAAACTCACACTTTTCACTGTCACTTTGTACTGACGAGGAAACTATGAGGATAGCGACCGAAGTAACGATTTTTCAAGCACTTGTATCACTGCTATTTTCAGTAGTTGTGTAGCAGCCTCAACAATTTTATGTAAAATTTAAAAAAAACAACACTTAATTACAAACAAATTACTTAAGAGCTCTGCTCT
Organism: Thereva nobilitata; assembly: GCA_963855945.1. Classification (NCBI taxonomy): domain Eukaryota; kingdom Metazoa; phylum Arthropoda; class Insecta; order Diptera; family Therevidae; genus Thereva; species Thereva nobilitata. The sequence continues at coordinate 164,620,225 of OY979694.1, forward strand.
GAGGTTTAGATAGAATCTAGGCACGGCGAACGATGAAAGAGCGCGAAATGCCTACACGGCTGTTGACGGAGCGACGTCCAAACACATCTTTGGCTATACCTGCCGTCTGAAACTCACCGGTTGTTGATAGGCATCACCCACCACCTTAAAGTTCTCCAGTGTTCCCCTAGAGGCCTTGGTAAGTTTTACTTGGAATTTTTTTCGATGTATATACACATAAATATGTCAAAGCTTTAGCTCACAAACGCGATTACAACGAGTGTGTGGGGTTTTGTTGCGATAGTCCCCGTCTCTTTTGTAGTGTTTACACCGTGCGGTTGCTTGCAGCAACACATTATCCCCACCGGGTGCCAGGGCAACAATGTTGATGTTGTCATAGCTGCAGATAACGCCTAAACAGTCGGCATTGATAACAGGCGCCCCCCGATGGGGAGATTCTATCCAAGAATTGTCTCAGTTGACGATGGCGCAGCATGTGTGCCATTTGTAAGTCCAATGTTTGATGCTGTGACGAGGGCCCACGCTTCAATTAATAATTCAGCATTTACCTAGGAAAGTCGTAATTGCTATTTTTTTCCAACAAATTTCTAACCTGAACAATCGAGCGACTTCCACAGATTTTCGACTTTGACTCATGGACACGGCGGCGCGCAATCGTGCAATGAATTATGTAGGTGGGTAACGTGGCCTAGGCTATCACTTATGCATTAAATTCATTAATTAACCGCTAAATGTGATTTTTCTTTAAAATATTTCCACATCTATTTTCAGCTAAATTTTTCTTATATCGTGAGTAAAAGTGAAATTCGTTTCTTGTTCAGTTTCTTCGCAAATATGATAATGCTGTGCAATTCACCATGAAATCGTAATTAAAAATGACGTCTTGATTTTATGCGAGTTAATTTTATGGCATGTTACAGTAAATTATTATAAAGCAGCGTAAAAAATGTATATGTTCTTACATACTTTATATGGGTGTATGTATATGCAGCTCTAAGCAAGCATATGGAACAAGATTAGACGATTTCAATCGCGGCGCCTTTGAAGTGATAAGTGCATACGTTTTTTTAAGTCGTATTAAGTTTATAGCGTCATATCCGGTAAATTCTAAGAACTCGACCTGTGTTATGTGACCCGAGTAGTTTGACTGGCTTTGCGCATGGCCTGGCATGGTGTTTTGTTTTCGAAACTCGTAAAATTGGTTATTTTTAATATGAAATCAAAAAAACATGCCCGAGGTGCACTCAGTCAGCACAAAATTATTTCCTATTTGTCATTGTGACTTTTAAAATTATCCTTCGAAAATATTTTTTTGTCTAAAAATGAAAAGCTTTTTTGATATTTGACATACTAAGCTCAGGAATCGACCTTTGTACTAGCAATCGACCATCTCTTTGGTCACATCATGGTAGATCCCAAGCGCTTGTGGTGGAAAGGCCGTTTAATTTTCTGAATCGTGAGTTTTGGATCCCGTATTATGTGGAATGTGGAAGTACAATGCACCTTTTTAAGCACAGCCCTGTATCCGCGTAGTTTGGCCGTACTGCCTTTGCCATTAAAAATGCCTTAAAAAAGTCACAAAACTCTATTAAAAAAAGGCAAAAGCGCGTTTGAGATAAGTCCGCGTAATGTGAATCCACCATTAGGACGGCGCTCAAGAAGGTTGCGATGGATCTGGCGTTTGTAAAACTCTTGGATGTTGTGGAAGCTCAGGAATACTGATTGGCAAAGGTAGTTCCACAGTTGAGTAGTTTTATTTATGAACGAATTTCGTGTCTGAGAGTGGGCAAAAATGGGAATAGTAGGTAGTGGAAAGTTCCCGAATGCACTAGGAAAACAGAGCTTTTACTTCGATAGAAGAATAACTGTAGCAATAGTGGATCAAGTTTTTTCAGAGCTGCCACATGCCTACGGCCGACCTTTTTGTTTTTTATCTATCCACGTGGTTTTTGATGCAGCATGCAGGATAGTAATTCGCATTTTTTGGGGCTTCGGTTCGTTTCCAAGGTTACTGATATCGGGCATTTTCATAAATGCAGGTTGCGTGCGCAACTGACTTATTCAGCAATGGAAGTGTGTTGCTGAATAAGTCAGTTGCGCACGCAACCTGCATTTATGAAAATGCCGATCTTCTCTTGAATTCTTGCAAGAGCACTCCATACACGAAGGCTTTAGTATATCATCACTTCATTGGCACGGAGTCCAAAATTAGGGGCTCACATACGAATACGATGGAGCGAAGCCACTCCTAGAATACTCCCACCTATCTAAAATTGTAAAAGTGACGGTATTTCCTATGAATAATTTCCAGACAATTTTTATGCTACGACCTTAAGTTATAAGCAATTTTGATGTTAAATTGGCCTTAGTTGGTACTTTTTTAGTACTTTTTCACCAAAGCTTATGTCGAAAAGTACCAAATAACAATTAAGTATATTAAAAACTTTTGAAAACGTATATTCGTGAACACGGATACTGCTGATAGAGACTCCCTCCATTGAACAATTTTTTTCTCAAAATATACCCAGAAATCAAGCCTTAACGGATTAGCATTTTATACCAATGACACACTTGTGGTATAGCAATTGAGATCGAGATATTGTAGTTTAGTCATATTGCAATATAAAAATGTGAAGACACACTTGCATTAGTATACTGAGTTGTTTTGGTTGTGACTTATCTGTCAGATTATTGCAAAACAAAAAAAAATTTGTTCTGCTGTTAAATATGTATAAAAATATTGTCAAATTATGATTAATTTATTGTTGTTGTTTTATTTTACTGGCTGCTAGGAGCCAGTGTACCCTCAGTGGGTCCCTTATGATCTCGGCCTTTGCAGCCATATGACCATGATTCTTTGATGAAACAACTTTTTGGCCTTAAAATTAACTCGACCTCAGTGTTCAATAGTCCCATGCATAAGGCCAAAGCAGAGGGGATTTCGTCAAAACTTCGCTTATATGTGATGCAGTCAATTGTTCAAAATTTGTGTTGTCCCATCCAACGTAGCCACTACGCAGCTGGGTAAGCGTCTTAAAATCCGTTGATATTCAAAGTCGTCAAGTTCTTTGAGGTCTAACCAGGCATTATGAAGGTTTAATTAATAATTACACTCTGTTCTCTAACGTTAATTATGTATTGAAAACCAAACCCCTACTGCCCTTTAATGACTTCTCATCGTCAATGTTTTGTGATTTAATCAAGGAAACGATTAATTTATATTAAAAATAAAAGTGAAATTTTAAATTTTGAATTCTGACAGATTCATACAGGCAGTGCTGCCAAAATAAAAATTAAAATTCTGTACTAAAGAAACATTTTGGTTTATGTTCAAACTATTTTCTGGTTGACATCTTGGACCGGTTCTACACATTCAACTTTGCACTCCACTTTTTGACGTTCAACTTTTTTTTCTCTTCCACTCCAATGCAAAGTTTGAAATAGACTAGAGTTGAAAGGAGAATGGAAAGCAACTCAGGTTGGGAAGAAAATTTGCGTTCAACTTTTGTGTTTTCGTTCAACTTTTTTAAGTAGGCGTATGAATAAATTATGAGTGCTCACGGATAGCAGCGACAGTAAAATTGTGTTCATAGTGAACATTTTCCTCGTTATAGCTATAGGCTAATCTCACATGAGTCTGAATTCGGACTCTGAATGATCAAATGAATTGTGCCATGTCACATGAATCAGAAATTTCAAACGGTCTGAAAAAATTTAGACTACTCAGTCTGAAAATGTAGTCTGAATTTTTCAGAATTGGAATAAAAATTCGCTCTCTTACATGTTTTCTTATCGCGCCATGTCAGATGGGCCTGAATTTTTCAGTTAAACAAAAGGCGTGCGTCTCTAAGGTTATACTAAAAAGTGACGACAAAAAATTATTTTCATGTATCTGAAAATCTGTGTAAAATAGATCATCCAGATTATTTAAAGCTGGAATTAAAAAATTAAAAAAACTAAATGTACAAGATCTGCGTTGGAGTAATCATATTTTCCTAATTGCAAAACAAGCTTCACAATGCTTGAGATTTCTCAGATACAATTTCCTCCTCCAGCCCACAGTGGGGCCAAATCGAAAAAACCCGGACAAAATTCCAAAAAGGTAAATAATCGTTTTCAATCGTCATAAAATTGATGACTCGGGGGTTTTCGGGGTCGCTGATTACGAATCTGAACTCAGAATTCCAAAATTCAAGATGGCGGATCCAATATGGCGGACAAGGTTTTTAAAATGTATGTATATTCTGTCCAAGATTAGAATATGGCGGTTTTTAGCTTTATTGGTAAGAATGTCACATTAATTTATTCTTTGAAACCAAAAAACAGTTAAAAGTAGTTTATTGAAATAGTTTTATAGTGTTTTTTTGTTTTTGTTTTTTCCAATTAACAAGTTTTTAGTTAACACAATAAATAAAAATTATTCAGTAAATTTGACCATCAAAATGAATGTTATTTACATATTGGACAATTCGCAATTCAGTATATTTTTCTTGATAAATACCTTCAACCATTCATCATTGATCTCAGAAAATCTTCTTTCTGTACGATGCACAGTGCGGGGCCAAATGGTAAAAAGGCGAACAAAAGTCCAAAAAGTAAAGAAAAATAAGGGATAGATGTTCACATTCAACGGTATTTTGAGCAGTCTGTGACAAAGAATCAAGAATATATACTATATATAGGGTGTATCACGAACAGTGACAAAGCGGCCGGCTGTGGATAGGTTATAAATAGACGAACAAAAAATCGTATGGGGGGAGATCGTAACGGTTTAGCATCTAGGACGCTTTAAAGTTTTTTTTAGAGTTTTACATATCACCCTGTATTTTTGTAACCCTGTGACCGATTTTCATGAATAAGGTATCAGTGTACAGAATACTCCCACCTATCTAAAACCGTCAAAATCAAGGTTCTACCATATCAACTTCCAGAGTAATAAGTCGTCAAAGTCAAAACTTTGGTTTTTTTTCACCAAAATTTCAAATAAAACCACCTTTTTCTCCAAAAAATACGTAGTTAACTAAAATTTTTTTTTGCAAAATTGGAAAGCTTGGACAATTTCCTATGAATAATGTCTGGACAATTTTTATCCTACGGCTTTTACTTACATATATACACAGCAACGTTTGTTAACGTGAATAACTTTTGTTATTCACGCAATGCATGCATTTTGCTACAAAAAGTGTGATTAAAATTAGACGAGCAAATATGAGCAGCTAAAATTTTGATATTTCATTTGTTATATGATAATCTACGATCTCTAATAATTTTTAAGACTTAACAATGCTTAACATTTTACTTTTTCACTTCGAAACGACAAATTTCTATTTATTTGTCAGGTTAAAAATCACATGTGCTGCTCTTCTTCTCATAATTTTTTGGTTAATACATTGCAATTGCACAAATGGTTATAATAATTTACTTACTTTGAGGAGTTGATTCCATTTTGTTTGAAGGAAATTGCTAATATTTTCAAATATTTTCATGCATTCAAACACGCGTACACGTATCGCTCTTCTAAACGTAAACACCGATCACTCGCAAGAACGTTATGTTTCAACTGATATCTAAGCTGCTGTAGTCGAGTTGGGGAACTAGTATGAGAGAATTTGATGTCACCAGGGCCCACTGTAGCCAATGTTAAGGTAGAAACAGAATGGCACGGAGACCGTGGCGGAGTCCGCCGCTCAGAGAGTTTCCCATACATTTAATTTCTCCCCAGTCGGCGCGGACAAATTAAATGTATGGGAAACTCTCTGAGCGGCGGACTCCGCCACGGTCTCCGTGCCATTCTGTTTCTACCTTTAGGTTCAAAAATCCCCATTAGGGACTTTCATTTTCTGGACTTTTGTCCGCTTTTTTTCGATTTGGCCCCACTGTGCAGCCGCCGCACAGTGGCGGGAAACGCCAGTGTTCCACCCAAATTACTGTAGAGGTCGTAAATTTTAAGTTATTGAGACAATTTTTTTTTAAAATGTTCATCTTGAATTTACCTATCGATCCCTCTAGCCGGATTTTGAAATTTGATTTCTTATTTTTTGTAATTTATAATAAAAAATCTAATTTTTACTAAAAAATACTTTTTTTTCTATTAAATTTATTCTAACGGGCCATAAATTTGAGTTTTCGTAACAATTTTTTTTTTAAAATCTTCGTCTTTTAATCAGCTACCACAATGACTTCCACTAAATATATAACGTTCTGCCTCCTCGGCAATTTTTTTCCCGCAACGTCTAGATATTAACAAGTCTTTCATCTTCATATGGTTAGTAAGTGAAAGGCGAACAGCTATATGCACACATTCTTCAAATGACGATGTCAGGGTACCAGAGAGAGAGAGAGAGAATGCAGCATTTTTACACACAACTAGCCAGCAGAAGATTTTATGATTTTATATGGGGATGAACTTGATGTATTGGTGCAGATTTACTATTTATGAAAAAAAAGCTGATTCAATTTTCCTTCCTTTTCTGTTCTGCATACTTTATCAAAGAGAGAGAATCTGGCTTTGTCTCGCCGAGGTCACGATGTATGCGTTGAACCGGTCTTGTGTATACTGAGGCTATACCACGGTATTTTTCTCAATTGAGTTATTGAGTTTCAATGTTCTGTATACCAAGTGTACACCGTGATCTCTTTTCAGTATACAGAGACACACTTGCGGTTTAACCCAGTAGGAATTCTAGGTAGCACTTACCGATGGAGCACTGATATAAGTAGTCATCTGGTAAGGGGTACTCATATTTTCTTAGGTGTTAGAAGAGCCCTTATATAACGCAGTACAAGAGAAGGCAGATGGTAAGAGGTAATCCAGAATTAGACCCAAAGAAGTTAGAAATTTGCCCGATGACTCCAATACCATTACAAAAATACGAAAACAAATGAGTCATCGGGTAAATTTCTAACTTCGTTGGGTCGAATTCTGGATTACCCCTTACCATCTGCCTTCTCTTGTAATGCGTTATATAAGGGCTAATCGATGAGCAGTTCTGTACGTACTCAAAGGTAAGTACTTATGTAACTACCCTAAGGAAAGTAAAAAGTAAGGCCTTACCTCCTATGACATCGTGTGTAAAAGTAAGTACTTCTGTAAGGGGTATGATAAGGCCTACCCCTTACTAGTGAGGCCTCATTTCAGTACTTCTGTAAGCTTACAAGTCCTACTGGGTATTATCTTCGCATGGTTAAGGCGACATACAATACCTTGCCTTGCTCTAGATGATCACCCCCTAAATCTGAAGAAAGGACACCAATATGAGGCAAGCTATTAGTCATCACGAGATATTGATTGCTACAGATGTTCCTATGAAGTAGCAAGCAGATGTTCCTATGAAGATCTTAACGTTTTTACCGACACTTCATCACAGGCTTTGAGCTATATAATTCCTGAAACCTGGGCCTGTACTCCCGAATACGAGAAGATAAACGAAACGAAACGAAATAACAGGACGAGAATATATTTCCTACTTCTGGAGACCATTGTTAAGTACGAATTGTATTCCCATATGAATTGTGAATCAGTGATACTACCAACATTGTCGTTACAAAACAATAAACAATTTTGACAGTTACGGACGCATTTCAATTGTGAGAAGTGGTGTTTTGCGTAAAGAAATGATAAATCCGTGTTTATTCGTAAGTTCTGATGATGAAAGCGATGAAGAATGTCCCCAAAGGGATAGCTCAATTCCTGGATTCGTGATAGCTCAGTTCCTCCTGCCTGCCTCCTGTTCCTTGCAGGTGTTTCTTGTTGGCTCTTAGCTTTTTTTTAGAAAAAAATTTGTAGTCACTCAACACCTAATTCTCGATCTAAGAATTCACGTCTTTTGCAAGAGGTCCTTCTGCATTGCAATCAAGCGCAATTTTCTCCAATAACTTTTCAGATGTAAATCTGCCCTCAGCCGCTCTAACAAGGTTCTTGGCTAAGTCCGGGTTCTTCTCCATGAAGGAAGCGATAACTGCCTTGGGTTTGTAATTTTTGACCTATTATGCAAAATAAATTGAAACTATCAAAATAATTAACAATTCCATCTTACATTTTAACCTCAAAACCGCTGACACATAACAACAAGCACTAACGTCTGAACGAAGACGATTACCGTTTGTTGAGATGAAAACGAGACGATATCGTGTTGCCAGGTAGCATTTTGACAAAATGGTTTCCTTTTCGTTTAGTTTCGTCTTCGGGAGTACAGGCACTGTATAGTGATTTTGTTCAGTGCAGATTTATACGATCAAAGCCATTCATACGATATGTATTTTTCGATGAGCCCCAAAACAAAATTATTCTCGGAATACCCATAATGTATTGATGTATTTCCCACACCAGACACAAAATAACAAAAGAAATTTTCACAAAGCAAGGTGTGAACCAAGCCCATGGGCCAATAAAGCTAATCCAGAATATTACTCGGGGCATTTGTACTGAGGGACATTTATATGGTGCTGTGTCATGAGTTTTAAATCAATTGAAAATCCAAATCGGTGGCTGTAGGCTAAAGGAGTATCCACACATATCGTGCCAGTGACGTTCGATTTTTACTCCGGCCAGGACACGGACCTGTGTGAACGATTCATATAAAATGTACGCACCGATATTTTTTTGAACCCCTGACGGAACACTGATATGTGTGCATAATCCTTTACTCGTTCACACATGTGTGGATACTCCTTAAGGATCCATCCGAAGTTTTGGCATGCAATGGGGTCATTTGGATGGATGTATCGCTCGTGAATGAGGGCCTTTAGAGTGTTAATACACGCTTCAATGTATTGATCAATTCGAATTGTCAATTGGCAGTTCAGAATCGATTCCTATTTTCCAACTGCATGAAAAATGTTTATAGATGTGTGACTATCAGTTATATCTGTTTATCCGAAAAATTACCTACACATAACTGCGTTGTTTTACACAAGAACTTGAGTGAAACAAATTGATTCGTGTGCCATCCATACTCAATAAAGTGACAGTTTTGACGTAGGAATTGAGTCAATACGTTGAGTGGTGTAGAATCACCCTTAGCCCCATAATAGCTCAAGGCATTCCATTTTGATTTTTTACTTGCACCATTTCACCCGTTTCCATGTTGGATAGAGTTAGGACACCCCGCTTATCTTTCCATTTATTAACTATAACAGATCCCGATATAAGGGGACATTCCGGTCAGTTGAGTAAAAAAAAGGTCAATGTTTAGGAATTTTTTTCTACGAATCTACTAAAGCAATTGAAGTAAACTTTCTTTTATAGCTTTTATTGATCCTTCAAGTACACAATTAAATTTTGTCGGATCAAAAAAAATAATTTTAAATCCCCCCTCCAAGCCATCAAAGGTTGCCGTTCTTGCCGAACACGCCCTGCTTGCGACCAAACTCTAGGTAACACAGGTGACCTGAAATCAAAAAGTATGAAAGTTTCTTAAATTATATGATATGATGCTCAGAATAATAGAACAGTTTTTCAAAATTCGAAAAATTAACAAAATGGTGGACAATTGAAAAAAAGTGATCTTTCCGGTCTTTTTTTCACCTCTATTTTTGTTATAACTTTTGAATAAAAAAAGAAAAAAAAAATTAGTCTACTATTCTGAAATGACATGTATGACAAACAAGTAGAACGATTTTAGGGTAAATTGCATCGACTGTTTGCTTTGAATTTTGGTCGCAGCGAACAAATTATTCGAACGGAGATACAAGCCTCTGAAGTTTTAAGTCATGTTTCGACTGAATTTTCTTACAAAATGGTCGGAATTTTTCACACTTACTTACTGTTTGGAAAATAGACGCTCAAACTGGAAAATAGCGCGGAATGTTCTGAGGCCACGTTTATACTGGATAATTAGCAGTTCTATTCGATCAAACAAGATTTGACATGTTCGGCCGACAGCGCGGCCGGACGCTCGGCTGGAGGCACGTCTTAAATGAGGTGTAACTTTGTTTATGTTCAAGATATCGTTTTGGGATTTCGGTATGTTATTTTTAAGGGTTATATCTATCGATTAAGCAAAAAAAAAAAAAATTTTTTTCAATCCAGTTGACCGGAATGTCCCCATAAGCCATTCAGATTCTCCTGGTTTCAATTTCTCCTTCACCGAATTTTTTTGATTATCCTTTCGAGAAAATCTTAATGTCCCGCAGATCCTTCGCTAGCCCGACTGAATTATAATAATTATTCATATAAAATTCATGATCATGGTTCAAAAAACCGTCCAGCAGGGTCAAAACAACATTTGCAAAAACTAACGATAAAGAAAGAGTTGGACGTCGAACAATTTTGATATCGGAATTCATTTTTGGAACTGTGGATATTTGTCACGTATTTATATATAACGAGTTCGAGACAAAAAAGAGTTTTTGGCGAAATTTTAATATTTTGCTGGTTAAACTTGTGATTTTAACCAAGAGGCAGGAATACTCGGCCACAGAAGAGACGGAACTCCTAAAGGTTAGCAAAAAGAACCGGTGAACCAAGCAGTGTGTCGCAGTTAGATAGAAAGGTACCAAATTCTACATAGGAACCTGGTCAGAACGAGCACCTAAAACTGCTAAAACAGAATAAGAAAATCACTATCTTAATAAAGAAGAGGAAAGTGGTGATCCAATCAAAATCAAAGGTCTTGTCATGTGTACGTTGTAGAATCGCTTTTATATACGATAACATTCCAGGGGCTGTGTGGCATCATATATCATCTGGAGACAATCCTGCCGATTGCAAACAAGAGGACTCAATGCGCCTAAGTCAAAGACAACACGTTGTGGCGCAATGGACCAGAGTGGTGAAATGGACTGTACCCTGGAGCTGATGGACATGAGAGGGGTGCGAACCTCAAAACCAAGGATGGATGCCCTAAAGACCTATTAAAAGATTACCCATCCTACCTATCACGCAGCCAGAGTAAGTTGACAATGAATACTTCATTCTGTCCGTGAACTTTGTCATGGCGAGCGGTAAGACAAAAGAATACATAATGTTCATCAGATGAAGCAGGCGAAATGTTCAAGACCATTTGAACATTTAATTTTATTTACTTTCTCTACTTTACTTTGTTTTACCTTGTTTACATTATATAATTAGTTTTTAGTCATTTTTTGTGACTTGTTGTAACAGAAAAAATATTTCACGCGACTCATTCAATCAAGTTTTATTATAATTGTAATTTGCTTATAGCCATAGAAGTTGTACCCCAAGTTTGGAGTTAGGAGTTTCGAAGTTTTAATTCTGTACAATAACAATTTTCATAAATATAAATTTTGCCATTGACATAACACACTGTTTGGGATTGGAAACAAATAAAAAATAGTGCCGTTTCCCAACAGTTAAAAATTTTACCACCAATGACAACAAATTTGAAAATTGCTCCAGAATTAATTTTCATTTCATTTTTAAACTAAAACAATCCGATTTTGATGATAGCTACACCTGAACGTTTTTAAAGTTTACTAATAAATTTCGTTATCTTTCAATTTAAATTAATTTGAACCACAGTGGTTGACACAATGAATGCGTTTATGACATTATGTACGGCTAGGGTGAATCACAGGCCACAATTTGAATATTTCGCCGCGATTATCGCTTTGCTAGATCAAGTTGCACTTTCGACCGTAGGCGTTTATATTAATCTCGCGTTTCTTTCTTTGTTGATGATAAATTCCGAAATAACCACTGCAAGATGAGAGCTTCCTTATACAGAAACTTGCCGCTGAGGTCATCACTCTTTTCAACCATCTCGAAATTTATTTAAATTTGAACTTTTGTGATATTGAAAATCTCAGGTGATTTAAATGCGGAGCAACGCTCGCCACGCCACTCAATTTCCAAAAGATGAAAATGAAAACACTAAAAGTGTAATGGGCATGTTAGTTTGTAAAATGGAGTTTCCTACAGAAATATGCTGGAATAATGGGTGATATACAAAATATTACGTAAAATGTGGCCACCCTACGCATTGAACTTCACCTCAATGAGGAAATTTTATTTTATTGTAATGCAATTCCGCCTGTTGTTAGTGAATATTTGAGTAGACTATAAAAAAACAACGATTTTATTATTAATCATTATTAACGTGGAAGCATATATGCAATGCTTTACAGAAAGCAATAATGCTTCCTTGTTTCAAATGCGTGCACTTACTTCATATTTTTAAAGGAAGCAGATAAAAAAGAACTGACAATTTATGCAAAATCTGCTGAACTAATACAGTGGTTGGTCATCAAATTAGACACACGCGTAAATTTTACAAAATTTAATATTATATGAGATATTATTGTAAAAGAAATGAAAGTTATTTATAATTTCAATTAAAATTCTTTGCATTTTATTTTTCCGTATTTTTTAAGCAAAGCAATTTATTCCTTTTTTAATTAATCTCATTCTTGCTTATTCGCAGGCCTGTCAATGATAATGAGTGTGTTTTCATTCCACAAGTTGCTCACTTGTACGCTCTTCTTCAGTGGGTGGGTGCGATCACGTGTTGTCTTTTTGATTCTTCCTCGGATCCTTCATTTTCATTAATGCTATCGTCATTGTAGATTTCTGTTTTTCATAAATCTAAGCTTTGATGTCACCCTTGATACAACCATTCCGTCATGTCCTTCTCGTCATAGTTAAGAGGAAATAATGTTATAATGAACGAATTTCATCAATAAGTGTAAACAGTTGGATGAACAAATTTCAACAAATCACAGTCATTATTTTCAGTCATATTTTGTACTTAAACATTTCAACTATGTACTAATAACAACGGTCAACACAAATTTTGAGTCATGAGTTCTGAAGTCTGATTTGTATTTCTCTCACATTAGTAATTGAGGAAAAACTAGCTTTACCTGAAAAAGTTTGCTTTTGTAGATGACAGAATGAAAGTCTTGATGAAAACGTTCACCTTGTTCTTGGGAACAACCACCAATGTTTTCTTTAAGGGGCATTCTGCAACATATTTGTTTAAAGTTAACAAGCGTAGTTGAAATATGCTGTTTGTAATGGTCAGCTCTATTTTTACGAGATAAACATGAACCACTGCTTTGAGGCTGTCCCATGCTTGACGTTCGTTGAGTGTTGAGCAGCTGTCAACATTTATTGCTGGCCTTTATTTTCTTTATTTGTGATCCGACTAAAATACATGCTAGCTTTTACTTTGGCTTCCGATAAACTAGGATAGAAATTCTTTAAATATTGAAAAGCTTCAGAATCTTGACGGGAAGCTTTAACGAATTGCTTGTATAGCTATGTCGGTTCTGACGCAGTGACATTATCGGTTGTAGTCCAGAATATCAAAGCTAGTGGCGATATCATAGCTCATCGAAAGCTTTTAAGTCCACCCAAAACTCACGACAAAGGTTGTTGTGCAAGCTTCAAGCCAAGAACAATCCCAAGCTTCAAGCTAAGCCCACATTCACACCCGAGACTAAAACCGATGACTTCATTGTGCCAGAACCGACATAGCTGTACTAACAGCGCTCGTAGATTTCGTCGTTGTATAGTCTCAAATCGTCCTCCCTCATATAAGGAGCTTAACAATACTTAGTTACTTCCTCATGCAAAAGCTTAAATATGTGTTGATCACTGTTAACGGCACAAAAGCAAAATTTTTATAGAGAATCAAAAAAAATTGGTTTTTGTTGACCTGTGAATTTGCGGAGGAGCATTTAACATGAAATTGTTGCAACTGTTGGGAAATTTTACATACGCCGGTTTTTAGTTATCAGCAAACAACCGAGCGATATTGGTACAACCGTTGTTTCAGTGCAAAGAGACGAGACAATTGTCGCATGCGACCATCATATTAGGCCAATATCGTACCAACCGTTGTATCGTGTAGAACCGCATTAAGTTTATAACATTCAACAACAATTAGTGTACCAGACTGAGAAGTACTAAGATAGTCCAATGCTACGCTCCAACTGAAGGCGCAGACAATGACATCAAGGACGAGTTTTATATGCGACTTAATGAAGTTTCTCGCTATATTCCAAGGGAAGATATCATTGTTTTGATGGGTGACTTAAACACACAGATCGGCCCCAACAACACACAATGAACACACAATTGGAAATCAAGGCATAGGCCAATTCACTAACAGCACTGTCGTGCAAAGGGCAACGACCTCTATGCAAAAAGCTCGATTCGAGAAAAACGCGATTAAAGTTTTCAAAATACTTTAAACCGAAGCAAATAAAGGAAATGTCCAAAGTGATAACTTTTATTTAAAAAGTCCAATCAGTCTGAAATTTTTTTCAAGGATAAATATAATAGTAATAGTTGGTGACTCATTTTATCGTCGATCAAAATATGTAATTATTAGGTCTGTATGTTTGAAAGTCAAGTAAAAATCCAGTAAAAATTCGTTAACTGCTGTCAAGTAAAAAAATAGTAAAGAAGTGGGGAATACAAACAAACAGTTCTCGAGTAAAACTCAAGTAAAAATTTAGTGTATCTTTCGAAATGTTCCGGGCGAAACGTTTACAGTAGTATTTTTCACCAATTTACAACAAAACACAGTGCCATCTGAGTTTACTAGAATTTACTTCTGCTCAAGAGCTCGTGTAAAAAATAGTAAGAAGGGAAATGTAAAGTTTTTACTCGACATCTAAACAAACAGCTGTACTAAAAGTAAATAGTTTTTTCAAACATACAGACCTATTCTCAATAAGGTCTAGTAAGTCACGAAAATCGATCGCTTACAACCAGTTAGCGGGACAACGTTTACTGGGAGCATCAACAACATGTAATAAACAATAGAAAAAAACCTCATATCATCGTCGTTCATATTTTGAGGGGTTGTCAATTGACATCCGACGTTGTCAAAAAACTACCACTTACATTTGTTGGCCGGGACAATCAATCACTTACAATGTCGCAAACGTGCAAAATTTTTTCAAAAATTGACTTATTTTTCATCGTTGCTCAAATTTTACATGGTTACAGAGGATCATATTGCACATGTAAAAATACTGTGCTTACAATCGATTCGCGGGACAAACCTACTTTAAGTGATCGTCAAAGTTACCGCTGCAAAAGTCTGCGCGCGGCCTCGGAAAAGTTCCATTCGATGCAACGGGTGGGAATTTTAGGAAACGGTGTAAAAATTTGTTTTGTTTGCGCTGTACACTAAGTGACTCGCTCGGATAAGTGTTTGAAATGGGGCGACGTTTCTTTGACTGCGACAGTTACTCAACACGAACCATACAAAGTGTTTGAGTAGTTTTAAAGCAGTTACCGAACGTTCCAATGTGGGTTGGCTTTAACAGCCTTATTCATAATGATGATTCTCCCCAACAAGTAGTATCGTACTTGACGACCATTAACAAATCCCCCACTCACACAAATGTCGTCCAAGAAACAATGTCTCAAAGTATCGCCATACGTTCAAGTGAGATACGATTTAAGCGATAGCTAAGATTGCCTTTCAATTGCAAATCACACAACAGCCACGATTTGACAAGGTGTTCATTCATTTGGGGATGTTTCACGTTATGATGTCGTACTTTAAATCGATTGGGAAATTCATCGACAAATGCGGTCTCACAAACATCATGGTTGATTCAAAGAATTGTTCGAATAGTATGCAATGTATAAGACGAAAACCATTCGCGGGGATCACGGAAAAACGTCCAAATATTTCGCGATTTAAATCGACCTCGTACATTATTACCTCATTTTGAACCGCAGCGTAAGAACTGCTGACTTCGAATTTTTGAAATTCGTGCTCCCCAAAATAACGAATCTCTTTTTTGTCTACAATCAATAGAATTACTCTCATACTCATTTTCTCAAACTTTGTTTTCGTGTATAAATTTATAATTGAAGTAATGCTCTTCTTCACAAAACATGGCCTTTTTTCAAGAAAAATCCTTTAAGGTGAACTCGTGGATGGCAAACAACCGCGCGCGGGCTCTTTTTTTTTTTTTTTTTTTATGTGATAGTCTAAGCTCAGGTGTCACCCTTTGTACTACCAGTCCGTCATGTCATGTCGTACACGTCATGGTGCAATGTCTAGTAGTAAGCTTAGCTCGAAGGATAGAGAGAAAGATAGGATAGATTAGGGGGAGTGGGGAGGGTGTTGGAGGAGATGGTGGTGGACCTTGCGTTTCAACTCTTGGGTGTTGTATGAGTTCGGGAATGCTGACTGTGGAAGGTTGTTCCACAGTCGAGTTGTTCTTGTTATAAACGAATTTCTAAACCGGAGTGTGCGCGAAGATGAGGGCTGTAAACTGTGAGAGTGAGCCGAGCGGGCAAGTCTTGTATTGCGGGGGAAATATTGCCGTGAAGGCATAAGGTTACTTATTTCAGTGGAGCAGTCGTTGTGGTAAAAACGGTAAAATTTTGCAAGGGCTGCTACATTCCTACGATGGCTTAGTGAGTCAATTGAAGAGCAAATAGCGCTATCACCAATAAGTTTGAGAGCGCGGTTTTGCACCTTGTCCAGCCAAGCTAAGGTGGTTCTAGGGGCCCCGGCCCAGATATATGAGTTGTATTCGAGGCGGGGACGAATGTAGGACTTGTAGATTGTAGCCCTGGCCGACGGCTGGAGAAGGAATTTGCACCTTTTGAGGAATCCCAGGCATTGTGATGCTTGTTTAGCAATTTGGAATATGTGATTATTCCAGCGCAGATCTTCGGCTAATGTTAGCCTAGGATATTTAGAGACGGTTCTGCCGTTAAGTTCTTCTTGCCCACTGAAATAGAAGGAGGGTCGGAGCGAGTTTTATTGGATATGAGACAGTACTTTGTTTTGGATGCATTAAATTCAACACGGTTCTTGCGGCCCCAATCAAGAATTAGTTTGATGTCCCTGTTGATTGAATTACACATGATTTCACGGTGATGCAGACAAGGTCTGGCGCGTGCTTGTCTTACATTATCGAAGCCATAGGAGTATCGTAGAGTACCGTCGTCAGCAAAGCTGTGAAGTGAGTTGGTGGGGATTGAGAGCAAGTCATTGATAAAAATTAAGAAGAGAGCTGGTGATAGAATTGAGCCCTGGGGAACACCTGCGGAGATGGTGTGGGGGTTGGATTCGACGCCATCCAATACTACCTTGATTGAACGGCCAGAAAGAAAGCTCTTAATCCAGTTCTTTAGAACAAGGTCAATACCAATAGCTTGGAGTTTGGTCAATAGGGCAGGATGCCATACTCTATCGAAAGCCTTGGAGATATCCAGAGCAACCAGGCCAGATTCACCAAATCGGTGTATACTTTGGTTGAGATGTTCGGTTAGGCAAACAAGGAGGTCGCCAGTAGATCTTTTCGATCTAAAGCCGTACTGCTTGTCGTCCAATATTTGGTTGCATTCCAGATATTCCACAAGGTTTCTGTTTATTATTGTCTCCATGACTTTGGAGAGAATAGAAGTGATTGCTATTGGGCGGTAGTTAGCGGGGTCACTAGCGTCTCCTTTTTTGGGTATAGGCTGAACATGGGCGGGTTTCCAAGAGTCAGGATAGACCCCGGAGAAGTATGAAAATGCGAAAAGTTTGCGCAGAGGTTTAGCCAAAGGTGAGGCACATTTTTTAAGAACCATAGGGGGAATATTGTCAGGGCCAGTGGATTTGTTGGAGTCAAGCTCCTTGAGACACCTATACACTTCACGCGTCCTGAAGAAAATTTTGTCCATTGAGTGAGCGGAACACTCGACGGTGGGGGGTTGCATGTCAGCATCGGGTAAGGAAGAATTAGCGGCGAACAGAGATGCAAGTAGGTCGGTCTTGGGTTTGCTTTCTGTTATCACCTGCTTATTGTGAATGAATGGAGGTGTTGTATGTGAAGTGAAATTCTTTCTGATGGAGGTTACCAAGGACCAGAAGTTTTTGCTGCCAGCAGTGGAGTTAATGAGTTTCCCTCTCAGTCTGTCATCGAATAATTCTTTGACTTTCCTGATGGTGGATTTACAGGAATTTCTCAACCTGATGTACTCGCGTCGAGATGTTTCGCTCGGCGAATGTCTGTACTCTCTGTAGGCGGTTTCTTTAGTTTGAATTGCGTTCATACACTCCCGATTAAACCATCCATGCGGCCTAGGCTTTATGGATTTGGAGGAATTGGGGATGAATAAACGCATTCCGGCCAGTATAATTTTGGAAATACAGAGGGCGGCAAAATTGACATCGCGGTTCTGGAAACACAGATCCCATTCAGCAGCTTGGAAAAAACGAATCAGCCCCCACCAGTTGGCTTTCCCATAATGCCAAACAGTTCTCCTAGGAGCTGCCGTGGTTGGGGTAGAGGATGGATATGGGAAGTAAGCGCTGACTAGACAGTGATCCGAGTTGCCAAGAGGTGAATCGACCTCGACGGAGTATCTTGTTCGGTGGGAGGTAAGAAAGAGATCAAGGAGGTGGCGCCCTTGACCGGCAGTGTCAGGAACACGCGTAGGACCATTGACCATTTGGTGAAGGTTATATGTATCAGCAAAGAGCTCAGCATCCCTGCCAGAAACACTGGTGCCATTTGAGTAATTCAGCCAGTTTGCATTGTGAACGTTGAAATCACCCGCAACAATGATTTCGCACTCCGGGTGGAAGGATAAAAATTCGGAGATACGTTCGGAGATAGCGTCGAATGCTAAAGAGGAAGCTTCATTACTGATATTAGGACTTCTATATAAAAAACAGAAGAAAATGACGTGTTTCGAAAGTAAAATTTTAATACCGAGGTGGTTAAAATCAGAAGATGTACTGCTGTACACCTTCTGGAAGGCTACGTCATTCCTAATATAGATGGCAACTCCCCTATGGGGGGAGAGATTGTGCACTAAAGTGTACCCAGAAACCTGGAATCGATCTAAATCGTCATTAGGTAATATTTGGGTTTCACTTAGTGCGAAGATTGGGGGAGAATATACAAAAAGATGACACATCACAGAATAGAAATTCGTTTGCAGCCCACGGATGTTAGTGAAGTCGATACAAAAGTTTTTGTATCGAGGCTTCGTGTGCGCAAGGTTAAAGGCCTCCGTCTTGCAGCGACGACTTTGAGGATCGCTTAAAGTAGGTTTGTCCCGCGAATCGATTGTAAGCACAGTATTTTTACATGTGCAATATGGACATGGTCCTCTGTGGGGGTAAAATCGTACCGTCACCTCCTCGCTGGTGCCTCCTGGATAACCAACCGACGACGGACGTACCCAGTGCCCGGGGGTATAGCTGGGCCACCCTATCCGATGGGGTATAATTCACGGATCCGGTCCCCCAGGTTCGGGGGTTGGGCGAAAGGTTGACAACCTCTCCTCGGAAAAGAATTCTTGTTATGGAATCGAGAAATCAGCCTCGGAACAGTCAGGATTTACGGCAAAGACCCCGGCAACGTCCCGGGACTAATGATTTAAGGACTAACGATATAAAATTTGCAACATGGAATGTGAGAACATTATATAGACCTGGAGCAATGGCAGAAATGATAGATGAGCTTAGACGATATAGAATACTCATTGCAGGTCTACAAGAGCTAAGATGGACTGGTAAAGGAGTCCTAGAACTTAGAGACGCTACGATATTCTACAGTGGCAATAATGACTCCAGAAGAAACTTTGGGGTAGGTTTCTGTGTACTTAAACCTCTACTCAATAATGTAATAGACTTCACCCCGCTTAACGATCGGATCGCGACCCTAAGAATCAAATCCAGATTTCATAATATAACATTCATCACGGTGCACGCGCCTACAGAAGAAAAACCAGAACAAGAAAAGGATGACTTCTATGAAACTCTTAGAGTGACTTATGACCAAGTCCCTTCTTACGACATGAAAATCGTATTAGGCGACTTTAACGCTAAAGTGGGTAAGGAACCATATTATTACCCCTACGCTGGCAAATTCTCGTTGCACGAAGAATCAAACGATAACGGGAACAGAATGGCCGAATTCGCTATCGCAAGAAGTTTGACAATAGCTAGCACCTGGTTTAACCATAAAAATATACACAAAAGGACATGGACATCACCAGATGGCAGGCACCATAACCAAATCGACCATGTTCTAGTTAACACTAGGCATGGAAGTAGCATACTGGATGTAAGGAGTTTCCGAGGAGCGAATGTAGACACCGATCATTACCTAGTTGTTGGGAAAATGAGGGCGAAAAAACTAGCGACAAGACATAGAACAAACAATGATAGACAAACAAAGTGGAACATAGAAAAATTAAAAAATGAAGAAACAAAACAACAGTATGAAAGAATGTTAACAGGAAAGCTAGAGGAAATAGCAAGGAGTCTGGAAATGGAAAATGATCTGAACGTGATGTGGAACTCGATAAAAGAAAAAATCACAGAGACAAACAACAGTGTATTAGGCACACAAAACCAAGAGAGAAGGAGGCACTGGTTTGATGATCAATGCAAGAGAAGCATTGAAATAAAAAACCAAGCAAGACAGGTGTACCTAGAAAGAATGACCAGAGAAAACAACGAGAAATATGTAGCAGCATGAAGAGACACGAAAAAGTTATTAAGGAAGAAAAAACGTGACTACTTTAGAAATAGAATAAGTGCGATTAAGCAAAGCTACACTAATAAAGACGCTAGGAGTTTCTACAAAGAAGTCAACATGATTAAGAAAGGATACAAACCCACCTGCACCATGGTAAGAGAAGATGGTACTATAGCTAGTAGTATCGAGGACATACTCGAGGTGTGGGAGAAATACTTTAGAGGCTTCTTCAAAGAGAACATAAACCTAACACAGCGAGAAGTAGACAACCGTAGTACAGATGACCCAGAAAACGATACGCCAGATCCTACAATAGAAGAAGTTGCAAATGCCATAGCGAAACTAAAAAATCATAAGGCTCCAGGTCCAGATGGCATACCCCCGGAAATCTTAAAAAATGGTGGGGAGAAGTTATGCCATGTCTTACATAGCCTCATCATAAAACTATGGAGAAGCAGCAAGTTGCCAGAAGAATGGCTTTAG
Source organism: Thereva nobilitata (assembly GCA_963855945.1). NCBI lineage: Eukaryota > Metazoa > Arthropoda > Insecta > Diptera > Therevidae > Thereva > Thereva nobilitata. Next base: position 164,641,132 of record OY979694.1, read on the forward strand.
GTACAATAGTCCCAGTCCACAAAAAAGGTGAATTGATGAACTGCAAAAACTATAGACCAATATCTTTGTTGAACACAGCTTACAAAGTGCTTTCACATATTTTATTTAATAGACTGAAACCACATTTGGAGGATAAAGTAGGCGATTACCAAGCAGGATTTAGAACAAATAGATCGACAACAGACAAGATTTTCATAATGAGACAAATACTTGAAAAATGCTGGGAAGAAAGCATTGATATTCATCTTCTTTTTGTTGACTATAGAAATGCTTACGACCTGCTTATTAAAAGAGAGTTGTGGAAGAAGATGAGTGAAATGGGTTTCCCGAACAAATTAATAGGCCTATGCAGAATGACGACCAAAAATTGTAAAACACAAGTGAGAATACGAGGATGCAACTCGATCAACTTCCCTCAAGAATCGGGTCTGCGACAAGGAGATGCGATCTCACCAATACTTTTTAACATTGCTCTGGAAGCAATAATGAAGGAAACACAGCTTAATGGAGCAAATAGAATCTTCACAAGGAACATTCAGGTACTAGCCTTCGCAGATGACATAGTCATAATTGGACGCAAAGCGCAAGATGTAAAAGAAACCTTTTCCAAAATTGTCCAAAGTTCAGCAAAGTTCAATCTACGAGTAAATGACACAAAAACAAAGTATATGATCGTATCAAAACGAGGACAACGATTAGGGCGAAGTATCAGCCTTGATGATCATAGTGTGGAAATTGTAGAAAACTTTATCTATTTAGGGACAATGCTTACTGCAGGAAATAAGATAAAGGACGACATCCACAGACGCATCGTAGCCGCAAATAAAACCTATTTCGCACTAGTCCCGGTCCTAAAAAACAAAGAAATTTCAAGACAGTGCAAGGTCAGACTATATAAAACATTAATCCGCCCAGTTCTATGCTATGGGTCTGAGGCTTGGACATTGACCCAACAAACAGAAAATCAACTTAAAATCTTCCAAAGGAAGATCTTAAGAAGAATATTTGGTCCTGTAAGGGTTAACCAGAACGAATGGCGCATTAGGACAAACGAAGAACTTCAAGAAATGTATGGCGAAATCAATATAGCTACATACATAAGACTGAATAGACTGCGATGCCTCGGACACGTTGTGCGAGCTTCAGAAGATAGAATGCTAGCCAGGATTTTTAATGGTAGACCATCAGGAAGAAGACGAGTAGGACGACCAAGAAATAGGTGGATAGATGACGTGCTAGCAGATATACGGAAATTTCGTATAACAAATTGGAGAGAGCTAGCAAGACGTAGAGATGACTGGAAGAGGGGACTTCGAGAGGCCCGATTCCTGCAAGGACTGTAGCGCCATCCAAGAAGAATATGGTCCTCTGTAACCATATAAAATTTGGGTAACGATGAAATAAGTCAATTTTTGAAAATTTTTTGTACGTTTGCGCGCTTGTAAGTGATTGATTGTCCCGCCAAACAAATGTAAGTTGTCGTTTTTTGACATCGTCGGTTGACAACTCCTCAAAATATCAATGGCGATGATAAGAGTTTTTTTACCTACTGTTTATTACATGTTGTCAACACTCCTGACCACAAAAGGTCTCGAGGTGCGATGTAAGTGGTCAGTTTCTGTGATAAGTACAAACAAATTGAACACCCTGATATACTTCCATTGACGATGAAATCGGAACATTTTTACTGTCGCTGGCTCCCGGACTATAACTATTTTATATCAAAAAATGCATACAAAGCCATTTTTATGCAATAGTGAGCTTTTCGTTGACTTGTGTAGTTCCCACCAATTCAAGGTAGATGGAACTTACTTACTTTTGTCACAAGAAGATACACAAGCAGACCTGGGTATCGCCTGATGGTAGAACGATAAATCAGATAGATCACGTGACCGTCTGCCGCAGATGGAAAACTATTGTGGAGGAGCTCAGGAACTTTAGAGGAGTAGACACTGAAAGTTACCACCATTTATTTGGTAGCAGCAACTATTCGCCTCAAAATCGCTGCATTCAGAAATATCCAACGCGATCTCGCAAGTTCGAGTCTACTTAAGTTTTAATTTTATGAATTTTTGAACTTGTCGATTTTTTGACCACGAAAAAAGTGATATTGCAGAGGATGGGACTTGGTATATAGGTTAATTGGGTTGCCCCCAACACATATTCCGATTCCCATATCGTTTGGAGGTTAGGTTCGAATTTGGGAATTTTTGAAAATGTCGGTCCGATCAAGATGGACAAAGTGATATTGCAGAGGATGGGGTTTGGTGCAATGGTGAGATAGGCCGCCAAGAACCCTAATTCAGCTGCCCATCTCATATGCAATCAGGGTTTCGATTTTGGCGGCTTTTAATTTTGTGGCCATTTTTGGTATGACCCAAGTGATTTTGCAGAACCCAATATTTGGACCATACGTTCGTCATCTACCAAATGTTAAATTTTCAATCCCATCTTCTTTCCATTAATATTTTCCGTTTAATCGAGAAAAATTGGTTGATTGAAAAAAAACATTTTGATGATTATACAGGGTGTATACCTTTAAGCTTACAAAACGCCCACCTGTGGATAGGTTTTGGATAGACGAAGAAAAAAACGTATGGGTTGGGGGTAAACCTTAACGATTTAGCAGCTAGGGCGTTTTGAGGTTTTTTTGGTAGAGGTTTACATATCACCCTGTATTTATGTAACCCTTTGAACTATTTTCATGAATAAAGATATCAGTGTACGCAGCAGTGGCGGTTCCTCTTTGGAAGCAAAGGAAGCACTGCTGCCCTTGACCAAATAGGAAACTTCATAAAAATTAATTTAAATATATTAAAATTAATCAGAAGAAAAATCTTAATAAATTTCCTTCTCTGGGAAACACTAAACAAGCAATGTACAGATTTTTTTTATATAAACTGTACAATTCAACTTTATCATACTACTGTATACAAAGAGTAAAGCCTCGGCCACGAGCGAAGAAGAGCCGAGAAATTAAATTTTTCTGGTGCCACACGCCTCTCGTATCGTGGCCGAGGCTTAACACAACGTAGGGAAGCTGTAATTTCTCCAGCTTCTTTGGCACCGAAAACAAAGCCTTCTACATTTACAAGCCATGCACAACGAAATCTCACACTCCCATTCAAAGAAAATCGGACTTCAATTTATCTGTCAGAATGGACTTCAGTTAGAATGGACTTCAATTTATCTGTGAGAAGTGCGGTTAGAAACGTCAAAATCCGTGCTAAACAAGTGTTTTGCAGGTTATAGCTGCATTTATTATTAATTATTATTAGTTGAAAGTGAGTTTTTAAAAGTGCTTTTGTTAATATTAAAGTGCATAGGAAGTGCCCGGGATAAGTGTCCTCGTTGGAAAAGGATTAACTTATTGACTGTAAGTAATTGTATTATAGTTTTTGCATGCCTGAAAAAAAATTTTGCAATCGCCCTTGCAAATAACAATAAATGTACCTGTTTACAATAAAAGAAATATTTTTGTCTTATTGCAATGTTTACGAATAAGTAAAAATATTTCTTTTATTGTTTTAATTGGTAATAACAACTACTTATTTCGTGGCGGTTTCAACATCAAAAGAAAATAATAGCATTTCTTCCTTGAGCCCTCTTTATTACTTTGTCTTTGGTTTTATTAACAAGAGGGAGGAAGAAATTTGTAAACAATTTTTAAAGGTAAACAATTTAAGTTTAATTTTCATTTTTAATCGGACTAATTTGTGAATGATGATGAGAGCTCAAGGAAGAAATACTGTTACTTTCTTTTGATGTTGCAACCGCCACGAAATAAGTTGTTGTTGTTATTTGCAAGGGCGATTGCAACATTTTTTACAGGCATGCAAAAACTATAATACAATTACTTACAGTCAATAAGTTAATCCTTTTCCAACGATGACACTTCTCCCGGGCACTTCCTATGCACTTTAATATTAACAAAAGCACTTTTAAAAACTCACTTTCAACTAATAATAATTAATAATAAATGCAGCTATAACCTGCAAAACACTTGTTTAGCACGGATTTTAAAGTTTCTAACCGCACTTCTCACAGATAAATTGAAGTCCATTCTGACTGAAGTCCATTCTGACAGATAAATTGAAGTCCGATTTTCTTTGAATGGGAGTGTGAGATTTCGTTGTGCATGGCTTGTAAATGTAGAAGGCTTTGGTTCCCTCAGAAGCTGAACAAAACGCAGCTTCTTCGTAACCGAACAGCGGGATATGGCAAGGCAAGTCGAACATCGACAAATTTTCTCTATCCACCATATTCTCTTTGTTTTCTTGGTTTCGTTTTCTGGTAGAGTCCGATCCAAAAGAGATGAGGTTTCTCAAAAATCGCATTTTCAATGCGCAGTGAGAATAACAGCCCAGTAGGAATTCTAGGTAGCACTTACCGATGGAGCACTGATATAAGCAGTCATCTGGTAAGGGGTACTCATATTTTCTTAGGTGATAGAAGAGCTCTTATATAACGCATTACAAGAGAAGGCAGATGGTAAGGGGTAATCCAGAATTAGACCCAAAGAAGCTAGAAATTTGCCCGATGACTCAAATACCATTACAAAAATACGAAAACAAATGAGTCATCGGGTAAATTTCTAACTTCGTTGGGTCGAATTCTGGATTACCCCTTACCATCTGCCTTCTCTTGTAATGCGATATAGTAAAAAGTAAGGCCTTACCTCCTATGACATCGTGTGTAAAAATAAGGGCTTCTATAAGGGGTATGGTAAGGCCTACCCCTTACTAGTAAGGGCACATTTCAGTGCTTCTGTAAGCTTACAAGTCCTACTGGGAACAGATTTCCAAGGGGAATGTGAAAATACACAAGCGCATGTTTTATCCCGATTTGCGCAATGTTTATTTGTGTGTAGTTTTCATTTCCCCACGTGCGCGAAGAAAACCCCCAGTAGGACTTGTAAGCTTACAGAAGTACTGAAATGAGCCCTCGCTAGTAAGGGGTAGGCCTAACCATCCCCCTTACAGAAGTACTTATTTTTACACACGATGTCATAGGAGGTAAGGCCTTACTTTTTACTATATCGATGAGCCCTTATATAAGGCATTACAAGAGAAGGCAGATGGTAAGGGGTAATCCAGAATTCGACCCAACGAAGTTAGAAATTTACCCGATGACTCATTTGTTTTCGTATTTTTGGAATGGTATTTGAGTCATCGGGCAAATTTCTAACTTCTTTGGGTCTAATTCTGGATTACCCCTTACCATCTGCCTTCTCTTGTAATGCGTTATATAGGGGCTCTTCTAACACCTAAGAAAATAGGAGTACCCCTTACCAGATGACTACTTATATCAGTGCTCCATCGGTAAGTGCTACCTAGAATTCCTACTGGGACAGAAGTACTGAAATGAGCCCTCACTAGTAAGGGGAAGGCCTTACCATACCCCTTACAGAAGTACTTATTTTTACACACGATGTCATAGGAGGTAAGGCCTTACTTTTTACTACATCGATGAGCCCTTATATAAGGCATTACAAGAGAAGGCAGATGGTAAGGGGTAATCCAGAATTCGACCCAACGAAGTCAGAAATTTACCCGATGACTCATTTGTTTTCGTATTTTTGTAATAGTATTTGAGTCATCGGGTAAATTTCTAACTTCTTTGGGTCTAATTCTGGATTACCCCTTACCATCTGCCTTCTCTTGTAATGCGTTATATAAGGGCTCTTCTAACACCTAAGAAAATAGGAGTACCCCTTACCAGATGACTACTTATATCAGTGCTCCATCGGTAAGTGCTACCTAGAATTCCTACTGGGAAATTTGCTTCGAAATTTGTTTTGACTCTTACTAAAATATGAATTTTCGTTTGAGTCAAGAAAAAGAGATCGAGGATGTGAGCTTTCTCTTTATCTATTGTTTATTCTAATGGGGTGGCAGCAGATGCCTAGTGACAGGCGCGGATTCAAGGGGGGGGGGGGTCACGGGGGTCATGACCCCCTCCAAAACAAAATTGACCCAACTAAAAAAACAAAAACAAAAAATAACCGCACGACCAAAACCGACTTTTAGATAACAGTTTTGTTTATTTTTTTCTATAATTATACTATAAAGTTATGTTGTTCATTTATATAACAAAATCCAATCGTCTATTTTGTTTAGCAAATCTGGTGATTATCGCATCGACATCTAAATTGATGTCGCGATGAATGTGCAACAATGCAAGACCAGTGAGCCTCTCTTCTGTCATTGTTGATCTTAGCCAAGTTTTCAGGCGACGTAGAGTTGAAAAACTTCGTTCGGCAGTGGCTACACTTACAGGAAGTGTGATTAAGATACGTAGCAGTTTATTAATACATGGATAAAGATCTTGGTCACACTCATCACAAATGAGAAGAATCGAATCGGGGAGTTCGCCGCCGTTTTCAGCAATTCGTTTCCACTTGGCTACCCACAGTTCAAACTCTGCAACAACTGTTGAGATGGGAGAATCCAAAAGCTGCTGATACGTTGCTGCTACTTTACGAACCTCTTCAATGTCTTCCTCGGTATATGAAATGCGAGGCAAAAATACTCTCAACTGAAAGAGGTTCAACACGTCTGGAGAAAGCCTTTCATTAAAATCCGTAACAATGTTATCCAATAAAGGATTGAAGATTCCTCTTCTGTAGTATTCTTCTGGAGTTTGATTTGTTTGATGATTGTCACGGTGTTTTTGACGAGAAACAACGCGTGGTACTTTGAATTCCACATCCAGTTGTGCCGCGAGATGTTGAGCATCAGTAAATAACCGTCGAAAAACAGAATCAGCATCACGTCTTTTATTCTCAAGAACAGCCAGGGTATCTTTGATCAAATCCGTTGCTTTTTTCAAATCTAATGAAGGCGTTTGGAGTATTCGGCTCAAAGGTAAAGTTGTACCTGATACATACAAAAAGCAAACTTTTATTATTACGTTGTTCCTAACATATAAATAATGATTGTGATAAAAAATAAAATAGTACAAGTATTATACATGCCTAGAACGTCATTTAAGCAGCAAGAGGAAATCAGAAACTCTGGACTAAGAAGTGCAAGACGAAGATTTGCGGCAGCAGATGCAGTTTTCGCGTCCTCCCACTCCGAAATCTCATCAAGTGCGTCACAGATTTTTATCAATTGTTCACCCTGAAACTGCATGTGCCCATCGTGATTTTCTACCCAACGTGTCTCGCAAAGTCCTTGAAGTGATGTGCCATCAACATGTTTATTAAAAACGTCGTGTCTCTTTGCAGAAGCGTTAGCAAAAGCCACTACAGTTCTCATTGTTCCTGAAGCATTGCGGATATTTGTGACTTTGGAAGATTTTAACAAAGAATTGTTCAACAAATGATTACTGCAAGGACAACGTTTTGCGTGAATTGCTACTTTCATCAACTCATGACATGCCCCTTTCAAATCAGACGCCATCACCGAGCAACTATCTGTTCCATTCCCAACCAAATATTTTAGGTCTAAATCGAATTTCTCACACAGATCAATGACAATATGTGCCACTGCCACTCCAGTTAAACGACGCTCCTTTAGTACATCCTCAGAACGAATTGCTTGGTATGCATCGCAAAATGTGATGAAATCTTCTCTGATAGCTCTGTTGTAGTAGTAGCGAAAGGACAAGCTAAGCTGTTCTGTATGGGAATTGTCGGTCGTCTCATCAAACACAACTGCGAAAAACTTTGCCGCTCTAACTCTATCCAGAATAGCTTCTTGAATTTCTTCTTTGCAGGCTTCTATAAGTTGATTTTGTGTGGTCTTACTGATGTATGTCGCGTTTGAACCCGCGGTTTCCAAATGATACTGAAGAGTAGAGTCACCAGAGTCAATTCGAAAGCGAAGAAGTGCTCTGAAGTTCCCATCATTAGCCACCAAACTATCTATTTTTCCGTAAGTGTCACTATTATATAGAGGTCCATCATCCCTATGTCCACGTAAAGAAATATTCTTCTGACCGCAAAAAATAATAGTTTTGATGATAGGCCTTAATCGATCTCGATTTTCTTTGACTTGTGCGTCCCGTTGTACACAGACTTGGTTGACCACTTCAGATGCTGGGTTATGGAAAGTCTGAAGGAAATTTTTTCCAGCTTCTACCGCCCTCTGATGATATTGGTTCCGTTCGTGAAATGAAAGCGTTCCATTTTCTCCAAGTAAATCGTCGAATGCTTTCAGTGGTTCTCGAACTAATCGTTTTAGAGAAGTATTTTTTTGATAACCTCCTCCCGAGCTTGAAGCAAATAGTACGCAGTACACGCAATAAAGACCTTGATCTTTATGGGACAACACTAGCCAATGAAATTTGTCTAAATGCGATCTTTGAGCGTACTTCTTCCTTTCCTTCCCATTCTTCATCACGACATTGTGAGGAAAAACATAATTGGAAGGAGGTTTCCAATGATGCTCCAGTAGTTTAGCCTTCGTGAAATCGTCGACGTTGTTTTTGCCTACATAAGACCCAATATCAGATGCAAAATGTGGTTCAGAACATGGTTCGCTTGTATCTGCAGAAACGGAAGTAGATGGCAAATTTTCAACCTCATCAGTGATGTTTAAATTTCCAGACAACGGTGTAGCTTCTTCTGACAACCATGATGCAGAACTACTTTCAGATTCCGGTTTCTGTTTTTTAGAAAAAAAAGTGTCGATCGTTCTCGTTGAAGTTGGTCGTTTCGTCGCTTTTTTCGATAAATCAGCCTAGATAAAGAAAATACTTGTGTATATATTTAAATGAAATTTGGAAACAGAACACTGAGACAAAGTAATTTAAAAACTGAAAAAGAAACATAAAAAGAACATTCATATGATCACAAATTTGGGATGCAAATTTGTTTAAGTAATTGGCACATTTTTTGTTGCTCTTACACTAAAACGTAACCCGTACACGATAAACAATTTTACTTGCAGGAAAAAAAGCAAACCCTTCACAGCCTTATCGATTTGAAATTGGGTGACCCGTTTATAAAAAAACACTTCTCGAAAACTTTCGGAACATCAAATTTACACAAGAAAATATTATAATAGAATTAGTACTTACCATGTCAGTTTTTTTTAATCGAGTTATTTCTCAAAAATAAGCTCTCACAATACACGATCTGTGTTCCGAAATAGAACCCAGCATACCGGCCAGAGCTAATGACGTCTTAAATAGTACCCGATTCTGTATTTTTTCAATACCAATTGAGTGCAATTTGACCGTGTATGGAGCTTTAAGACACGAGCACTGGCCAGTATGCTGGGTTCTATTTCGGAACACAGGCACAATTTTTTTCTGTTTTTGCTTTAAGCCTGTCTGTGATCTTGTTTTCATGTCTCCCTTGAGATTCGTGGGTTGGGTTTAGGTGGGTGTGAAGGTTTACACGCTCATACCAAGAGTAGTAGGACAGTATTCAGGGATATTTTTTTCAGGGTGGCATTTTCTCATACATACATTTGCATACATTTGCTAAACAAAATAGACGAGTTGATTTTGTCATATAAATAATCAATTTTATGTATCATTATAGTTAAGCATCATAGCAATTAAATTAAATAACTATTTAAAAAATAGTGCAGGCGCTGGACGGAATTGAGTGTCCAAAATGTGAGGACCGCCTTTTATCAATTGTTTTGATCTCAGAAACGTTTACAGATTATGGTTCTTGATGTTGCCAGAAACTTCATTGGTCCATTTTTTTGTATACCCCCTCCCCTTAGATATCCAAAAATTGATAAAGCAAATGCTTCAAAGCAATTTTAATTATTAGGGGTATTCAAGATCTGTGTTATTTATGTTATTCGTGTTAAGGAACATTTTTTTTATTGGCTTGAAAAAAAATTCAATCGGATTTGTTCGATTGATTATTATGTTTTTTTTTAATCCACAAGAGAATTCGGTTAGTTTTGTTCGTTTTGTTATTTTTGTCTTTTTAGGAGTAGAAAATTTTCTCCGCCACTTTTAATTCCGTGACCCCCCCAAAACAAAATTCTAGATCCGCGCCTGCCTAGTGAATAAGCTGTTAACTTTGTACCTTCCATTATGTTTTTATGATTCTCTTTAATGATGATAGGGATAGAGAGATATTTGAATTTTGTTATACAGTGGCGAACAAAAGTCAATTTACACCATTATAGCAAAATATTCGTTAACTAGAGCATACAAAAAAATAATGATATTACAAAATAATTAATAATCGTTTGTACAAAAACAATATATTAAAATTGCCGATGAAATTGTTTCTGCAAAAAATAATAATAAAAAATTGTAAAAAATTTTAAGTTTACCTACATACGTACGTACGTTATTTGTGAATTCTGTATATGTATTTCACTTTTTTCTTACTTTTTTTGTAGAAATAATTTATTATGGAATTTCAATAAAATGTTTTGGTACTTATCTTGTAATATCACAATTTTTTACAATTTTTAAAAATAAAATAAAAAGACGAAATTTCCCTATTTTATATGGTGTACGCATGCTGTACGTTGACTTCTGTTCGCCACTGTATCTTACTACATTATTTTTCATTATATTAAAATAAAAACAAAATAGATTGGTAGTACGGTTTTCTACATTTTGCATGGGATTAATTACTTAATTCGTTTGTTATTTTTCAGTTTTTTTAATTAAAGCCGTCGATACCTTTACTTTTATCGCTCGCGGCGCACATTAGCTTTGACGCCCTATACCGACCGGTTCTACACGTTCAACTATTTCATTCAATTTGTCGATATTCGAACTATAAGATTTCTGGACTTGAATTATATCCGTGTTTAAAAAATGAGTTTATCCAAGTCGGAAGAAGAATCGCATCGCCGCTGCGCTTTGTTGTGTTATTCTCCAAAATTCTGAAACTGATGAAAGAGCAAAACAAAACGAAAATGGATCCATTTTTTACAATATGACAAGGTTAACCGATAAGAAATCGTATAAAAACCCACACTTTTAAAAAAAGTTGAAGGAAGAACCAAGACTGGAAGGAAAATTTTCGGCCAACTTTTAGTTGCCTTCATTGTTCGAATCACGACGAGTCTCTTTTTAACTCTACATGCGAGCGAAAGAGAAGGAACTTCCTAATTTCGAAAAGTTGAATGAAAAGTTGAACGTGCAGACATGCTCTTATGCATTGCTGCCCTTATTCTGAACCTTACGAACCGTCACTGGTACGCAGAATACTCCCACCTATCTAACACTGTCAAAATCAAGGTTCCACCGTACCAACTGCCAGAGCAATGAGTCATCAAAGACAAAATTTGGTTTTTTTAACTAAAATTTCAACTAAAACCACCTTTTTCTCCAAAAAAATACCTAGTTAATGCCCTTATGGCACTCGCTTTTTTTCTGCTGGTAAATCAGCTAATTAGAATGAGAGGAGATATTAGAATAGGAAATTTAAACTGGAGTGAGTGACCAACAAATTTGACAGAATTGGAATAGAAAAATGGCATTGTCATATGAATTCTAGCAGTTCAGCTGGAAAATATGAAGAAAAAATTCAAGATTTCATGACAGTTCTTGATTTTTCTACTGCTACTTTGATTTTATTACTGCTAACAGAACACAATTGAGATAGAACTGTCAAAACTTATTTCAAAAAATATAAAAACCAATGCTATCCTTTTCTAGCAAAATATTTCTATCTTTTTCGCACAATTGGATTTTCTAGCAGATTTAAGGTACGATTCCGAACAAGGCGGCAGACTGCAGACCACAGACTGCAGACGGCAGTGCAGCTAGCGCCTGCGGTCGGACCAATGTTGAACGCGGCGACAAAAAGCTTACAGTCGCTTCAAAGGGTTAACAACGGCACATGTCAAATGCGTTTAATTCAACGGATTCAATTTTGCATCTTCTGTTGGAAGAGGAAGTGGACGATGATATCTTACTGTTTTTATATACGAAAAAGAAAAGGCAAGACCCTATTTGCACGCCATACTTTTTTTTACTCCTTTTACTCCTTACTCGGCTCCTGGAGGATAGCTTTAAACTATAATCCACGTAGACGAACTCGCGGGCAACAGCTAGTTCATATTTATTTTTTTTATTTACTTTAAGTATTTAAAACTGAGAATAGGTACGATTCCGAACAAAGCGGCAGACTGCAGACCACAAACTGCAGACGGCAGTGCAGCTGCCGCCTGCGGTCGGCCCAATGTTGAACGCGGCGACAAAAAGCTTGCAGTCGCTGCAAAGGGTTAACAAAGACAAGATGTCGAATTTGTTTAATTCAACGGATTCAATTTTGCATCTTCTGTTGGAAGAGGAACAGGAAGCGGACTATGATATCTTATTGTTTTTATATACGAAAAAGAAAAGACAAGATGCAATGCCTTTATATAGAAACAGACTACATTAAGGAGCTTCAGTGATGGTTAAAAATCATTTAATGGGTGCAGAGCTGGAATGGCCTACTAAGCTACCGGTGGGCCGTGCCGAATGTTAAATCAAAAATGTCTCCTTTAAATAATTTTTTCTTGAAAGAAATAAAATTTTCCCACGAAAAAATAAAACAATTTCAAATTTCAAGCATATCACAATTTCTTTACATAACACAAATCTCGCGGTCTCCTACGAAATTGCCAATTAGTTTGTTGAAGACCGCTATTTAATAAGGATTGTGTGGAATTTAAAAAAAATCTAAAAAATTCAAAATGTCAACGAAACGACGAAGAGGTTGGGAGAAAAAAAAATTAAAAAACAAGAACTTTTAAATGCGTAGTATAAAAATTGTCCGGACATTATTCATAAAAAATATTCCAAGCTTTCTAATTTTGGAAAAAAGGTATAGGTTGACTACGTAATTTTTGGAGAAAAAAGTAGTGAAAGTTGAAATTGTAGTTAAAAAAACCCTTTAACTTTGACGACTCATAACTCTGGAAGTTGGTAGGGTTGGTAGTACCAAAACTGGTGCCTTAGTAATCCCGCTCCCAGGAAAAGGCCAATTTATTTTTCAGTAAATGTAGGACGTTAAAAACAGTTCCCCGTCCAAAAATGGTGATCTAAGGATTGAAAAAAATAGTGATGTTGGAAAATGAAAACGTAATTTTTGCACGTGTTTTAAAGAATGCTCGGATTTTGTTGACAAGTGACATTTTATTTGGAAGCTATCGGAAGCTGAATCCAGAAAAGTCATTTAGAACCGGTTTCATTCCATCGAGTTTATTAGATGGTGCTTGTGGCTCTTAGCCGAAGTCTTTTCAAAAAAGGACTTGACCGAATGTTATGAAATTTTTTCCAAGCACCTTTTCGTTAATATGCTTTGATGGGCATCGTAACGAAACTGATATCATTTTTGGTTTGCGCGATATCGTGTGGGTGCAAAAACCACGTACGTCGTTTAAATAAAAAAACGGCTTAACCGAATTTTATGAAAATCATTTTAGATCATGCTTTAGTTAATATGCTTCGATCGGCACCTCAACGAAGACGATATCTTTTTTGGTTCACCCAATATCGTGCAGGAAAAAATTACTACGGACGTACGCACAAACCCACCTACACATGCACATAGTTCTTCTCATAATTATGCTTAAAGAAAAACTTTTGAAAACAAAAAAGAACTTTACTTGATTGTTAAAATAAAATGTATGGAAATGGGCCGACATTTTTGAATTTCCCGGTCCTAAATTCATTCTCAGTCCAGCCCTGATTGGGTGATATAGAAACATTTAGAAGCTTTGAGTTTTAAAAATGCATCCGCATGTATCCATCTCATTTTTACTTATGGTTAATACTCCTTAGAATACAGTTGTCATCTCATGCCCCTATTTGCCACGCAATACTTCTTTTTACTCCTTTTCATCCTTACACGGCTCCTGTAGGATAGCTATAAACTATAGTCCACGTAGACGAAGTCGCGGGCGACAGCTAGTTCATATATTTTTTATTTACTTGTTAATCCTAAGTAATTGAGACTCAGAATAAGTCAAATACTACAAATCTTAATTAAGTTCTCCTAGATTTCGATTTTAATTAAAGTGTGCGCCGGCGACACTACTGGTTCTCGAACAGTGATGCGGTCTGCGGTCGAGACGTGTCGCGACTGCAGGCGACAGTGGCGCTGTGTTCCGAATTGCATCCATATAAAAACATACAAACCAGTAGTCTCGCTTGCGGTTTGATATTAATTTTTGCAGTCGGCAGTCTGCGGTCTGCAGTCTGCCGCCTTGTTCGGAATCGTACCTTAAGTCAAATACTACAAAATCTTTATTAAATACGGCTAGATTTGGATTTTAATTAAAGTGTGCGCCGGCGACACTACTGGTTCTCGGCCAGTGATGCGGTCTGCCGTCGAGACGTGTCGCGACTGCAGGCGACAGTGGCGCTGTGTTCAGAATTCCATCCATATAAAATCATACAAACCAGTAAGCTGGTGACATATACAAGCGTACATGCGTTGCATTCGTTCACAGAAAATATAGAAGTGTGTGTATTCAAATGCGACCTGACGAAATATTCCGTGAATGTTCCGCATGCCACGCAAATGTCGGGCTACTTTCAACTTTTTCTGCATTGCCGCATTCGACATAGGACACACAAGCATACACAACAAACACATGCGACTCGTTACTCAGATTTTTGGGCTATCTGTGAGAGCCGGGACGGAACCCAACCATGCAATTATGTGTCAGTCGAAAATCTGCGCATATCAGGGAGCCGCTGAATGCAATGCATGTACGCTTGTATATGTCACCAGCTGTAGTGTCGCCTGCAGTTTGACATTAATTTTTGCAGTCGGCAGTCTGCGGTCTGCAGTCTGCCGCCTTGTTCGGAATCGTACCTTTATCAGCCGAAAAAAAGTGAGTGTCATAAGGCCATAACTGATATTTTTTTTTACAAAATTGGAAAGCTAGGACAATTTCCTATCAATAATGTCTGGACAATTTTTACGCTACGGCCTTTACTTTTGAAGTTATTAGCAAGTTCGATGTTAAAATTTGCCTTATTTGGTGCTTATTTGGTACTTTTTGGCAAAAGTACTCAAAAGTGCCAATTGTAGCATTAAAATTGCTTATAACTCCAAAAATAAAAGCCGTAGGATAGAAATTGTCCGGACATTATTCATAGGAAATTGCCCCAGCTTTCCAATTGTGAAAAAAAATTAGTTAACTAGGAATTTTTTGGAAAAAAAGGTGGTTTTTGTTCAAGAACAATAATTTAAATTTTTATATTTTTTACCATTTCAAATATTGATACATATTTATAATTTGACACCCCCATGCGGCGGATATCCGCCAGACGGAATTTCTACATTTATGGAAACCTGCCGGTGGGTGCAAATGAACACCATGCACGCGCAAATCAATTGCGCTAATTAAGCGTTTTATGCATAAGAATATTTGCACCTAGATGTAAGTTATAATTAAATTAATTAACCAGTACTTGTCTAGATTTCAACCCGTTCGGTATCCACATAAGTTAAATTAAACGTTGTTATTAAAAAAAAGTTGTTTTTGTTAACTTTCCTAAAATTTCTATGTTCCCGGAACATAAGTGGTCCTTCGAGTTTTTTTTTCTTTTATTAGTGAAGTTGAAGCCAGCAAAAAAGTGCTTTACAGTTTTCACTTAAATTCGAGAAATTCTGAGACAATTTCTTTTTGTTAAATTGTGGTCGTTAAAGTGCAAAATTAAACGACAAAATTAGAATTTTGTACATTTTAAAAAAGATAAAAGTTTTTAAAAGTTTTTGTTCACATTTGCAAATGGTGATGGTCTACATATGTAGTTACCATTAATGTGAACTAATTAAGTAATGAGAAACAAAATAAAGTGCGGAGTACAGATGTTTAAGTAATTATCTAAACTACAATACACACCAGCAGCTGATCAGTGGGCAATTATTTTATTAAGGCGCCACCAAATCAACAAGTGAACAGTTACAGAAGTCCACACAGGACAAAAATAATACAAGTCCGCAGAATCCAGCAACAGAGGTCCATACAGGACAACAATAAAGGTCTGCAGAATCCAGCAACAGAGGTCCACACAGGACAACAATAAAAGCCTTCAGAATCCAGCAACAGAAGTTCACACAGGACATCAATAGAACTCCAAAGAAGCCAGCAACTGAGGTCCACACAGGACAACAATAAAGGTCTTCAGAATTCAACAACAGAAGTCTACACAGAACATCAACAATCATCATCATCATCAGTTCAACAAAATAATCATACCGAATTTAAGATAAGTACTCAAAATATAAAAATTAAAGTATATTTTCAAAAGATATATAATAATACAAAAAGCAATTTAGTTATCAAATACCAAACAAAAAATAATCATTTAAATAAAATATATATTTACAAATATATTGTTTTCCAATTTTAAATTTTTCAATATATATTACAAACATTTCTAATATATTACATATTTCTCATTTTTTAATATTTTTTACATTTTTTTTTAACACATAAACACAATAAAGTTTGTTTGTTATTATTATCCCATTAATATTCAAAAAAACAAGTTCCGAATGGTCGTTCGTTTACCAAGTTTAAAACGGTTTACCTAATAAATTCGGTACAAGTTAAAATAACAAATAATCCTTTAAACATTACCTGTTCTCCCTGACACTTTAACTCACTAATCAAGCCTACGGTTCTCAAAAATAAAATGAGTAACATTGCCCAAGATTTAGTAAAACAACAAGAGCTAGGTGAGTCAATACAAAGAGTGGAAATCAATTACAATAAGGATTCCGAAAAAAGGAAAACTAAGGATTATTGTGAAAAAAAAATTACACAAATTAGAGGAACTATGGACAGACTTCCATTTGAAAGACGTTGAACTCCAAGAGTACAAAAACCAAGATCCCAATCACAAGTACTTTGTGAATAGATTTGCTGAACAGGTACACGCAGCATACATATCTGCTAGAGACTTGATTTCTGAAAAATATCATCAGATGTTAAGCCAAGAAACCGATTTTTCAAGTAAGGATCACATGGACACAGCGGAACAGCAACCCGGTACCAGTAGCAGTCATACTAAACAGGATCAAGTTGATTCGCGACAGCCTCGGGAAAAAAACACTAACCTTTAATCTAAAAGTCAATGAAGGAGTTATTGTCAACAGAGAACTACAAAACACTTTAAGGGTACAAATAAGTAAAATAGCAGCTCTATTGAGAATAGTAGAAGTTTTAGAGAACGAAGTAGATAGTTCAAAATCTACAATATATTATCAACAAAAGATACAATCACTGCAAAACTATTGGAAACAGATTGAACACAATCACGACGAGTTAATTAAATTTGCCAGCCCACAGGAATTAAGGCATGAATATTTTGAAAATCAAAAATATGAAGAAGCAGAGGACATATACCAAAATACAGTAATTCAATTACAAGAGTTGTCTGCCAGAACACAACAAGAGAATCAGCACAGGGAAAATCAAAGTACTAATAGAGACAAGCCGATCGGAGCCAAGATTAAGCTTCCTCCAATATCAATCCCGAAATTTAATGGAGATTATAATATGTGGAGACAATTCCATGATCTCTTTGCACAGCTAGTCCATACCAACGAAAATCTAAGTACGGTTCAAAAAATGCAGTATTTAAAGGCAAATTTAAGTGATGAAGCAGCACAGTTGTTGGGGCACCTGCCAATAACAAATGAAAATTACAATACAGCATGGGAGTTACTAATTAACAGGTATGAAAATAAGCGCCTATTAGTGCGAGCACAATTAAATACATTGCTAACACAAGTGGATGCGAACGATTCCGCAAATTCTATCAAGAAGTTGCATGATACAACCAATGAGTGTTTGTTTGCATTAAAAAACTTAGGTATGGAAGTTGAAAGTTGGGATGCAATTCTTGTATAAATATATTGTCCAAAAAATTGGACAAGGATACTCAGAAACTATACGAACTTTCTCTAAGGTCTCCTAGAGATATACCAAAAGTTTCCGAATTTTTGGCCTTCTTAGAGCTAAGATTTCAGGCCCTCGAAAATATTAGACCTGTGGTGACCGCGTACAAACTTAATTACTAAGTTTTACGCAAAGTCACACAACATATTCCGAAATGGTAAACACGATCAATAACGATCAATCGGAACATTTCATCGATCACCGAACTCAAAGTTCAGTGATCTAGCCGCTTCCCGTTCCGTCCCTATCGTCCATAGTGATGAAGCCAATTTCCGGCATCTCCAATCTGTACTTCTCCTCGTGTTCTGCTACGGCATTTTGCGACGTCGAAAGTCTACCGCTAACCAAACAATCAATAAAATAATATATCCATATATTCTAAATATTCTAACTATTGTATAGTACTACTATAATAATGAGTGATCTTGTGTAATATATAAACGAAATTTAATAACAGGAATAAATCATTATTTATATATAAAATAAAATAACAAGTGTTTCCATTATAAAAATCATTAGTACAGAAGGAATTAATATTGGTGACCCCGACCGCTACACGCGGGTTCAATTAAAAATTTTATTCGAAGTGGTTTAATCATTCTTCCGCAAAATAAAGATAATATAACTAAATTTCACATACAACAAATAATAATTCGAAATTTTTATAAAATTTGTTTTTAAAAAAAAAAACGCAATAACAATTACGTAGAAATTTAAAATGAGGAGCTGGGGAACATAACCGGACTTGTCCACAATAACCGATTTTTTTTTTAAATTTTTTTTGTACTCTCTAAGCCTATGTCTAGGGACCCCTGGAATATATTCATCCAAAAATGGTTCAAACCCATAGAAAATATTTTTTAAAAATACTGATTTCGTTCATAATTGGACTTTTCCTATTAAAAAATGAAAAAAATTCAAAGGAAATTGTTTCATAACTAGACTTGTCCATGACGGTTTTCAATCAAAACCGGAGATGTCCCATACATATCCATCGTTGCCAAACAAAACCGGACTTGTCCATTACAAAAACGAAAAAAATATATAGAAAATATGTATTTTAGTGACCAAAAAGTGGGCTATTGGTTATTTATATAATAAGCTATAATTATATTGAAACGCCCAAATTTCAGCTAATGTGTAACTATCGAATTCAGTATTTTTGCTCTAGTGTAAAAATCAATTATTGGGACAAGTCCGGTTATGTTCCCCAGCTCCTCAAATATTACATGGATAAAAAAATAAAGAATTTTTTTTCTTAAAGAAATCTGTGAAGTGATTTGACATTTTTTTTTGTAAAAAAAAACACAAAACAGTTTTCGGACGCAACTCAGGATTAACGGGAAGTAGAATTTTCAATTAATTGAATTAAAATATTCCCATAATAATAATCGATTACAGTTGTGTAACTAATGTCGAATTGCATGAATAAGTGAAATTTTTTTTTTATTACAAAACAAAAGAACTCAGTCGCCTGCCGTTTTGTTTTTTTCAAAATATTATGAACAAACGTAATACCTAAAACAGTCTTTAGTTAAAATTTGCTGAAATTTAGAAGGGCGTTAAATTTAAAACGCCAAGAGGAATTCACATTAGAAGGAATACTTTGACATATTTGACATCTAACAATACATTTGAAGGCACAGAAGAAAAGTGTTGTGTAAAAGAACATAGAACAACAAATATATCCGTTTCAATAAAATCGCAGAGACAATTCTACTATTTTAAATTTTCAATAAATTGTTTTATTTCTTTATTTTAAAACTATAAATATTAATATATTTAAATTACAATTTTTTTATATACATTGACATACACTTTCAACATATATACATAAGAAGATATTACTATATTACATTCACTATATTTCACATATCAATATATTTGAATTATTTTTTTTATATATAAGGTGCATTACATTTATTACATATATTTCATATAAATATTTACCAGTTTACAAACAAATATATTTAGTTTTAATATTTTCTATACATACAGATATTTTTTTTCTCTAATACATTTTTTTCTCGTATAGACACTATATATATTTTCTTTATATAAATATACACATTTGGCATACATATATATATATTCTTTTGTTGGTTCGTGGTTTCACTAGCTATATATATTTTTTTTTGGGTCTCGAACCGTTTTCGAAATTAAAATTTCACATAATGTCAAATTCAGAGGAGATAGATATGGAAACGGAGAATGCACACACGGAGGAACCAAAACCCGGAACTTCGGAAGTCGCGGGCGTCAAACTGACGAAACTCGATATTCCGAAGTTCTGGACACACCAGCCCGCCTCCTGGTTTTACCAGGCGGAAATCATGTTTAATATGGCGGGCTACAAAGCGGATAGCGGTAAGGTCTACAACGTTATGGCCGCATTGCCGGAAGAGGCGGTAACGGCAATGCGGCTTAGCACCGTCGACCATTCCACTTCCTCTTATGAGGAACTTAAACAGCACCTGCTCGAGAAGTACGGCACTTCGGAGAAGCGCAGGCTCGAGCAGCTGCTGTCGGTGCAAGAGCCAGGAGACCGGAAACCTTCGGAGTTCCTCCAGGCCCTCAAAGCACTAGCCGGCGGATCAACGGCGGTCAATGATGACCTAATCCGGACCCTGTGGGAGAGGAGACTTCCACAGGTCATCCAGGTAACATTGGCCACCACTGGCGACCAAACGCGAGCTGGGCTGGCTGCCGCAGCGGACAAGTTATGGGAGGTGCTTCCACACGGAGGCGCCTCATACACGTCCGCCGTTCAAGCAACCTCGTCCAACTCAGAGCCCCGTGGATGTCGCTGCAAAGCGCCATCAACAGGCTTACGTCGAAGCTGGGCACTTTGGTCAAAGGCCAGCAAAGCCCACAGCATTCAAGAGGCCGAACACCTGCCAATCGGCATTGCGGTCCTCGTCAGCCCTCGGCCAATCGGCCACCAGGGGCCAATAAACTGAGAGGTAGCTTGTGCTACTTCCACTACCGTTACGGTAGTGAAGCACGCACCTGCAAAGCCCCCCGCAGTTTCGGTGGTGGTAATGCCAAGTCGGCAAAGAAACCACCAACCACCAAAAAAAACTAAAGGGGCAGGGGGTCGACATGAGCGAGCATATAACTGGCCGCTCATATCGTTTATTCGTCCGTGACACCAACAATCGGATGGATTTCCTGATTGATTCGGGCTCGGACGTTTCAATTGTTCCCGCCAAGGCGTTCCCGGCCCATAACGGAAGCCCGAACGTCCTTCTGCATGCGGCCAACGGATCACTGATCCGAACTTTCGGCACAAATTTGCTTGAACTCCATCTCGGCTTACGCCGACGATATGTTCACAACTTTATCATAGCCGCCACCACAAAAGCCATTATTGGGGCGGACTTCTTAACGAAGTTCGAGTTGTGCGTCGATTTCAAGTATCGACATTTAGTAGACCAGCGCACAAATTTTAAAATTAACGTGTGCGCTACAGTCGACTACAACCGCGAATCCCATCCATGCCTAATTACCGGCATATATAAAGAGCTATTAACGAAGTACGCTTCGTTAACAAAACCGCCCAATTTTAACCTTCCAGTTAAACACAATGTGCAACACCACATTGTGACTAAAAGGCAATTACCTTTCGTCACCGCTCGGCGACTCCATCCGGAGAAACTGAAGGTGGCAAAATTAGAATTTGACCATATGGTCCAATTGGGGATTTGTCGACCTTCGTCGTCCCCGCAGCATCTCCACTCATCTGGTCCCTAAACGGGATTCACATGATTGGAGGCCATGCGGCGACTACCGTCGCCTAAATGCTGTCACTGTGCCGGATAGATATCCGATCCCGCATATACAGAATTTTTCCGTGAATCTTCACGGTTGCACAATTTTTTCGAAGGTTGACTTGGTACGTGCATATCATGACATACCAATCGCTCCAGAAGACGTGCATAAGACTGCACTCATTACGCCATTCGGCCTATATGAGTTTACCCGTATGCCATTCGGCTTACGGAATGCAGCTCAAACCTTTCAAAGGTTTATTAACGAAGTTACGAGAGATCTCGACTTCGTTTATGTATACTTGGACGATATACTTATCGCCAGTAAAACCGAGGAAGAACATATCGTTCACCTCGAAGAGCTCTTTAAACGCCTCGATAGCTTCGGTTTAACCATTAAGCTAGAGAAATGCGTTTTTGGTGCACAAGAGATTAAGTTTCTAAGCCACCGCATCACAAAGGATGGAATACTTCCATCCCCCGATCGGGTTCAGGCTATCGTTGATCTCGCACCTCCAACTTCTGTCAAATCGATCCAGAAGTTTTTGGGAATGGTGAATTTCTATCACCGATTTATACCAAAATTGGCTGAACAGTTGGTGTCGATAAACGAGCATTTGAGAGAACTTCTCAACAACTCGCGTGCCAATAAAGTATTTACCTGGCCAGCAGAATGTCAGGCAGCATTCCTCAAGGTTAAAACCTCGATGGCTGAAGCAACTCTGCTGAACCATCCAATCGAGGATGCAAAATACAGTCTAACGACTGACGCTTCTGATTATGCAATCGGAGGCGTATTGGAACAATTTAACGGTCACCGGTGGCAACCTCTAGCTTTTTATTCCAAAAAGCTGTCACCAACAGAACGGAAGTACTCTGCATTCGATCGCGAACTTCTCGCAATCTACGCAGCGATCAAACACTTCCGTTATTTCGTTGAAGGACGCAATTTCGTGGTCTATACTGATCACAAACCACTGGTTCGCGCCCTTCACACAAAGACCGAACGATCCCCTAGACCAGGGGTGGCCAACCCAAATGGTATCGCGGGCCACTTTGAAAATGCCTTATGATCCCGCGGGCCGGAGTCATATATTGGGTGATTCAAATTTAATTTAATATAATTGTAATACCGGCACGATGTAGCTCCTTGCTGGGGTCAGCAAGGTTACTGCCATCGTGTTCTGGTTAACATAAAAATTTTGAGAAACTACATCCTCCCTAGGTTCCTAAAGTTATAGGGGATGTCAAACCGGCCACACGGTGTACGCTAGCTCGCCGGTGGGGGTGTGGGGGTGTGCGACCGGGACTCAACACCTATGATTCACCACTTACCTGTTATTTAAAAAAAGTTACATCTTCATACCGTTCTTGTCTTAGGTTAGCCAAAGACACTCATCGCTGGAAGGGTACCTTGACCTGGTGGAGCTGAAAAGGTTCAACGCGACTTTGAGAGGACCCTGGAGAGAAAGCAAAACCCAACCATCCTGGATAACTTATCCCCTTAGGCTGTCATGCCCAGTATAATACTAATGGGATTAGAAAAGTGACAACAAATATATTTTACAATAATTACAGTATAATACAATTTCTCAACAACAGAACAGCGGTAAGTTTGCCATAACTATTAGATAAGTGTAAATAAATAAAATACCATTACAATATAGGCAATGTGGATGCAACCAACTATTACCACACAATATCAAATTCCATACGATAACGGGAAGGAAAAATACAAATCGTCGCGCTGGTACCAGTCGAGGATTCCTGTTCTTCTTACAACGAACAAAATCACCCAATAATATTTAAATGATATCAAATTAATTTAAGGCATTATTGTTGTTATTAACAGAGGGTAATATATATATGTAATCAATAAGGTGTAATATATATGTAATCAATAAGGTGTAAATTTATTGTTATCAAAAATTATTAATATAGGTAACGTTATCAATATATTATTTAAAAAAATGTAAATATTGTTGGTTAGTATAATAATAATAATATGGCTATATTTAGCTAAAATTAAAACTTTACCCGGCAATTTCTAGTTAAAGCACAGGTAACATCAAAACAACAAACTTATTGCCGACTTCCTTCACTCCTCCGCCTTGTATGGTTAAGCTGACAGACGCTCAGCCAAGCAGTTAGGAAAGTACTTGTATTTCTGGTGAACACTTGCTGTTAGCATTTGTTAAATGTACTGGGCTCGGTGAAAGCTATTCATCTGTTCCCTTTAGGCAATCGCATCATACATGCCGATCAATGGTGATACCAGTGCGGGTATCAATAAATAAGGATAAAAAGTTATTTTGCAAGCAATTCATTAATATGGGCTATTGCCCAAAATATATTTTCACAACCACAAAAGTTCTTTGCCTTGTTATACAGTTCACTTTCAGATTTGCAAAAATCCTTGCCAACACTAGAAATTGATGCTCGATATTTTATAAGCGATTATATTGTCAGTACCTCAAATTCGTAGTTTTAGTTCCTTTTTTTTTGGTATGTTACACAAAATGGTACATACTATTATTTAATTAAATTATATTTACGACGAAAATAACACCACGTTTCAGATCACTCACCGAGAATCACTTCATTCTTAGGAAATTGGTAAACTTTTAAAAGACATTTACCCTTGAAGCTGCTACTTCTCTGTTGCACAGTTTTCCGGTTTTCTCTAAGGTAATTGAAATTGGTAATTTTTTCCAAATACCATGCATATATCCAAATACCATGCTTAATATTTTTTCTATACATTTTCTACAAATCAAGTAAATAAAAAACACTTTCCATTACTACTTATCGCTCTTCGTGTAAGTTAGTATTGGCACTATTTTTTTCTACACATGTTAGCTCAAGCACGTCAAATCCGGCAGCTAACTTCCAATTTTTTTCCAGCGTAGCCCTAAAATCCTCAAAATAGCTGCTGGTCATGAAGAACTGAACAGCTCAGTTGGAAATTAATCGAAATTGCACTTCCTTCTGTAATATCACTTCCTTGATAATGTACACAATACTTCTATCGACTGTATAATTCCAAATTCTCCCAACAGACCTTCTTAGATCCAGAATAAATCCAGCCCGACTCAAAAACTAAAAAAAACCGAACTGTCTTGTTCGCAATTCAAATCCAGACTCATGAAAAAAATATTTTTTTTCATCTTCTCAGAAAAATTTTGTTTTTCTGAGCCTACGTGATGCCAAAATTTTTCGAAGACTTAAGCTTCCTAAGTGATTACTAATACTTTCTGAATTTTCCGTGAGATGGGGGAATATTTCGTAAGGAGAATTCTTTTATGTAATTAACCGACCGTTACATACCCTCGGGTCCACAAAGCCGACTTGCGAGGCAGTGAGGAGCCGAAAAAAACGGAAGGTTTTTCAGTCGTAAAGTACGGTATGCGGCGCCAATGTGGGGCTCGCCTCACACCCTGAAATTAAGAGTCTCATGTCACAGCTATGGTCAGAGAGCGAGAGAAAAAAAAAGACACAACCTGGATAATTTTTTTTTTTTTTTTTTTTAAGTACGTGTTCCAAATAAGGTGATAAAATGTTCAGTCTGGAGAGTATCTCGGAGGAATCTCTGGAGTTGCCAAAAATCTGGGGAAGACAATACCACATTGTCCCCCTCCAGGTTTCTACCATCATCCAGGTCTCCATGTCGAAAAGGTCTCCGTTCGATCCATCGGGTCAGTCTCCAGCAATACCACATTGCCTTTGACCTTTCCCGGTGGATCGCCAGGAGAGTCCTTCGCCGAGCGTTGTTCCCTAGACTGATCGAAATGCAAGGAGGTGTAGGGATACTCCAATGAGCACTTGTAGAAGGCACTGATGCTGAGGCAACAGTAGAAATGTTCAAGAGATCGGAAGAACAGCATGGAGTAAAAGATGCACATTACGCAAATGTTGTCGATTTAGAAATAATTTCCTCTACAATCACCAACCGTCAGCAGTACGAGGATATTAAAGTGAAGGAAAAGGTGTGTAGGAACAGTGCACGAAGTCATATGTATAAGGGTCTTCGTGAACTCATCGGTGTTCTAACGAATCGAAGGAATCAATCGAAGAACCAGTAGACCAGAAGAATAGTCTTGAAGGAAAATTAATAATATCGTCTAAGGCGATATGAAAACAATAATACGAAAAGCACGTCGATTGTTACTCCCTGACTATAACTAAACAACTAACACGCCACTAACCATAAGGTCTGGACTAAAGATGGTTTAACATAAACACCGAACCAAGGAACATCTCTCAGAAATTCAAGTACATAAAACATATACCCATATAAATACCATGAAGAATGTCATGAACCCCTAACTGCTGGAACACATAAAGGTAACTAAATCGCCAACTGGGTGGTTGACATCAACGTACCAATAACTAACATTAACGAAACGTGAACAACGAACTCAAGAATAAAAAGTTATCAACAGCAAGGAACTAATTAACACCGCTTAAAATACTTAACCCAGGACGGTCAACCAGGGTGACTCCCGGTGTAAATCGCGTAGGATAAGCCAAATTTGGTAAGGACAATCCTCCCGGATTTCCAAACCTGCTGCCTTGCACGCTTGGCAGAGACATTCTAAATTGTCCGGGGTAGGCTCTTGGAGCAGCTGATTCAGCAGCCCATCAAGCATCTGTCCCAGTTCGCTTCCCAGTGAACGAACCTTCTGGAACCGACGGTACATCTCTGCCATGAGCAACGTTATCCCGCGTACTTGATCTCCTACCGGTGGGACGTACCTTTTAATAATCTCCTGCTGATAAGCCAGGGTCAGTCGCAATAAATTTCTGAAGACGCTGTCATCCACAGGATTCATTGAATCAACCAGCTCATACAGTTTAGATCCCGTATGGCAGAAGCTTGGTTCGCTCAATGAATGTTGAAAAATAATCTCAACAACGTGGATCAGGGTAAGCGGCTTGTTAACAATATCAGTCAGCATTGTCAATGTCCTGGAGGCCATGGTGTCAAAAGCACCTGGGTGTGCTTCCAAACATTTAATAATGTTTAGGGTGTAACGTATAGCTGCACCCTCCATCTTTGTGGACAACCTCCTGGCTTTGATGGCTGCATGGAACGAAACAAATTCAGTGGCGTGCGGGGATAAAAAGTATAAGCGGTGCGGCTTCCGCAACACCTTATGCACCACCGGCAATCCATAAAATGTCACTGATCCGGTCACGTCCATCGTTTCAGCGACGTTAACCCGGATATCCAGTGCAAAATAAGTATAATCTATGGGTGTAATAAACAAATGCAACAATATACACAATAATTAACAAGAGAAAGAAGTTAATTGGTTGTTACTAACCGTTAACAAAATCAATGTACGTAACCAGCACAGACGGTACGCAAAAAAATATAGGCTAACCAGCAAAAAGACTTAATGAAAATGCTGACCAAGTCCGTATTAATACAGCAACGCAGATATCCTAGTCAAAAACAATTCCGTTGACCGATTCTTCGCAATAGTGATACTCCTATTTAGTATCAATACTAACCCAACCTATAGATATAATATAACTCACAATAATCAAAACCAATTGATAGTTTCAAAAAAATCAAGGTGTAAAGTAGTGTTGTTTGTGTTTAAAATGTTTTGGTGAATTTCCAGGATGGTTGAAGAAAACAATTTCGCTCCCCAGGACTCTCGGTGGTGGCCGAGGTCATCGGTGTCAGTCGGTGGTAGCTATGAGCCACAGCCAACACCGAGTGCCATCGACAACGCCGGAAGTACCTCAGGTCCACACTACATGAACGACATGAAGAGTATACCTCAACATAAAAGACAAGGAAATCTTCTTCGAAAATCATAAAAATTTAGTTGGATTCCGCTGTCCATCCACAACTGAGCTACACTACGGAAAATCAATCAGCAGTGGGGACAGACGGGAGAGAAAACAATAAAAGCACAAGGAAGTAGCCGGATGTCCCTCAACAAAAGTCCACAGGGCGCAGGTGATTAGCCAGACGGTTAAGCCTGTGCGGCCTTCTAGAGGTGCACCTGAAGTGACCACATCCATTACCATATTTCGACTAAAGGTCTAAAGTGAAAGAACAGAAAAAGAATTTGAAGGGACTGAATAGATTAAAGATGTCCACGGGACGCAGTGGGCAGGCGATATGACGCCTGTTACTTCAGACGGTTAAGCCCGAGTTACAACTCAAACGTCCATCAGCAAAAAGTAACAATCCTGTCCACTGAACGCAGCACTGGCAGGCGGTATGACGCCTGATACTCAGGATTACGAGCAACAAAAACAGGACAAAAGAACTCCTGACTCAGCCTTCACCCATGGCCAAGCGATATTACGCTCGTTAGCCAGCGGTGCCGGTAAGTAAGCCTAGTTCAAGAATGCCTAAAGCGAAGAAGATAACATAAGACGGGACAATCTAAAAGTGAAAACAAAACAAAATTCACACTGAATTTAGACAACTGAGAGGAATGTATAAAAAGAAGCATTGGTGGTGAACCATAGTCAAAGATAATTTGAATAAGTTACAGAAGCGTTGGGCGCCATTTTATGTAATAAAAGGGCGCCAGAAATTTAATATTGAAAGAAACTTGTTTGCCAAAACGTTGGGCATGCAAGCATACGTTGGGCGCCATTATGTAATACCGGCACGATGTAGCTCCTTGCTGGGGTCAGCAAGGTTACTGCCATCGTGTTCTGGTTAACATAAAAATTTTGAGAAACTACATCCTCCCTAGGTTCCTAAAGTTATAGGGGATGTCAAACCGGCCACACGGTGTACGCTAGCTCGCCGGTGGGGGTGTGGGGGTGTGCGACCGGGACTCAACACCTATGATTCACCACTTACCTGTTATTTAAAAAAAGTTACATCTTCATACCGTTCTTGTCTTAGGTTAGCCAAAGACACTCATCGCTGGAAGGGTACCTTGACCTGGTGGAGCTGAAAAGGTTCAACGCGACTTTGAGAGGACCCTGGAGAGAAAGCAAAACCCAACCATCCTGGATAACTTATCCCCTTAGGCTGTCATGCCCAGTATAATACTAATGGGATTAGAAAAGTGACAACAAATATATTTTACAATAATTACAGTATAATACAATTTCTCAACAACAGAACAGCGGTAAGTTTGCCATAACTATTAGATAAGTGTAAATAAATAAAATACCATTACAATATAGGCAATGTGGATGCAACCAACTATTACCACACAATATCAAATTCCATACGATAACGGGAAGGAAAAATACAAATCGTCGCGCTGGTACCAGTCGAGGATTCCTGTTCTTCTTACAACGAACAAAATCACCCAATAATATTTAAATGATATCAAATTAATTTAAGGCATTATTGTTGTTATTAACAGAGGGTAATATATATATGTAATCAATAAGGTGTAATATATATGTAATCAATAAGGTGTAAATTTATTGTTATCAAAAATTATTAATATAGGTAACGTTATCAATATATTATTTAAAAAAATGTAAATATTGTTGGTTAGTATAATAATAATAATATGGCTATATTTAGCTAAAATTAAAACTTTACCCGGCAATTTCTAGTTAAAGCACAGGTAACATCAAAACAACAAACTTATTGCCGACTTCCTTCACTCCTCCGCCTTGTATGGTTAAGCTGACAGACGCTCAGCCAAGCAGTTAGGAAAGTACTTCTGGTGAACACTTGCTGTTAGCATTTGTTAAATGTACTGGGCTCGGTGAAAGCTATTCATCTGTTCCCTTTAGGCAATCGCATCATACATGCCGATCAATGGTGATACCAGTGCGGGTATCAATAAATAAGGATAAAAAGTTATTTTGCAAGCAATTCATTAATATGGGCTATTGCCCAAAATATATTTTCACAACCACAAAAGTTCTTTGCCTTGTTATACAGTTCACTTTCAGATTTGCAAAAATCCTTGCCAACACTAGAAATTGATGCTCGATATTTTATAAGCGATTATATTGTCAGTACCTCAAATTCGTAGTTTTAGTTCCTTTTTTTTTGGTATGTTACACAAAATGGTACATACTATTATTTAATTAAATTATATTTACGACGAAAATAACACCACGTTTCAGATCACTCACCGAGAATCACTTCATTCTTAGGAAATTGGTAAACTTTTAAAAGACATTTACCCTTGAAGCTGCTACTTCTCTGTTGCACAGTTTTCCGGTTTTCTCTAAGGTAATTGAAATTGGTAATTTTTTCCAAATACCATGCAGGCTCATCTCTTAATATTTTTTCTATACATTTTCTACAAATCAAGTAAATAAAAAAACACTTTCCATTACTACTTATCGCTCTTCGTGTAAGTTAGTATTGGCACTATTTTTTTCTACACATGTTAGCTCAAGCACGTCAAATCCGGCAGCTAACTTCCAATTTTTTTCCAGCGTAGCCCTAAAATCCTCAAAATAGCTGCTGGTCATGAAGAACTGAACAGCTCAGTTGGAAATTAATCGAAATTGCACTTCCTTCTGTAATATCACTTCCTTGATAATGTACACAATACTTCTATCGACTGTATAATTCCAAATTCTCCCAACAGACCTTCTTAGATCCAGAATAAATCCAGCCCGACTCAAAAACTAAAAAAAACCGAACTGTCTTGTTCGCAATTCAAATCCAGACTCATGAAAAAAATATTTTTTTTCATCTTCTCAGAAAAATTTTGTTTTTCTGAGCCTACGTGATGCCAAAATTTTTCGAAGACTTAAGCTTCCTAAGTGATTACTAATACTTTCTGAATTTTCCGTGAGATGGGGGAATATTTCGTAAGGAGAATTCTTTTATGTAATTAACCGACCGTTACATAATATAGGGAGAGAGTCCCAAAGCTGTTCTGCGAAGACAAGGAAAGAATGCTGACCAATCAACGTGCGGAAATGCGGAATTATAAATTATCTGTGAGGGATTGGAGTTAAGAATATCAGAATGTGAGTTAAAATAGGCAATCGACGAGGTATGAGCATTTTTAAGAAACTAGGTGAAATGTAATGTAATTGGTGGTGCAGGTTTTCGTCAGACAAGGTGGCGCGGTATTCATTTTACGTAAATTCCATTTTAGAAAAGAAACGATTCGCAATCACAACCTTTTGTCCCAGACATCTCAATTTACAAAACTTTTCTTTTATAACATAAAAATCATGTTTTGAAAGGGTTTTTCACATTCAGGTCCTCAAAAATTTGTTAAACAATTTAGTAGCAGAAAGTAGTTCGACAGGCTTAAGGTTAAATCCGATTAAAACTAAAGAAATGTGGATACAGCGCTGACTAATGGTGACGTGGTATTGGTAGATTAATTCTGTTACCTCATTAGTTACGTCACTACCAGAATATATAAATCATATGGAGATCGACGGAGATCTCAACTAACGCCAAATTAAGGCTGTTCAACTCCAATGTTAAGGCAATTCTGTCGTATGTGCGAAACATTGAAAGTGCCCAATCTATCACAACGCGCCTTCAAGTTTTCATCCTAAATAAAAATCTGCTGGCAAGATAGAATTACAAATGAAAAGAAACGATAGATGACCAAATCATGCAAGGGAAATGGAATGAAATGGCCACACCCTGCGAGGTTCAAACGTGAATCTAGCCAAAAGGCCCTTGACTGGAATCTGCAAGGAACCCTAGAGTTGGAAAACCTAGAATAAAGTGGAGGAGAACCCTACCAAAAGACGCCACAACAAGGAAGGCAACTGTTTCCGCCCTATGTCCCGTGCGGGAATAAAGGAGCAGAAGAAAAAGAATCCTGCACTCATAACACACTAGCTGGATGTTGACCAAAGAAGTGTACTTCCTTGTAAATATGCTTGTTTTCTCTGCTAGCTCCATGACACTAAATTTTTGTTGCGGATGCGGTATTTATATTAAATTGTTACCGAGAAAAACAATTACTTGGATTTTTATCCATCAACCCGGTCACCCCGAGAGCCAATTCTCTATGGCAGGCTATGAATTTTAATCATTGCTCATAGCTGACTCTTTTTTTCACATGTTGGAAACTTCTAGCACAAAATATTTTGTTAAATCTTGTTGAATCTCGCGGGCCGCACAATTTCCTGCGAAGGGCCGCATGCGGCCCGCGGGCCGCGGGTTGGCCACCCCTGCCCTAGACAGACCAGACATTTGGGTCTAATCTCTCAGTTTACCACAGACATCAGACATGTGTCGGGTAAACAAAACGTCGTCGCAGACTACTTGTCCCGCTCACTAGCAACCGACAACGTTGACTCAGCCACCTTCGACCTGCCTACACTAGCTCAGGCTCAACAAGGTGACACAGAGTTGAAGACTATACAAGAACACCCCAGCAACGGCTCACGGGTAAAACTAGTTCTCACACCAATACCATTTACCGCCCATCAGGTGTGCCGTGAAACTAGTATAGGCATTCCTAGGCCTTATATACCCATTTCCTTACGTAGACTAGCGTTCAACTCCGAACATAGTCTATCTCATCCTGGTATTCGTGCTACAAGACGAGCCGTTACCAAGAAATACTTCTGGCCATCAATCAATAAAGACTGCAATGAGTGGTCTCGATCATGCTTAGGTTGCCAAAAGTCCAAAGTTTCACGACATACCAAATCTCCATTTGAAGCTTTCAAGCTCCCAAATAATAGATTTGACCATATACATATGGATATAGTGGGACCCTTACCCCCATCTCGTGGATACTCTTATATCTTAACGATAGTCGATAGATTCACGCGATGGCCTGAAGCATACCCAATTCGGGATATCTCAGCTTCAACAGTGGCAAAAAGATTCGTCACTGAATTTGTCCCACGATTCGGCGTACCTCTTGAAATCACAACTGATCAAGGTACGCAGTTCGAATCGAAACTGTTCAATGAAGTTGCCAAATTACTCGGCACTCATCGAATCCGGACAACCGCCTACCATCCGCAAGCAAACGGGATGGTCGAACGGTTCCACAGGCAACTAAAAGCAGCCTTAATGGCAAGGGATAACACTACTCATTGGAGTGAAGACTTGCCCTTTGTCATGTTAGGCATACGCACGGCAATTAAGACCGACTTACAATGCTCACCAGCCGAGCTCGTATACGGTCAGAATCTGAGACTTCCCAATTCGATTTCTATCACAACCGATAAAAATCCAATTGAAGAATCAGAATTCCTCTCTCGCCGAACATTAAGGCAATAAATCCTCGGCAACCCGTCAAAAAGGATGCATACGTGCCAGAAGCCCTGGAGAACGCCGACTACGTTTTCGTACGAGTCGACAGAGTTCGAAAACCTTTCGAACCTCCATATGAGGGCCCATATGAAGTAATCAAACGATTACGAAAACACTTCGTCGTCAAATTGAACGGCGCAACCAAGTCAATATCCATTGACAGGCTAAAGCCAGCCTTCGGCTGTGACCGCGACAACGAAGCTAAGCCAACTAAAGCGGTAACATTTCGTTAACGCTACGCTGGGGGGGAGTATGTGGTGACCGCGTACAAACTTAATTACTAAGTTTTACGCAAAGTCACACAACATATTCCGAAATGGTAAACACGATCAATAACGATCAATCGGAACATTGCATCGATCACCGAACTCAAAGTTCATCACTTAACCAGCTTCCACTTGCAGACCCTAACGCGCTTAGTCCTGGACCTATTGATATTATTTTTGGTGTCGAGGTATATAATGACATCATCCAAGAAGGGATAATTAAGGGAAGCAGAGGTTATCCCATTGCACAAAAAACAGAACTGGGGTGGATCTTATCAGGGAAGATCCGCGTTCCAAGTGCAGAAATTAAATGTCACGTATCCCAGGTAGATATCGACGATTCACTAAAAAGATTCTGGGAACTTGAGGAGCTACCAACCAAGAACGAAACTTCAAGTGAAGAACACCTAGCTGAACAGATCTATTCACAAACGGTTGCTAGAGATCACGAAGGAAGGTACACGGTTCACTTGCCTTTCAATGAGAAAATAAACCAGTTGGGATACTCTAAGGGAGAGCCATGTCTAGATTAGTACAGATGGAGCGAAAATTCAATCGAGATGATAAATTCAAAGAACTATACCAAGCATTCATCGATGAATACCAAAATCTTGATCATATGATACCAGCATTTAATGCTCAAAATGCGTGCTATCTTCCTCATCACGCTGTTTTAAAATTAGACAGCACTACAACAAAATTAAGAGTGGTCTTTGATGCGTCGTGTCCTACTAGCTCAGGGGGTCTAAAAAGGCCACTTTAGGTGTTTCATAATATGATCATAATATGTTTCATTTTATAAATCACAAAAAGGCCACTTTAGGTGTTTCATAATATGATTCATAATATGATTCATAATATGATTCATATTAGATATGTCGATTTTATATAGAAAAGCGTAAAATGGCCTACTAATATGAATTGCTTACTTGTCAAATTAGATGAAATTTTAGAAGTTACTCAGAGAGCAACATTTTTAGTTCATATTTGTGTTTTATTTGATTTTTGTTAGTTATTCAGTGTTAAAATTTTATTTGATTTTATTTATTTGCCAAACAAGGCATACTTATACTTACTACAGAAAATCAAATAAAATGCAAATACAATGAAATACCATATTATGACTAAGGTACAAAAGGGCTGTATAGTTAATTTATACTCAGCTTAAGTCTATGGTTAATTCATGGTAATTGTGATGTCAAGAGGGATATAATTTGTTGTTTAAATGATTATTTTTTTATGTTGGGTGAGAAGCATACACTGTGGCTGTTAAAAGTCATACAACATCTGTTGACCGGTTCGTTTTTTGCGTATCCTGTCCGATGAGGGTATTCCTTAAGGATTTTTGTATGCCTATGGCCATTCATACACGAGGGAGCATGGTTCCGGAGCAAAAGCTTTTCTCGGGCAAGGGAGGCGTGGGGAGATGCAATAAGTGGAGAGTTTCGTGCTCCGGTGGAGACTTTTGTGCTCCTGCCTTTGGCCTGCGAACACGGAAAGCAAGCACTCACACCAATAAGAAATCAATGCTTTGGCGATGAAAAAAAACTTTCAAACAGTAAAATTTGGTCAAAATTTGTATATAATAAGAAAAAACTTTTAATTATTGAGAATTCAAAGGGAATGAGTGAATTTTTTCAAATAAATTATTTCATAATAGCGAAAAAACCTCCATTTTGTTTTTAATAAAAAATTTGACATCTCACTAATACGAACAAATATCACGTAGCAACACAAAAGCTGCTTCCATCGCTGTTGCTCCGTGTATTTTCAGAAAACTTGCAGCAAAGCTTTTGGTTGCAGAACCATGCTCCCTCGTGTATGAATGGCCTATTGTGTCGAACTTGGGCATTGAACTTGATTCTATCGGACAGGAACTCTACCTTAACGTTATCGTTTAGGACGTCCAAAGTAAATCAAGAGATAAGCACTTTCCATTGCACTATATAGACTAAATATGAGTTTGACTCTTGAGCTCGTACAAGAGTTAGAACCTTATTTACCTAGGAAGGGCGGGAACGACATTTTGCGAAGTAAGTAAATAATATTTCAAGCGTAATTAATACCTAGGTATTATGTAGATATACAATGTTTGTATTGTTAGTATACCTACAACAGGTAGGTACACCTATACGTACCTACTAACTTTTTGTTATTTTTAGGTCCTAAGTGCACTATCGTTTTACGCGTCGGGATCCTACCAACGCTATGTAGGAGCAAAAGGTCACCACATGATGCACCAAGCCAGTGTATCAAACTGCTTACGAGCAGTGACATTGGCCCTAAATAGTGACCATTTTCGAAGAAAGTATTGTCACATACTGCCACTCGATAATCAATCAAGTTTTCCCGAAAAATCGCGTTTCGTTTTTTAAAAAAAACCACTTAAAATTTCTAATTTTCTCTGTAATTGCAAAGGTTACTTTGTTTGTTTACTTGATTTCTTAATTATTTTATGTTAATGAACTTAAAACTCACCACTAAATTTTTTCGTGTGGCAACGTATGCCAAATATGATTCTGCTGATGAAATGAATCGAATATGAATCATTTATCAAAGTGGCCGTTTTACCGTTTTTTAGCAGAACTGCTAATGATCTGCTAGAATTCACCAAATGAAACATATTACAGACGTTTCACCCAATGTGGCCTTTTTAGGCCCCCAGGAGTAAGTCTCAATGACGCCTTATTAAAGGGGCCACAATTACAACAAGACCTCATGTCTATACTCATTAGGTGGAGAAAGCACAAGTTTGTCATATCATCTGATATAGAAAAGATGTATAGACAGATTAGAATTGTCGAAAGTCACCAGGATTACCAGAGAATACTCTGGAGGGAAAAGCCTCAGTCCAGTCTTCAACAATTTAACCTTTCCACAGTAACATACGGCACCAAGCCTGCCCCATTCTTAGCTATACGAACCTTACATCAATTGGCCAACGACGAGGAACAAAATTACGTCAGAGCGGCAACAGTGCTCAAACGAGACTTCTATGTTGATGACTTGTTGTCAGGTGCAGATACCATCGAATCGGTCATGGACTTAAGAATTCAATTGGATGAGTTACTAAGAAGGGGAGGATTCAAATTAAGAAAATGGGCCAGCAACAACATGCAAATCTTGGAAGGCATTCAAGAGTCGGAAAAGGAACAAAGTCTCCTAAGCTTGTCAGATGACACTAAGGTAAAAACCTTAGGTATATATTGGTGTCCACACAGAGATACCTTCACATTCAAAGTCAATATAGGTCAACAGACTACAATCCCAACCAAAAGAGTGGTACTTTCAGAATGGTCACAATTATTCGATCCACTGGGTTGGTTAGCTCCATGCATCATTCAAGCAAAATTAATGTTCCAATCATTATGGAAGGCGAATTTATTATGGGATGAAGAGTTACCAGATCCAATCCAAGGAGAATGGAAAAAATTAAGAAGCCAATTCCCTGATCTGGAAAATATTGAAATTCCCAGTTGGGTTCATATAGCTCGAACAAGCGCGATCCTAGAACTCCAAGGTTTCTGCGATGCTTCGACAAAGGCATATGCAGCCGTCGTTTATACTCGAATAATCGACCACCAAGGGTCGGTAAAGGTCCAGTTGCTTACTGCAAAAACAAAGGTGGCCCCTCTAAACAAAGAGGTGAGCCTGCCACGCTTAGAGCTTTGCGCAGCCGTCCTCTTGGCAAAATTACTAACCCGCACAGTGGAATCCCTTGACATTGAAGGGTTTAATATACATGCGTGGTCTGACTCAAAGGTTGCACTGGCATTAATACTAGGTAACAACAAAAAATACAGCACTTTCGTAAATAATAGAACACGCGAGATTAACAATTTAATGCCAGGAAGTCAATGGCACTACGTAAAATCAAAGCAGAATCCTGCGGATTGCGCCTCTCGTGGATTAGATCCATCGAAATTAACGAACTTCACGTTGTGGTGGAATGGTCCAGAGTGGCTCAGCCAGAAGGAAATCGAGTATGTCACACACAGTGAACCAACGGAACAAGAATTAAATAATCATATAAAAGTATTTACGTTGGAAAGAAATGATACATTAGAACAAATATTATCAAAAACAAACAATCTGCAGAAGTTGTTAAGAATAGTCGCGTATTGTCTACGCTTCCGTAAGCTCATGCAGCGGAAGGTACCTTTAAGGACAAACTACATAAACATACAAGAGCTAAGAGAGGCCAGGAATTTCATAATCAAACTGGTTCAAGAACAAGAGTTCTCTTGCGAAATAACTGACATAAAGTTGACTGGAAGAGTATCGCAGAAAAGCAAGATCCTCTCATTAAATCCATTCTTAGACAAGAAAGGCATCCTTAGGGTAGGGGGAAGGTTGAGGAATTCATCGCTCGCTGATGAAGCGAAATTCCCCATCATTATATCACACCAGAGTCCACTATCTGCGTTAATTATCTCAGAGGCACATTTACACACCCTACACGGTGGACCAACACTAACCTTGTCACACATTCTTCAACAATATTGGATCCTCAATGGAACTAACGCTGTAAAGAAACATTTACACAAATGCATAACATGCCGTAAGCTAGTAGCCAGACCCTTAACTCAGCTGATGGGAGATTTGCCCAAACCACGGGTCGCAGTTTCCAAACCCTTTACCCATTGCGGAATCGACTACTATACACTAGGGTATATTGCAGTATTCATCTGTTTGGCGACCAAAGCCATTCATATAGAATTGGTAAGTGATCTTACCGCCGAGGCATTCGTCGCAGGCTACAAACGGTTTGCCGCCAGAAGAGGCAGAGCTGCTCACATTTACAGCGACAACGGCACCAACTTCGTGCTCGCAAATAAAATATTGAAGTTCCATAGCAAGGAACAAAAAACTGAGTTCTTCGAAATACTTCAAAAGGAACTTTTAAAGCAAGAGACTCAATGGCATTTTATACCGCCAGCCGCACCACACTTTGGAGGATTGTGGGAGGCTGGAGTACGCTCAATTAAATATCATTTAAAACGAGTGATAGGAACTGCCATACTGAATTTTGAAGAAATGTATACCCTCCTCACACAAATTGAGGCTTGTTTAAAATCAAGGCCTTTATGTCCTCTCTCAGCAGATCCTGAAGACCTCGATGTTTTAACACCAGGACATTTCCTAGTAGGGATGCCACTGATATCGGTGCCAACGCAAAAATTTTGCGAAACTCCTATGAACCGTCTGAGACGGTGGCAGCTGATGGGAAAAATGAATCAAGCCTTTTGGAAAAAGTGGAGACACGAATACTTGTCACGACTGCAGCAGCGTCCCAAATGGTTGAAAACCCAGGAGAGTATCAAAGTAGGGGATATTGTCCTACTAACAGATGAACAAACTCCTCCAACACACTGGCCACTACCACGGGTGGTTGAAACCCATCCTGGACCAGACAGCTTAGTCCGAGTTGCGACAGTAACAACCGGAAAAGGCAACTTTAAAAGACCAATAACTAAATTGGCACCGCTGCCAGTTTCGCAGGACGAGGATCAATTAACATCTTCGACAGGACATGAAAGGTCCGTCAAGGTAGAGGCGAGCAAGGACACAAGCGGCCAACAAGTGAAGAAACCGAATAACTCACCTCGTCATTATTCAGTTGGGCATTTGTTACATTCAGTACTATTAGTTCTACTAGCAAATAAGTCCGTCGTTCTCCTTAAACGCGTCACTGGCCACTTATCCACTAACAGCACGAGCAGGATTGTATTTCGAAGATTTAGGATATATCAGCTTAGTAAATAACGCATGGAAAATAATCGTCTATTATGACTTGGAGAGCTATTGGAAAGAATATACGGGAATAAAGGCTAGTATTCAACAGATGGAAGGCTTCTGTAGTTTACAATTCAGTAACGACAACTTCTGTTCAGTATTACTCGAGCAACTGAACCACTCCTTAACAGAGTTAGAACACAAAAATGAACTTATTAAGGGCGGTGTTGTGAACAACAAAATAAGAAATCGGCGAG
Source organism: Thereva nobilitata (assembly GCA_963855945.1). NCBI lineage: Eukaryota > Metazoa > Arthropoda > Insecta > Diptera > Therevidae > Thereva > Thereva nobilitata. The sequence continues at coordinate 164,680,219 of OY979694.1, forward strand.
CGCCACTTAACATTGTCGGAACTGTTGCCCATGGATTATTTGGGATTTTGGATGACAATTTGCCAGAAATTACGAGGAGCAAATCAACCTCATGAAAACGAATGAGAATCATCTCCTTCAGCTTATCCGCAATCAGACATCTATTGCAGACTCAACGAGTAACATCATTAAGAAAAATAATAAAGCAGTCTTAAGTCAGTTTTTAGCATTCAAGCATCATCTAGCAGATATCGAAGATAGTATCAACAACACAAATCAAGAACTGGCCAAACGTGACAAGTATGAAGCGTTTACGTCGGCGATGTTTCATGCAACGCAGTGTAGTACATCCGCATACACTCAATGGCTCGGGAATATTAGAGCTCCAACCCGGCTGTGTACTTAAGCTGGACTCAATGGTGATCACATCATACCATGTTTTTGGAGGTAGTGTAAGATCTTCCTACAAACTTACAGTACCAATCAATATGCCAATGGTTAACAATGCTCCAAGATTGAAGAAATCCTCTGTAGAGACTCCACTCACTTTCAGCGATATGTCAGAATTAGAGCAAGCCATAAAATATCAAAAACAAAGGGAGGCTCAAAGTCAATTTGAGCAAATCAACGCCCATGATATCCACCATTACTCAATAACTTACCTTTTAATTGGAATAGGCCTGATCGTAGGGCTGGTATACTTTTGGAAGACACGACAGAGGAGAACCCACCGAGTAGGTACTCCTGAATTCCAACTTCCCACAATTTCCAGAGCCATGCATCCACAACCTACCCCAAGACGTTAAATCTTTGCTCAAACAACCTCTTGCGGGGAGCATGTTCAAGAACAATAATTTAAATTTTTATATTTTTTACCATTTCAAATATTGATACATATTTATAATTTGACACCCGCATGCGGCGGATATCCGCCAGACGGAATTTCTACATTTATGGAAACCTGCCGGTGCAAATGAACACCATGCACGCGCAAATCAATTGCGCTAATTAAGCGTTTTATGCATAAGAATATTTGCACCTAGATGTAAGTTATAATTAAATTAATTAACCAGTACTTGTCTAGATTTCAACCCGTTCGGTATCCACATAAGTTAAATTAAACGTTGTTATTAAAAAAAAGTTGTTTTTGTTAACTTTCCTAAAATTTCTATGTTCCCGGAACAGTTTTAGTTGAAATTTTGGTTAAAAAACACCAGATTTTTGACTTTGATGACTCATTGCTCTGGAAGTTGGTAAGGTGGAAAAAATGGTTTGACGAAAGTTGTAGATCTTTTTATTACCTACAACTTTTATAGTTAACTTTTTTCGATAGGAACTTAACTTTCGCTGAAAATCGTGAAAAACCATTTTCACCCCTTAAAGTACCCCCTATTTCATCCTCGTAACACAGATGGACTTTAATTTTAATAATTTTTCCTTTCCAAAAATTATTTGCACTGGTCTAATAATATAAATTGATAAATAAAACTGAAAAAAAAATTTGACTTCTTTTTATTTTATTTACTGGTCGCATCATTACAGCCCCGTTTGTCATAATTAAAGGCAGGGTAACGTGAGATCTGTTAGCGATCATATTTATGTAAAATATATTAGTATAATGAATATACAATTAAAAAATTAAAAAAGTAAAAGATTTTTCATATTGATAATATTTCTGTTTTGGGGTCAATAGGTAGATATATATATATATATGGCCCTATTCTAGGGGCGGTATTCACAGTCGTTACTTAAGCATGGACTTAAGAATTTCTTAACTAAGTTCGCCTTATTTAAATAAGGCGTACTTAAGATATCATGTATTCACAGTCATGTCTTGAGGTGAACTTTTTTAAGCAATTGCTTATTGAGAATTTGTAATTTTAAGGAAATGCTTGAGCATTTCCCATGTTTTTTTCCAGTAATTCCATATTATTATGTCGTCTCCAAGGTTACTTAAGAAATACCTTTTATTGTAGCATGCGCAGTATTGCACAATATATCTTTGATATTTAATGATGTTTTGGAAAATAATAAATATGATGATACTGCTGATGGTGACCTTCATCCTAATTTTCTAAATGCGAATAATAGAGATGGATTTGCGGTACGCGATGCGTTTGTTGCTCGTATGTTTGTTTAAATAATTGCCAATAAAGCGCGAAGGCTTTAGATGCGATTCAAATGTGTTTAATACATTTATAAACAGAAATATTGCAAATTTATAAAGAATATTTATACAATATAATAAAGTATATGAAAATTTTTATTATTTTTTTCATTTTATATTAAATATTACATTTAATTTTTGTTTAACAGTTAATAGTTTAAATTTCGACTTGAATTGATGAAAGTTTATTGTTTTACTTGTCTTTACTACTTGATTCTACTAGAAGTAATTCGGAAAGAGCTGCTGATGCAATGTCATAAATTCAAGATGTTAAATTTGAGGAGTATAAAATTGTAATGAAAAGTCTCTAACCTGAAACTTGGGCTTGCATAATACCTCAAACATACAAGCAGTTGCAATTCTGGTGCAATAGGTAAACTCCGATTATTTATTCCAGCTAATCCTTCATGAATTTTTGGCAACTAGCGTACGGAATCTTTTTTAAATCTAAACCGCTTTTTAATTCATTGTTATCGTAAAACTCAAAAGGATTTTGTCTGTCACGCAAAGATCTGCGGATAAATCTACCATTATACTCTTCATCATCATCCACGTCACTAATACCTTCAATATCAGTAACCGACGAAAACAAGTTCATTTTTTCACACTATTATTGAAAAATCATCTATAAAGCCCCTTTTTCCTAGGACAATTTTCGTTGCGAAAAAAAATCGTTGCGAAAAAAATCGAAAATTTCGCACCTTCACACAGTGGGATAAAATCTTGAAAAACTGGCCAAAACTATAAGATGTTGTAATTTTGCGATGAATTTCCTTACTCGGGGGTTTTCGGAGTCGCCGATTACGAATCTGTTATTTGTTTTCAAAAAACAAAATGGCGGATGCAAAATGGCGGAGTCGTTTTATTATTTTTTGTTTTTGGTCTAACAAAATTGACTATTTGGAGGTTTTTGGGGTCGCTGATTACGAATCCGATATTTGTTTTTTAAAAAACAAAATGGCGGATACAAAATGGAGGATGACTTTCATTTATTTCGATTCATAAAAATAAAAAATTATAAACAAAAGGAAGACGGACACAACATGGTTTTGAAAATTTAGACAAATAACTGAAACAACGAGTATTAGTGTGTAGCTACAACTGCTAAAAGTGATATCGTGCAAAACTTTGGCTGCATCCGATTTCCCCTCTGCCCGTAAGCTCATCCGCGTTGCGTATGCCAGTTCTTTGCTACTCCTCTCCTGTCGAATTTCCATCGTTTTTCTTCGCTTCGTTCTCTCACTCGATTCATCAAAGTCAACGGGTGGGCGTCCACCGCGACTGGCTGATGCCGCGGATTCTGGAGTGGGCTCGATCGTAGATTCGACAGGTGGAATGACGAAGGTGTCCAACCAGTCTTTAAATTTATTCAGGAATGTTTCTTTCTTACGGTAAACTTTCTGCCACTTAACGTTCATTTTATTCACGCAAGTGCGTATGGCCGTTTTATTTTGTTCGTTTAACTCAAAAGTACGCTTTGATTTCCGACTCATTTCTTTCTCTACCCTTTCATATATTTCGCTAATTTTATCGCGAAAACAACCTTGTAGTAAATTAAAAAAAACTCTTTTCTTGTCATACCACGTTCGTCACCTGAGTCTGAAAGGACAAACAAATTCAAAAGTCTATTAATGCACTATCAAAACTCATAGCACTGGATTATCATATTGTAGCAAAATTAATAGAAAATTACACCAAATGCAGAAACGCAGCTAGACGCAAAAAATTCTTGATTTTTAAGTAAGATAGATGTTTAAGGAGTAAGCCTACATAGAATTCACACTGGAACAACGTGGACCTTTTTTTAAATCCATCCTTGAATATGATATTATAATATTCAAATACTACAGTTTTTGCCATAAATTGTTGTTAACAAATTATTATTCAATAAGACCTCTTCACTCGCGATAACGTATTATAATAATATATACCTTTCTCTTTGTCAGCCATTTTGCAGAATTGGAAACGAACAATATTTCACTTTGAAATTCACTTTTTTGTAGAGCGCTTTTTCAGGTCTCGATGCGCGCACGAATCTTCGCGCTCGACAGCTATATTCGAAGTGAGAGTTCAGAGCAGGTTTCGATTCCTGTTCAGTTTGGACTCGAGAATCCGATGGTCCAAACGTTTACGTAACAAAAACATTTTTTAAAAATGCATTTAGAAAAAAAAATTTTGGGGGGTTTTGGCCAGTTTTTCAAGATTTTATCCCACTGTGCTTCAGTGCGAGAAATCATTCTTTTTCGTTGCGAAAAAAAGAATGGACTCAACCGTTCTTTTTCGCAACGAGATATTTTTCGTTGCGAAATATTGTAAAGTTGGCTGTAAAATTTGTATATATGTGTTTTACTTTGTATTGTTTGAGTTTTCGTCATGGTTACGTTTTGTTTACTTGACTAAATCTCGTTGCGAGAATTGAATTCGTAGGAACATAACTCCAAAAAATCGCACAATAGACTGCGAAATTTTTCTCGCAACGATTTTTTTTTTCGCAACGAAAATTGTCCTAGGAAAAAGGGGCTTAAGCAATTGCTTAAGTCACCTTTGGAGACGACTTAAAAAATAAATTAATTTTAAGGGTAAATAGATCGTTTTATATGACAATTTGCTTAAGCATCAACTATGAATACTTATTTGAATAAGGTTTGCTTGATTAAGTTCATGCTTGAGCATTTACTTAAGACAGTGCTTAAGTTGCGACTGTGAATCGAAAGGACACATTAAGCACGTGCTTAAGCACGAACTTTGCAATAAGCACCGACTAAGAATACCGCCCTAGGTGCGTTGCATTTTCCTTGGAGTATGTACTCCGGAGTAGTTGGGCGCACCACATCGGCGTAATTGCAGCTACCCCAGCCCAAATTGTGGTGTAGCAGTAGTTAAACGTAAATATAAATGAAGTCGCTTTAAATTTTATTCAAAAAAATAAAAAAAAACTGTTTAGACAATAAATGGAGCGTTTCATTTTCATTGGAGTATGTACGCCGGCGTAGTTGGGCAGCCATCAGCGTAGATGCTGCTACACCAGCCCATTCTGTGGGGTAGCAGCATCTACTCCGACGTGCGCCCAACTACGCCGGCGTACATACTCCAATGAAAATGAAACGCTCCATTTATTGTCTAAACAGTTTTTTTTATTTTTTTGAATAAAATTTAAAGCGACTTCATTTATATTTACGTTTGACAACTGCTACACCACAATTTGGGCTGGGGTTGCTGCAATTACGCCGATGTGCGTCCAACTACTCCGGAGTACGTACTCCAAGGAAAATGCAACGCACCTTCTGTAATTTGTCATAAAATAATATTTTATGTTATGTTGTGATGATAAAATTTATTCTTCATAAAATAAAAATAAAATATTTTAAAAATTCGTATTCTGTCATGCTTTCATAAAATTATTTTATAAAGTCTTTTATGAACACATAACATAAAATATTTAGTACAATCCGCTATGGGTTCTATTACGTTTTGAACAGCTGATCGGTTGAAAATGAAAACAAATAAAATTATGAATGAAATCATAATGCGTTGGGCATATTAATTTCTAATTAAACTCAAAACTCAATTAAAACTACTTTCAAGCAAATGTCAATTGCCGTCTGTCATTTTCATAAAATGGGTTAAAACAGGGGCGGCGGAGCGCATCGGGATGGAGGGAAACTGCACACGCACTTTTGCTTTGGGTGGGAAATCCACACCCAAAATATTTCATGTACACCTAATAACCCCGAAAGTTAGAGGACCGCCTCAATCGCTGGCGACGAAGGATCATGGTCGAAGAGCAGCAAGCAAGGCTTTTCATCCGAAAACTAAATATATTATGTTAGAACTATAAACAACTCATATGTAAGTTTTTTAAACCCCACCCGACTAGCATTTAAAAAGGAGATTGCCTCTGGGCATACCGAAAGAGGGCTTTCCCCTTAGTTTCTTAGAACCCCACACAAAATAAATCAGCGATACTGAAGTGAGGTATGTCTACTACTAGTTTCTCATAAGAGGTCTATGAGGGAGACCTAATTACAAATAAAATGGGGCAATCCAAACATCTGCCTTACGTATTCGGAAAGTTTTATAAGAAGCTTCAAAGTAATAACCTTAACCTTTAATTTTCCTTATACAAAGTTGTAGCTTTTGTTGTTGCATTGCTTCATATTTCAGGCAATTACGTTGGTGACCGTGAAAGGTATCATTCAGCGTAGTCAATAGACCAGGGGCCGTATTTGGTTTCTCGAGTCGATATCGATTTCTGTCGATAAATGAAAATTGGCATTTGACAACACGATATCGGCAACGGTATCGCCTCTTTACGTGTCGATAAAGACGTTTGACGTTTATTAAAAAGCTAAATTTATGCATACAATAAACTTTTAACAATTTCTATTTTAATTCAATATTACGTGATTTGCTGCACTTGGAGTAATATCACACAATTTGATGGTTTTGTGTGGCAGCGCTTATCTGTCGATTTGCCAAATATGAAACTTAGAGAAAATCGACAAGCTTTTTTTGTCGAGTCGATCCATCGACTCGAGAAACCAATTACGACCCCAGTTCTAGTTCGATTACAGAGGTCAAGCAGCATTGGATGTGATTAGTACTCAGTAAAACGACACTCGCGTTTAAAAATATGGAGCTTTCGACACCTGCTGAGTTGTTACTCACTTTTCCACGCCGGAACTCTAAAATTTTTCGGCTTCTTTATCCCACTAGGGATCGAGGGTAGCAATGATTTTTGCCCAAGGGGGCCAATAGGGCATACCTTATGATGAGGCGCGAATGAAGCAAGGCGTTAGATGCCCTGTGTGGGCCTTATAGGGCAATCCATACGGGGTCCACATGAGGCAGGCTAGCCCCCCCAAATGCTAGTCCGCATAGTCCCTTAACCAAAGAATTAAAACCCATATAACTCAACAAACAGGTGGTATATAAATTGACCGATTAATATTTTACATCTGCTCGCGTGCTCCCCACCCACAATGATTATGCTCCGCCGCCCTTGATTAAAATACATGTAAAATGTGCTGCTTACATTATTTTATATTATGAAGCGTAACAGGAAATGTTTTATGTTACGATACATAAAATAAAATAAAATTTGTCGGACAGAATAGCACTTTAGAGAATTCTTTTATGTTATGGCATAACATAACATAAAATGATAAAATTTTACTGACAGAATAGGCCCCATAATGTATATTTGTATATACAATACCCAACTACTCATAATATCTGAAATATATAACATAAATATGCCACCAGATGTGTACATCCATTTTAACTCAATTTGTTATAAAAAACTTGATTTTACGATTTTCCAACTTCAACTGGAGATGGCAAGGGTTTCTACAACTGGGAAAGATATGGGCAAGCGGATATGTATTGTAGATGTCGTAACGAACTCGAATATTCAAATCCCATCTCCTGCAAAATCACTTGGATCATACCAAAAATGGCCACAAAATTAAAAGCCGCCAAAATCGCAACACTGATTGCATATGAGATGGGCAGCTGAATTAGGGCTCTTGGTGGCCTATCTCACCATTGCACCAAACCCCATCCTCTGCAATATCACTTTGCCCATCTTGATCGGACCAACATTTTCAAAAAATCCCAAAGTCGAACCTAAACTCCAAACGAGATGGGAATCGGAATATGTGTTGGGGGCAACCCAATTAACCTATATACCAAGTCCCATCCTCTGCAATATCACTTTTTTCATGGTCAAAAAATCGACAAGTTCAAAAATTCATAAACTTAAAACTTAAGTAGACTCGAACTGGCGAATATTTTTAATCGGTTGTGCTTTAAGTAATCTACCATATATCAAAGGCCCATCCTCTGCAAAATCAGTTTGCAATTCTGTCACGAGCTCTTGGACTACATAAACTGTAGACGGTTTAACGTAGACCTTCTGCGTGATAGCATTAAAAGGTGAGAACTGCTGGGAAACTGCAACAAATCTTAAGCCAGCGAAGCGTTTTTGACGAAACTAATATTGAAGAGCTGTGAATTACAACAAAGGGCGCTATAATAACAGCAGCGGAAACAAGCATCGGTTATGTCCAAAGAAACCTGCAACACTGGATCTCGGATACAACCTGGAAAAAAATAGAACGCAGGAGGGTCCTACAAAAATAACGCGAACTGTACAAGCGACCAGGAAAAACGTTGTCAACTTTGACGGGAATACTCCCAATTGCACCTAGAACTAAAGAAAAGCGTTGGCGTGATAGAAAGTTGTTGGAATATCAATGACAACATTAGAATTAAAATACCACTATACTATTGTCATTCTCAAAGTATTTTGTATAACGAAGTAATGTCATAAATTTATACTCTGATTTTTAGTTCAATAAAGATATTTAATTCATCAGGTTATGGGCCCAGTGTGCCATGCTTGAAAAAAGTGGGTGTGTGTACTTATGTACGCGCATTAGAAGTTTTACTTCTTTGGTGTGATTTAAGACTAATGTTTAATTTGCATGCAAACAATTTATTGGATATTTTTAGTATTTGCGTGCGTTGGCAGGTGGCAGCATCATGATGCCGACACGCTCCAGCCTGTCGGTTCTTTTCAGCAATGCTTCGCCAGCTGGATCAGCTTTTATCTACCTGCGAATACTACCGATATTTCTAGGCCTTACTCTCTCCCTTTTGGTTTCTTTGCGCCTTACCTTCTGATGGAGCACTTTATTCTTTACAACACCCGATGTCACCATGTAGTCTATGATGTTCTCTAGTCTGAGGCGTGCCTGAGCTGCCGCTTGCAGAGCAGCAGTTTGCTCGGCTAATATCGGGTATTCCATTGGATTTTTTTTTTTGGTGGACTTGGTAACACATTTTTCTAGACAAGTTATTCTAATTTATACAGGTTATACAGGTTTTTATGCGCCCTATGTTTTATTTTAGTCTGTTAAAAGTCCCAGAATATTACTTAATTTGCTGACCCAGCGACACAAAATGTCCCTTGGCAAACGACATGAGAAGACAGCACTGCTGCTAATCCAGAAGGTCCATGATCGTGTTCTAATTATTTTCTAGTTTTTGGTACAGCAGATTTAAAATAAAACCATTTAACTTAAAAGTTTTTTTACCCATTTTTATTATATTCTTTTTAGTCTTAATTCTGTCATTTTTGGATTTTAGTTTTTACAAAATTCTGGTGAAGTGATTTGTTATGCATACCATATTTCCAGCGCCATTTTGAATTTTCTAATTTTGCCAACAAATTTATTATTTCCGACGTTAAAACACCCCCCAAAAAACAATTTTCAGTGAAATCGAATCGTAATTGCCAAAATCATACCGCCATATTGGTGCCCCCATTTTGATTTTTTTAAAATTTTGCCCACAGATTCGTCATTTGTGACTTTAAAAACCTCCCCGATACCGATTTTCAATGGATTCGGAACACATTTGCAAAATTCATCCGCCATTTTTAATTTTCAAATTTTGACCACAGAATCGTCATTTGTGGCCCTAGTAACCCCCGAGACCGATTTTAAATGGATTCAGAAAACATTTCCAAAATTCATCCGCCATTTTGAATTTTCGAATTTTGACCACAGAATCGTCATTTGTGGCCCTAAAAACCTCCAGATACCGATTTTCAATGGATTCAGAACACATTTGCAAAATTCACCCGCCATATTGGCGCTGCCATTTTGAATTTTCAAAATTTGACCGCAGAATCGTCATTTGTGGCCCTAAAAACCCCCAATACCGATTTTTAATGGATTCAGAACACATTTCCAAAATTCATCCGCCATATTGGCGCCGCCATTTTGTATTTTTAAAATTTGACCACAGAATCGTCATTTGTGGGCCTAAAAACCCCTCATACCGATTTTCCATGGAATGTGAACACAATTGAAAAATTCGTCCCACATATTGGAACCGCAATGGGCCCTTTTACATGACCGGACACCGAACAGACAAAACGAACGAACAAACTGGGGTTTATGGGAAAGAGGGTGAGAGAGGGGCCGGTTTTCCATCGTCCTCTCTCACCCTCTTCCCCATAAACGCTAGTTTGTTCGTTCGTTTTGTCTGTTCGGTGTCCGGTCGTGTAAAACCGGCCAATCTTGATTTTTTTTCAAAATTGTCAGATTGCACTGACACGTGTGTGCAAAATTTCATAAGAATCAGTTTAGTAGAATTAGTTGAAAAAGCTGTCGTAAGATTTGAACCAAACAAATATACGAGGTCAAGCTAAATAAAAGCATTAATATCTTGTTCATTGTTTTATTTTCCCAAATAATAACAGTAAATATTTTGTATTATATATTCAAACTAATTTCTGATTGAGTAATTATATTAAGTTTTAACCATTCAAAATCATTAGTAAAACAGTACATAATTATCGCTTATTGTACAGTTGCCATATAGCTTTATTATTATCTTGGCCAGTTTCACACGGGCCGACAAACAACCAAGAAAAATCTTCTGAAAAAGTCGGCTGGTGTAAAACTGGCCTTAGAAACTCGCGCTTAGGTGATGAATAGAACACGGATCGGATTTCCCTCCATAGCCTCGCGACAGAACCCCTCACCCAGCAACGCCGTGCACAGTAAAATCGTCTACGAATCTTCATGCCTACAAAAAACCCAAAGCTTCGCTTAGCTGATGAATCGTACATGAAATTTATTTCCCTCCATATCCTCAGGATAAAAACCCCCTCACCCATCGACATCGTGAACAGACATCAGCTAAAGAATGGGAGTTGAAATTTATTTATTTATTTATTTATTTATACAGTCTACATCTACATTATGAGACTTACAGACTAAGAACAATAACATAATGAAAAGAATTCTATGGAACTAACAATACAAAAGTGCAAATTATTAATAAAATATACAATAAAATAAACTTTATAAATAAAGAATTACAATTAATTGAAAATATCGAGAAAGATAAATCAAGCGGAACCATCGCAAGGGGCAGACTGCAAGTGCAACATTGCTGCCCTCCATACCCCTTCACCTATATTCTCCTTTGCGTCTCGCTTTGCGTCTCGATTCCTAAAAATTCACTCTCATAATATTTTCAAAACGCGCTTAAAGAAGTATAACTTAAAAAAAGGAGAAAAAAAAGTCATTGTTTTTGATTCGAAGAATAATTATTGCATAATAATATTGCGACAATTAATTAGCTAAATAATGGGATCATCGCTATATCAAATTGAAAAGTTGGATGATGGAAATTTTGACGGATGGAAAATCCAAATGAAAAGCGTTTTAATACCAAGCGAGCTGTGGGGCTATGTAGATGGATGTAACCTTAGACCGAAGGCAGACAAGGCTGCCGAGCTGGTGGTTTGGAAGGCCAAGGACGAAAAGGCCTGGCAGCAATTGTGCTAAGCTTAAAATCGTCACAATTGCTACACGTAAAAAAGTGTATTACATCAGCAGAAGCACGGAAAAGGCTTGGAGACCTACATCAACCATGTGGTCCTGCCAGAAAAGTAAGTTTATTTCGTCAGCTATTACAGCTAAAAATGAACGAGAAGCAAGGCATTGCATCTCATCTTGATAATTTCTCGAGCATTGTCGAGAAGTTGAATGAAATCGGTATCAAATTAGAGGATACTGAAGGGGGTTTACTATCCATTTTACTTTTATATAGCTTACCAAAGTCCTACGAGGGTGGTCAGTCATCATCGGAATAGGGGGAATAACATGTAGCATAACATGCACGTGCCGTAACTATTCCGGACTCATGGAAGTGCGATCATAACCTCCTAGCGGTGGCCACTGGTAACTATCCTATGAGAGAGGATAGGCTAACATGATCGGGCTAGTCCCTTCCAAGTAAGGTTGGCGTGAGTCTAATAACCTCACCCGTAAAAAACAAACATTACGGAACGAGAAACATGCCTCGGATTCTGGAAAAAACGACGACGACCACGGCAACGAAAAAGGCAAAATGATTTAAGAATTTTCTCATTGAACGTACGAACTCTGTACAGAACTCGAGCTGTACAACATCTGGCCGATACCCTGTCAACATATAAAGCTGACATTACCCCCATTCAGGAGATGCGATGGACAGGGAATGGTGTTTTGCAAAAACCTGATTATGACGTATATTACAGCTGTCATACGAAACACCATGTGCTCGGGTAGGTTTTATGGTCAGCAAAAGGATGAAGCTTACCATTATCGGCTTTAAAGCAATAAACGAAAGGCTATGTACCCTTCGTGTGCGCAGGGCCGGATTAACCCATAAGCAAACTAAGCAGCTGCTTAGGGCCCCCGAAAAGTTGGGGCCCCCAAGATCAGGCGAATAATTTTTTCCAAGTTTTAAAAAGAAATTTTTAAACAAAACAACATCTTAATTTCCATGAAATGAGTCTTTGTTTGCTTAAACAATAGAAAAATGAAGTATGTTTGTTCCTTGTTGACTGTAAGTTAGTTCTAATTGAGAAGCGAAAACGCTACATCTCCGGAGTTGCTTTACAATTTTTAAAAGTCCAAATTTAAAATTGTTAAATACAAAAGAATTACGACATTGAAAGTGTTAGAATGTGTGATGAATAATTAAAAATGAAGAGAATTTATCTGAGTGGATCGGATCATATCAAGGATGAAAAAGTTTTAAAGAAACTCGAACACGCGGTGGGAATCACACGCTGTTGCCACAGATGCAATTTTAAATTCGTATTCTCAAATTCTCGACGCGTTAGATTCTATTTCAGAAGATAGGGATCAAAAAGGAGAAACTAGACAAGAAGCAATGAATATTGCAAAAAAAAAATGCAAGAGTTGGAGTTTGTTTTTATGGTTACGATGTGGAATGACATTTTGAAACAATTTCATCACAAGCTCTTCAGAGTTCAGAACTTAATTTGCAAGTTTGCCCTGATTTGTATAAAACGTTGACTATTTACTTACAAAATCTCAGGGAAAGATTTGAAGAATTCGAAAACAAGTCTAAAGAAATTTTGCCCGACGGTGATTATAGAGGAAATGCTAATCGAAAACGTACTCGGAGAGTACAAGTCAATGATGGTCCAGCGGAAGATGCTGTTCCGTCGACATTCTTCAAGTCGAGATGAAAACGAGAGGCGAAGTTTATCAGAATCTGACAGACAAGTTTTCATTTTTATTAAACATGGATTTAACCAACGAACCAACCAACAACATTCAAAAGTTAAGTCGCTTGTCGCATCGTATCCTGAGGATTTAAATTCAAATCTCGCTGATAAATTTCAATTTCATCAGTACGTTCGTTTGAAAATGAAAAGATATAAAAATATTAGTGCAAATTTCAAATGTTATAATTCATTGTGAATGACCAACTTCAAACAGTCTTTCCTCCCTTGGAAATCTGCTTCAGAATATTTTTATCATTAATGATAACAAACTGTTCGGGAGAACGAACTTTTTCGCAGTTGAAATGGATAAAAAAATCCTCTGAGGACGACGATGCGACAAGATCGTCTAAGTTCGTTGGCTCTTCTGTCAATTGAATCAGATTTTACGCGTCGTATGAATTTTGACAATTTTACCCATTTGGGACCAAATTTTTTTTCTACAATTTTTGATAATTTTAAGATAGTTTGTGATGTTATTAGAGCAACACACTATCCATGGAGGCTATACAAGGAGACAAAACTCCGTGTTGTCAATTTTCGTTTGATTATTGGTGGCGCTGCAGTCAAATGTACCCCAAAAAACATGGCTGATTGTATTTATCCGGTTCATGGTAAAGTTCGTTTATTACTAATATATTTTACGTTTAGCAGCTTACAGCTGTTTACCAGCTTCTAAATTCGATTTTATATCAATGCGATTATTCGTAATTAATCAATTTTTGATGTTTCCAATGAATTTTTATCAAATTCATGTGGGGTACATCGGACAAAGGTGACATCTGTGGCCAAAAATGAACTAGAAGTTTAGTTTCTTCGAGGAGTTTGCTCGTCAAAAGTGCAAGAAAAAGAAGGTTTAACTTTTAAGCGATCGGTTTTATGTAATTTTGTATAAATGAAAAAAATGAAATTAGTTTAATTTATGCTTTTTTAATAAATATACATCATAGAAGAAAAATTTCTGTCTCACTTATACATTTATAAACAAAAAAATTATTAACAAAAAAATTAAGTAACAAAAAAAATATGGGGCCCCATATCATTCACTGCTTAGAGCCCCACAGACTGTTAATCCGGCCCTGCGTGTGCGAGGCAAATTTAAGAACATCAGCCTCATAAACGTTCACGCACCTACAGAAGAGTCCCCGGACGATGAAAAAGAAGGATTCTTCGAAGTAGTTGAACGGGAACTTAATGCCTGCCCCAGATATGATGTAAAAATCATATTGGGAGACCTGAACGCCAAAGTAGGCCGGAAGCCCGTATACAGGCAATATGTCGGCACCCACAGCTTGCATGAGAACACTACTGACAATGGGCAGCGAGTTATAGAGATGGCAGCAAGTAAGAACTTGTTCGTTGCAAGTACCAGATTTGCGCGTAAAGATATCCATAAAGCCACCTGGATATCTCCTGATGGGCGACTCGCAATCAAATAGACCATGTGTTGATAGACCGCCGCCACCTTTCGGGTCTGATGACGGTACGAACGTACCGAGGTGCCAACTTCGACTCAGATCACTATCTTGTTGGTATGGTGCTCCGAGAGCGCATTGCAACGCTGAAAAGCTTTGTATCCGGTTCGATAATGAATGCAAGCTGGCAACTGAACGTAAGAATGCTGCGCATCGAGCAATGCAGCAGTCTCAGAGAACACGAGCACGCGAAGAGAAATATAAAGAGCTCAGAAAAGAAGAAAAGAGAATTCACAAACGAAAAAAGGAAGCCTGGGAGAAAAATCTCGTTTGTGAACTAGAACAGTACAGAGAGCGACGGCCGCACCAGGCGCGGGAGTTCTACCGAAGAGTACGCGGTATGACGCAATTCACACCTCGTTACCACATACTGCAAGGACAAAGAAGGGAATCTGATCACCGATCCTCAAGGCATCTTGGAGCGATGGGAAGAGCACTTTCATGAATTGCTAAATGGCGAGGTAACTGAGGATTTGGAGACTCCACCAATATCTGACGATAATGCTACGCTGTCGCCACCAAGCTTAGCAGAAGTTAGCAGTGCCATCACCCGGCTCTAAAACAACAAGGCCTCGGGTGCAGACGGCATCCCTGCGGAGCTGGTTAAATATGGAGGGCCTACATTACACCAAGCGATTCATGAATTAATTGTGCAAGTATGGGAGCAGGAAGCGATGCCAGAAGACTGGAGAAAAGGCATCCTCTGCCCGGTACATAAAAAAGGAGATATCACAACGTGCAGCAATTATCGTGGTATAACGTTGTTGAGTACCGCGTATAAGATATTCTCCGCCATCCTACAAAACAGGATGGCCCCATACGCTAGAAATATCGTAGGCCAATACCAGTGTGGCTTCAGCCCAGGCAAATCAACAACCGATCAGATTTTCACTTTGAGGCAGGCTATAGAAAAATGTCTAGAGCTTCAAAACTCAATCCAACACCTCTTCATAGACTTTAAAGCCGCCTATGATAGCATAGCCAGAGTAGAACTCTACAAAGCCATGATAGAATTCGGCATTCCCAATAAGCTGGAAATCTGGGACTGCACATCAACGAAAGCAAAACAAAGTACATGGTGGCCTCGTCTGCAAGAACACCTAACATTGGTCCCACAATCAAGGTAGAGGAACACGAGTTTGATGTGGTAAAATCATTTACCTACCTTGGGTCAATAGTAGCAGCCGACAATAGCATGGAACCTGAAATACGCGCACGACTGCTAAAAGCCAACAAGGCCTACTATAGCCTGTCAAGGCTCTTCAAATCCAAGCATCTAACCATAACGTCTAAACTTTTACTATATAAGACGATGGTCTTGCCGGTCCTCACATATGCATCCGAAACGTGGGTGCTTAGCAAAAAGCACTCTAACCTCTTGGCGGTGTTCGAGAGGAAAATACTTCGGAGGATTGTTGGCCCCGTATGTGAGGAAGGACGATTCCGGAGACTCTACAATGACGAGATCTACGAGCGCTATTGCGACATAGATGTTGTGAAGAAAATAAAGCTCGGTAGACTCCGGTGGGCGGGACATCTAGCTCGTATGAGTGAAGATGAGCCTGCTCGGAAAGTTCTCTGCGGTAAGACTTATGGGGTGCGACAGCGAGGGAGACCCAACCTCCGTTGGAAGGATGGCGTAGACCAGGACGCTCAGAGCATAGGGATGCCAAACTGGATGACATCGGCTCAGAATCGGGACCGGTGGAGAGAACAGTTGCGAGAGGCCAGGACCGGATCCCGGTTGTAGAGCCATTAAAGAAGAAGAAGAAAGTCCTACGAGAGTTTCGTTGTTGCGATCGAGTCGCGAGATGTCCTGCCTAGTATTACTAGCCTAAAAATCAAATTGCTAGAGGAAGGACACCGAAACGAAGCAGAAATGCAACCAGAGGAAAACGGGTTAAATGAAGGTGAGCAAGTTTTTTATTCCAGATCAATTAGGACAAATCAAAGGAATGAAATGAAGAAGAAACGCCAAGGATGTTTTGCATGTGGGAAATATGGCCACTTTGCAGACAATTGTCATGAAAACCGAAAGAAAATCGTGACGAGCCCTAAATCGTACCTTAATAAGTCTAAAACTCGAAATGCCACATTTTCTGTTTTTCGCCACCAACGCCATTATTGGAAAAACAACATTCTGCTGAACATTCAATAGAATCACGTGGTGTTGGTGAAGTATTATTTAAGACGAAAGAAGGAGTGAATGTCACATTAAAGGACGTACTTTTTGTTCCGGACGTAAAAACAAACTTCCTGTCAATGAGTAAAGTTATTAAAAGGGGTTATGTCGCAAATTTCGCAACAAGTGGCGTTACAATAAGAGGGAAAACAGGTGGTTCAATAAAAGAAGCAAAGAGAATGGAAGGGCTTTTTGTGTTCTACTCAGAGTTGGTGGGAACCAACACAGTTTTTTACACAAATAATGAGAGAGATGAATCTCAGAAATTGCATTTACGGTACGGACACTTGAACAACAAATCGCTTCAAGAACTGGAAAATAAAAAATTGGTTCATGGATTTGGTTTACGACAGCAAAAAGTAAATGCAAACTGCGATGTGTGTGCAAAGGGAAAAAATTGTGTAAAACCATTTCCAAAAATTTCTTCAATTACAACGGAGATATTGCAAATAATACAAACAGACATATTTGGTCCGGTCAGAACAAAGTCAAATGGGGGTCAAGATACTTTATCACGTTCATAGATGATCACACAAAAATGATT
Organism: Thereva nobilitata; assembly: GCA_963855945.1. Classification (NCBI taxonomy): domain Eukaryota; kingdom Metazoa; phylum Arthropoda; class Insecta; order Diptera; family Therevidae; genus Thereva; species Thereva nobilitata. The sequence goes on from OY979694.1 coordinate 164,697,667, forward strand.
TTCGTGTATTGCTTAAAGGAAAAAAGCGAAGCGCTCGGCGTGTACAAAGAGTTCCAGGCAGAAGTTGAACGAACGACCGACCGTAAAATCAAGATCCTCAGAAGTGATAACGGCAGAGAATATGTGAACCGTGAGTTCTCGAAGCACCTAAAGCAATATGGAATCAAACATCAGTTAACAGTGCCATATACATCTCAGCAGAATGGTGTTGCGGAACGTGCCAACCGTACGCTGGTAGAAATGGCACGTTGCATGCTGCTCAGTGCATCTTTACCAAACTCGCTGAAGCGATACACACAGCAGCGTACCTAAGGAACAGATCACCGACTAAGTCAATCGTAAATATGACCCCATATGAAGCATGGACTGGAAAAAAGCCATCAGTATCACACTTAAAGGTGTTCGGAAGCAAGGCAGTAATGTTGGACAAAAGGGTTGGAAGGGGAAAATTTCAGCCGAAAGGGGTGGAATGTGTCATGGTGGGCTATTCAGAAAATAGCAAAGCCTACCGAGTGTATCAAGAGTCCTCAAAGAAACTACATATTACCAGAGACATCATATTCATGGAAATTACAGGCAAGTCAAATGATTCCAATACTAATGATTACTTTATTGTAGATGGTGAAGAAAAGTGCAGTTCAGGGACAAAAGAAGAAGACTTAAGTGAGCTTGACAGCAAACTAAGATTGGAGGATGATCCAGGCGATCTCTCGGATGCTAACGAGAACGATACAGGCAAAGAGTCTGATTCTGAAACCGTCGAGGTAAATCAAGATGACAAATTGCAGAGAGCTAATCGTGGTGGCAGACCACGCATTATCCGAACCGGAAAACCTGGAAGACCGAGGATAGAAAGAGAGAATTCTCTCAACACGATGATAAATAGTCGCAAGTACGACAATCCTAAATCGCCTGAAGAAGCATTAGCTTCTAATGAAGCTGATCAGTGGAAAAAGGCAATGTACACTGAGTTCCAATCGCTCAACTCACCTGGGAGTTGACGAATCTTCCAGAAGGACGTCGAGCCATAAAATCGAAGTGGGTGTTCAACATAAAACGAGACAGAGAGGGAAGAGTAACGCGATATAAAGCCAGACTTGTGGCAAAAGGCTGCAGCCAAAAATACGGCGTCGACTTTAAGGAAACTTTCTCACCAGTGGCGAGACTTTCAACGATTCGTTTGATTTTCGCTTTGGCAGTTGAGCATGAATTGCTTGTCCACCAGCTAGATGTTACGTCTGCCTACTTGAACGGTGACTTAAAAGAAGAAGTGTACATGGAGCAGCCAAAATTGCAGTGCAGGCTACAGAAGGCGATATATGGACTGAAAGAGTCAGGCCGCGAATGGTACAGCAAACTGAAGGATGCATTGAAGCAAATTGGTTTTACCCGATGTGCATCTGACAACTGCGTTTATGTTATGAATAAGCATCACGAAAGGAACATGGCTGTGATCTATGTGGATGACATCCTGTTAGCCTGCTCACATGAAAAAACAATGAATATGATAAAAGATGAAATCAGTCTGCATTTCGACACAGTGGACAAAGGTGAAGTAGGACACTATCTCGGACTGGAAGTAATAAGAGATGGAGATAGAGGAAAAATGAAAATATCACAAAAGCAGATCATAAATAACTTGCTCATACACCGTTGGATCCTGGAAGCAGGATGACAAAGTGCAAAAATTGTGATAAGTCTGATATAAAGGAATATCAGTCGTTGATAGGATTGCTCACCTATTTTTCAATATCAACGAGACCAGATATAGCGCATTCAGTAAACAGGCTGGCGCAGTTCAACAACGACCCGTACAAGGGAAATTTTAAGGCAGCAATTCATTTGTTAAGGTAGTACAATAAATATATATTGTTAAGAAGTACAATAAATATCAGTCTACATTTCACTAAAATAAGACAAGGCTTAGTGGGATATGCAGATGCTGATTGGGCTGGTGATGTCGATGACCGGAAGTCAGTAACCGGTTACGTTTTCATGGTGGCGGGCGGCGCAATAAGCTGGGAATCAAAGAAGCAACATTCCGTGGCACTGAGCTCTACAGAAGCTGAGTACATGGAAATTACATCAGCATTTAAGGAAATAGTATACCTTCGAAGTGTTCTGAAAGATTTGGGTTTTACCCTGGACGAACCAATCAAATTGAATGGAGATAACCTCAGTGCTCAGCAGCAGGTTAAAAATCAGGTATTTCACTGGATGGCTGCTGTGCAGCGACGGGCAGCAACTCCAAAGATGGAGAGATTATTTCTTCGTCGCGCTGAATGGTTCATTTCCCCAACAACCTGAAGAAAATAGCAACAATGCCAGCCAATAAGTCACTACTCGTACACCATTCGCGATAGAGAGAGTAACAGCAATTCATGCAATGGCCAATGGTACAGCATGGAACACCTGTACTTCTCCGAAGGGTTGGACGGAAGATATCAAAGTCAAAATACCGAAAAAAGGACGACCTAACAATATGTGACAACTGGCGAGGCATCTGTCTGTTATCTACTGTGGGCAAAATCTCAGCAATAAACATAACCTTGCTTTTCCTAATGTTGTCATGTCACGTTCGACCCAAGTCGAATTCATTATGTTTAACGAATGTTTAACGAAAGCTTTTATGCCGTGTTATGTCAGCCGTAGCCACCTTCATAACAAGTTCTGGTTCCGAACTTGACATGTGCACTTGGCATATGCGCTTATGCCGTGCATAGTTGGGCCTTTAGAAGACAGTAGGCTGGATTCAGAAAGGGCTGCTCTAGCATAGATCATATCAACACCTTGAGAATCATAGTGGAGCAGTCTACTGAATTCTGATCCCCCTTTACCTTGCTTCCGTACACTAAGAGAAAGCATTCGACTCGGTTAATAGGAGCTTGATATGGCGAGCTCTACGACAACGTGGACTGCCGAGCAAAATAATAGAATTGATAAAAGCTCTATGCAACAATTCCGAATGCAGAGTTCTCCATAATGGAAAATTATCCGACAGCTTTGAGGTGAGCTCAGGAGTAAGTCAAGGATGCTACTTTCGCCATTACTATTTCTTATAGTAATAAACGACATTCTTGCCAGCGCTCTAAATAGAAGGACAGGTGGCATACAATGGGGATTGCTAGACCGCCTTAAGGATCTTGACTAGGCGGATGATATCTGTTTGTTGGCCCACAGACACCAGGACCTCAAAAACATGTTAAACAATTTGTCAACAGAAAGTAGTTCGGCTGGCTTAAGGGGACTTTTCATTTCATAATTGAAATAAAATACACTTTTTAATTTTTTTTTATGAAAAAACTATTATATTTATCGAATCGAATCCTTTTGGGCATTTTTATAAAACATATTAAGAATATAAAAATAATTTTTTTTTTGCATTTTTAGTACATCTTGACCACTGCAGAGAGCATCTTCCAAAAGATACTTTTTAAACGGCTCCACAGTTTTTGGGCTTCTTGTAACAGATAGAGTAAAAATTCCAACGGGATTTTATTCATAGGTGGATAACTATCGATAGTACTATCGGTACTGTCGATGGTTTTCCACTATCGAGCACTATCGATGGTTTTTTTTACTATCGATAGTAAAGTCGTATATGGTATTTCCTTTTCTTCATTATGACAGTCGGTGAAATATGGTTCTGCATATAATAATTATTTGAATTCTAACCTGTACACTTGACGATTTTTGATATTATTATGGAAATGAGCAATTCTACGTGTTTTGTAAAAGTACTTAATCGTATGCTATCGTACTTTAAACAGGACGTGAAGGCTAGTCCGCATTTTTGACGGTATTCGTTTATGAACTATTCCTACAATAATTTTAGAAATTTATCGTAACTAAATAGATGCATATTTCTCTGTTTTTTTTCTTCGTAATCTAGTTACTGGAGTAATTATGTATGGCTCGCAATAGATTTCGAAGTATAAAATTTGCCGGAAAGTACATGCAGTTTGGTGTATTTGCTTTTGACCTTTCCATAGATGAACAAATGGTGCCCTATTTTGGGAGATATTCCTGCAAAATGTTTCTAAAAGGAAAGCCTGTGCGATTTGGGTTCAAGATTTGGTGCCTGACTTCTTCAGATGGATATTTATTCCAATTTATTCCATATGGAGGGGCAAATACATCGAAATATAAATCAGAACTTGGCGTAGGAGGTCAAGTTGTTGCTGATCTCCTCATGGTCACTTTTTCTCATCATATAAGCTATTGATGTTTCTGAATCAGAATGGTTTTTACGCGACAGGCACTAAAGACTGGTACAGACTATGCCAGTATTTTAGTCGAGTGAGTAAGTAAACCAGTATGGACAAACAAATTTAGGGCCGTTTTCACCATCTCCGGTTAAACTGTCAGTATACTTCCAGTTTCTAAACCTGTAGTTAATTTAACTGTGACCGTAAAGCGCAAGTAAAAAAATTTCGTTTTCGCTAACTATGATTAACAAACCTGAAGTTAAAGTTAAAATGTACTAGTTTTTTGCTAGTTACAGTACATCATATGTCAGAAGTGTCAATATTTATTAAAAGAAAACTTCGAACACTTATATATTCTTGATCTTCATCAATTGAATCGTCGAATTTACACATAGTTTCTATTGATCTTTTGAGCATGACTAAAAATTAAATTCATATTTTCCATATTAAAACCAAAGTGCAAAAATGTCAATACCAGTGTCAAACTTTCAGTTAAATTAATTAATCAGAAAAAATTCTCTCGGTTAAATTGACTACCAGTTAAATGAAAATTAACTGACAGATTGACCCTAACCAGAGATTGTGAAACGCATTTTTAACTAACTGCGGGTTGAAGTTTCAGTTAACGTTTAACCGCAGATGGTGAAAACGGCCCTTAGTCGAGTAATTTACTAAAATCATCGAGTAGCGGCAGGATGCCATGACTTTTTCATGCAAATTGATTAATTTAATAATTTTTACTTTGCTATCTTGTCGTCTGTTCATTTTGACACTTTACCTACTAAAGCACTGTGTTCGGACACTTTTTAGCTACTAATACGTTTTAAGACGTTTAGTGGTAAGTAAATTACTCGCCACTCGACTAAAATACTGGCATAGTCTGTACCAGCCTTAAGAGACAACCGAACGGCCAAATGTCCATTAGAAACTGCAAAAATTATTTCCAAAAAGCCACGAGGTAGTTTTGATTCTGTATTTGTCCAAGAAACAAAGATATCCTTGATCAGGTGGAACGACAATTCAGTGGTAACTGTTACCAGCGCCAACTTTACAGTAGAACCCTTATCCACCGCTGAAAGGTGCAGCCGTAAAGAGCGAACGGACGTTATCATTTCTCAGCCAAACATAATCGCGCAATATAAAAAATATATGGGCGGCCGGCGTAGACCTACACTATAATGGAGTTACTAATTATAGTCCGGGGAAATTAGCAAAAAAAACGCACGAAAGGAGACAAAATTCCAAAATGGCTGAAAATTGGTCCACAGATTCCTTGGGACCTTTTAAGAAAACAATTTCGGAATCACAAAAAAACATGGCCGCTGAAGATATCACTTTTTGGCTAAAAAATCACTCAAAAACTGGTTTTTCGATAAAAAATTTTTCCAGTCAATACGAAACATTATTGCCTACAAATACCCACTTGTAATTTTTTCGAAAACTTTGACCTTTCCGAATTATTCAAGGAATTTTTTTGGACGAAAAGTGATTTTTGGAAACTTTGACCTTGAATAACTTCGAAAGGGTTAGGTTTTTGAAAAAAAGAGATGAGGGCTCTTTTGTAGGCAATAACATTTCGTATTGACTGATCGAAAAAATAATTTCGAATAAACCAGCTTTTGAGTAATATTTTGGCGAATCGAATTATTTCCATAAACATGTTTTTTTGAAGATGACAGTTATTTACACGTTGGCCGTAAATGGGTTAACTAATCAGTTAAGTCAGCGCTTCTTTCATTTATTGTAGTGCAGTAATTGAATTAATTTTTTTTGTGTCTGGCTGTTTGCTAAGACATTAAATTATGTTCACTCCAGTAAAACTTCAAACAGTCTATAACAGTCCTTGAATCGTAACTGTACAAATCTTTAGAAAGACCATTACATAAAGTTGCTCTAGTTCTTGCGATAGTGCAAATTGCAAATCTTTCCTTTGATTCTCTATTTCGACAAAATACAAGAAAACACAAGACCATATTTACAATTTGTCAACATCTTTAATTTAACTAAGATGGGTTGATAACCACTTTAAATACTATGACCGCTGTAAACTTCTGCCAGCAGCATTTCTTCTTTGCTACAAATTTTAACATGAGAAATCTTATTAAAGGCATAATCGGATTACAGAAAATCCTAGCACTTGAGGAAAACTAGATTTTTATATTGATGGGAACATCGGGAACACGAAGTTAACTTGATGAACTGTATAAAATTGGTTAAAATTATTGTCTTATTACGAACCATTCGGTCTATATGTTTAGAAAATTATGCTGAATTTTATGCATATTAATCGACTTTTGACCAATAAATTAAATATGTAAAGGCGCACATACCTTTTGCAGAATGCACCATAACGGTTGACTTGACAAAATCACTACGAACTGCTCTTTTAACTCGATAAATCTGCACTCAAAGGTATATACAATGATAAAAATATTCACTAGTAAATATTTGTTTCAAAATAAACTGACACAAACAAAAAATATTAAAATTGATAAAACATTGGAATCTAAATGTTCTGCAGTCGTGGCTAGCTTTGAAAATCAATAAAAATTTACTATTGTTGCTTTTTATAATGCGATTGCGGTTTCCTAGTTGTGTGTCGATATTATACTAGAATGGTGACTTGAAATGATAATAGGTTCTCCCTTTTGCTCAAAGATATTTTTTTTACATTCTTGTCACGGCAATTAAACATAAACAACTCCTACAAAATTTTTATAAAAAGTAATTGAGTGATTAACTGGTGAGACATTCAGCGCCGTGAGGCAGCTTTCCCTTAGAAACTAATATGTTTGTATGCCAAATTGCATAAGTTAAGGGGTAATACTACACTGACAGCTATAAATAAAGTCAGCTTATGAACGTTTTTAAATATTTTTACAAATTTCTATGATAAATGTCGTGCATTTACAGTTGTTTCGTAATTCCGAGTCTCCACCCAGCGGACAAACAAGAAACAAAAACTGTTTTTGCCAACAAAAATATGGAGGTTTTGTAAAACTCGAACAATTTTGAAAACATTTTTGTCAGAGAATAGTGTTTTTATAAACAAAACACTGTCGCATCTCGAGTGGGTACTTCTAAACTACTACTACTAACTAACTAATTGCTCCTTTAATCCCTCATGGGACATAGGGCGGAAACAGTTGCCCTCCAGCGGATTCTTGTTTGCGCGGCAGCTTTCAGCTCTGACCAGGATCTCCCAGTTGTTGCGGCCTCTGATAATAAGGTTCTCCTCCACGTTGTTCTGGGTCTTTCGACTCGACGGGATCCTTGCGGGCTCCAGTCAAGGGCCTGTTTGGCTAGGTTATCGTCTTCGCATTTTAGGAACTATTCCCTTAATAGTTTTTTTGTTTTTTAATTCCGAAATTCCTCTTGGTTTCGCGTTAATAGCTGTTGATATTCCCGGAAGTGTCTTGATCGCTATTATTCTTTCAGCAATTAAATATTCATCCTCAAAATTCTTTTTGAACTTGAAACTCTTCAATTCCCGTTCAAATCTGACTTCGACTATGTCCTTAAATAAAGGGATTGCATTCGTAGATGATATTTTTGAAATAATATTTTTCAATAGTACGAAGTCTTTTGCCTCTGGAACAACTGCGGTCATACGAAACGATGAGGATTTAACGGCTGTACAAAGTTGTTGGAAGTCGTATATATTTCTCATTTTTCTCATTCCTTGCTCAATATTGCCATGGATGCCATCGGCAGCCATGAAGGTATGCCCCTTGACTAAATACTTCAAGGTGATACTTTGCGTCGAAGAGATTTGTGCAGAGTTGATATAAGTTATCAACGCTGAATACAGCATAAAGTTTTTGTTTTGGCCCGCACAATTGTCCAGCCATATAATAATATGAGGCACGCAACGCAATTGCTCCAAAAACTGAATGAACGCCCCTGCTACTTTGTCAGCCTTTCTGTCAGCAATTGCCTCACTCCATAGTATGCAAAAGTGCTGTGAATTTGGTTGCATTGCTGCGAAAGTTTCATTAAAAGGACTCTTTTACATTTGGCATTCTTGGTAGCAAAATTACCTTTTGCATATCGCCAGAAAATACTTTTATTTCTTCATCAGTCAGTAACTTATCAGAATTATAATGTCTGCGAGCTTGATTTGCGATGCGTAAATATTCCTCTTTTTTTGTCATTAATTTCAGAAGGGTTCAATTTCATTTCCTGACAAAAACCACATATTTCTGAGTTGTTTTCATTAAAACTAATATTCATACCTTTTAATATTCGTCGGTATGTTTCGTATGAAGTAGGTGAATATTTGTACATAAACCGTATAGTCAATTCTCGCGAGAGATATAATTTATTTGGACATTGTGCCCTTTTATAATGCGAGTGGTGCGGTCCAAACGAATTTATATGGTTTATTACTTGTTCACGGTTACATTTATTGGCTGGCGGAATACCTTTTCCAAAAATGTCATTTTGATTTTCTTAGGAATTATATTTAGACACGAAATGTCCGTTTAAATACCCTAAACTAGCAGAAGAAAATTGACTGCACACTGGTACATTTATTTCGCATCGTAGTTCATTCGAGTATAAAGGCAGTGTATACGTTGCAGCATTTTTTGGATTTGGATTGTCTATCAAACGCCTTTTCGCAGGAGAGACTTTTATTTTCCCCTCCCTCCAAATCTGTTGTTGTTTGAAGCTTCAATTCCAATACATTGAGTGTATCTTAGATCTTTCTAGGGAAGAAAATTTTTCGAAGCATTTAAGCCTCAAACATTTGCAAGGAGGACGAATTGGATGCTTGTTTTTATTATTTATTTTCATCCTGTCTGGGTTTCTTTCTCTCTTTTTTGTGTTCGAATTGCGATTTTCAGTTGTTCTTGTTGCATCATTATTATTTTCATGTTCTGAATTATAATTTACATTACTCAAATTGTGCTCTTCGACATTAGTACTATTACTGTTCTCTTCTTCTGATGAGCAGTAAGTAGGATCGCGATCCTCATCATCCATCTCATCATTATTTAAAATGAAAGCTAAAGCGTTTATATTACTATTAACCATTTCTGCACTTGATTTTGTATTTGATGTTGTTTCCATCGTTGTTGCACGCTGTGATGTTGCAGATGCAGGGAGTCCTTTCGATGTTTCTTTCGGTATTGAAGTCACAACTGTTGTTGATTTTATATCTTTTGCGGATGGAATCGTTGAATTCACCTTTTAGAAAGAATGTTTTATGAATATTTATGATGAAGCCATAATGTACATATTATACATACGTAGGCATGTATCAAATTGAAATTAATTATGTATATTATTTCAAATAAAAGAATACCTACATTACTAAAAACAGGTTCATTTTCGATAAATTCTGGAGATATTCTTTCCGAAACCGAACAAGCAGAGCATGGGGCCTCGACATTAATTCCTATGAAAATAAATAGTAACAGCAGAAAATAAAATAATACCGTATTATTTAGACCATTTCCACTGGTGGCATTGAAACAACGATTTTTCTCCAATTTAATTTTTTTCACCGGCATCGCGTTTTTGTGATTAAAATTATTATCATTATTGTTTAGTTAAACAACACTCATGTTATAATATTAGACTGATTTTTTCGTACCCAATCCATCCGCATCGAAAGGCTTTTCCTTTTTTAAATTTTTTGAAACATGTGCCGTTTCGGAAATTAATGATAATGGAATCAGAATCTGATATTGTTAAATCTATCACAATAGTTTCTTGTTCCACAACTTCACAAAATTCACTCTCATGATCTGGGAAAATGTCTCGGAACCACTCTGAATCCGTATCCATTTTCAAGTTACAATTACGTATATTATTTTTTTAAAAAAATTACTTCAACCTGACTCCTAAGCACATAATGTATGTATTTGTGCAATATACAAAAGAGCCCATATCAAAGTCTTCTATATTAATCTATCTATGTCTATATATATATATTAGGGTGGTTCTTATTTTCAACTTTTTCGATTTTTTTGCAAAACACCCCCTAAAAATATTCTAATGGATGAAAAACGGAGAAATGTGAAGTTTGAGGCAAATCCGAAGATATTTAGAGGTCGCTACCGGCGGTCAAAGTTTCGAAAAATGTGATTGCATATTTCCCCGTTTACCCCCACCCCTGAAATGTATTATCCAACCCTGACCCTCAAAATATTAATACAATTATATTAACCAAACATTTTAATATCTATAAGAATATTGAATATTCTTATTAGATATTAAAATGTTTGGTTTTTTGGCCATAACTTCCTTATTTGTCAACCATTTTTTTTGAAATTTGGCTTGTTGGAAAGGTTTATTAAATATGCATTAATATTTTGAGGGTCAGGTTTGGATAATATATTTCAGGGGTGGGTAAACGGGCAAATATGCAATCATATTTTTCGAAACTTTGACCGCCGGTAGCGACCTCTAAATATCTTCGGATTTGCCTCAAACTTCACATTTCCCCGTTTTTTATCCATTGGAATATCTTTAGGGGGTGTCTTGCATAAAAAAGGAAAAAGTTGAAAATAAGAAGCACCCTAATATATCTCCGGAACTATTAGACCTACAGACTAGAAATTGGACATGCATGTTTCTTTTGTTAAGTAGAGATCCACTAAGAAAGGGTTTTGCAAAAATCGGCTCCTAAGGGGGGTTTCGGGGCCATAAAAAATATAAAATAACAGTTTTTCACTAGGTCATCAGCATATCTCCAGAAATATTAGACCTACAGACTTAAAATTTGGCGTTTCTTTTGTTAAGTAGAGATCCTCTAAGAAAGGGTTTTGCAAAAATCGACTCCTGAGGGGGCCGTAAAACATATATAAAATAACAGTTTTTCAACTATAACTTTTACAGACTTGAAATTTTACATAATCATCGCAGAGCTTTGAATTTTTGCTTGAAGGTCTCCTATGATGCACCTCGAAGCCCGATGTTCGAAATTCAAAATGGCCGCCGAAATATGACCGAAATTCAAAATTTCCACAGAAATATGGTTGAATTTGCCAATTTTATTCCGATTCCAATGAAAGTGGGTATCTAAGGGGTTTTAAGGTCGCAAATAACGAATTTGTGGTCAAAACTTATAAATTCAAAATGGCCGACGAATTTGCAAATTGTGTTCCGATTCCAATGAAAATGTGTATCAGAGGTTTTTTAAGGTAGCAAATAACGACTTTATGATCAAAATTTAAATTCAAAATGGCCGCAACAATATGACCGACGAGTTTGCGAATTGTATTCCGATTCCAATTCAAATCGGTATATGGGAGTTTTTAAGGTAGTAAATAACGAATTTATGATCAAAACTTATTCAAAATTGTGGGGCCAATATGGTGGAAGAATTTTGCCAAATAAGTGTCATTTCCCGGTTAGCTGTATGTAGGGTGTTCAAGAGTTGGAAAATCTTGACATTCTAGCTACAAATGGAAAAACATTGAACATAGTGTATCCTGAAGCTCTCAAAGCAATCGGTTCAGAATTGATTAACAAGGTTTTTTTGGAAAGGTGGTAAGGAGAAACGGACATGTGGGATGATTTATGTATAATGGATAAGAAGGAAAGAAACCCATCACCTCTGAATTTTTAGGTATAAGTCTAGGCTTCTGCAATACGGGAAGAGGCATCTGGGTAAACAAATAAAACCTGAGTCAGCGACAGTGCAGATGAGAAGCCAGGGGCCAAGCAATTGCAGATTTATTTTAAATGTTTTAACGTTCGTAATAGGTAATTTTGGTCACACTTCAAATAAATCGATTTTGAATCTAATGTCTCGAACGTTTATAGGAAAACTTGGTTTTTCGTTATTGGTTATGAAGAATTTAATTTTGAAGATCATATAATTAAACGGCAGTGGGCAGTCGAAGGAGGACTTCACCAAAGTCCAGGATGACATCGCTTGGGCAAAGCAAGTCATCCCAAATTTTACGCTAGAGCGGTATAGAGGTGCACCAGCCTCAAAACGCCAACGTTCTGTGGAGGAACCAAGCACCCACAGTCCAGTGCCAAAAAAGCCCAAGACGCACGGAAACAAACCGCTATCCTTCGCAGAAATAGCGAAGGATCGCAAAATAATCGACGTCTTGGACGAGAACGAAGAGAATGGGAAGATTCCCAAACACCAATGGCGGTGGGTGTAAGTCGCCCTCGGCAAAGTGGCCATGGAGGTCCTGAGGGATAACCCGGGACCTCCTGCCTCATGCCTTGATGCCGGATGGTATCAAGGCTGTGTAAAACTGACGGCCTGCGACAACACTAGGTATGCAGAGCTATACAAAGCTGCGGTGGCTAGAGTCGGGGAAGTCTACCCCGGTGCCCGGCTCAAAGCACTCGACACTAGCGAGATACCATCTTGCTCGAGGGCCAGAGCATGGTTTCCAGTGGCTCCATCGGAGCCTGAGGAAATCCTCACTATGCTAAAGGCCTTCAACCCCCACATCAAAACTGATAACTGGAGAGTTATCAAAACGGAGCAGACAAACAGGGCCACCATGCAAGTTGTTCTGCTCCTAAATAAAGAATGCCTAGAACAACTGGCAAACGAAAGATACGCCGTGAACTACGGCTTCCAAAAAATAGAGCTGAAGGTCTATAAAATAGACACGGAAGCCCTAGTGAACCAGGCGGCCTGCACCAAGACCTCAGGTGAAGAGGATGATAACATGGAAACCGATGGTGAAAGTGCAGTTCGGAGCGAAGTTGACGCGTCGACAGACTCCGAGCTGGGAAGAGCCATCGGCGGCTTGTACACGGAGCACCTACTCCTCAGCTCAGACATTGACACAGACATCCCCAGCGACGAAGAAGCGGAGGTGACTGTCATCGAAGTACAACACCCTGAAAATGGTGCGGGTAATACAGATAAACCTGCACCACTGTAAAGCAGCGTCCGCTGCGCTTTTGCTTCACCTGGCATCAGGCGAAGTCGAGGTTGCCCTAGTCCAAGAGCCATGGATCGCTGGTGACAGGATCTGTGGCTTAAGGACGCCTAAATTTAATCTCTTCTACACCAAAGGAAAGGGAAAACCCAGAACAGCTATCCTGGACAAAAATAACATAAACACCTTTCTTCTCCCTCAATTTAGTGACGGAGACCTTACTGCGGTCGACCTAGAGTTAAAACAGAAAAAACTCAGGATGGCCTCTTTCTATCTAGCCCACGATGATGAGGGCCCCCTACCTTCTATGGCTTTTCAGAACCTGGTAAGATACACCGATGCTACCACGGTCCTGGTTATGGGAGGTGATGCAAATGCGCACCATTCACAATGGGGCAGCACGGGCACCATTGATCGAGGTGAAGTTATTTTTAACTACCTACTAAGCACCAAACTTGCTATTTGTAACAAAGGTAATGATCCCACCTTCGTTACCAAAAACAGAGAAGAGGTGCTGGACATCACCCTTGTCTCCGATCGCCACTCCAACCGAATTTTGGTCTGGAAGGTCTTGAAAGACCACTCCTTCTCAGACCACAGATTTATAGAGTTTCAACTGCAAGACTCTAGCTCAACCCCCCTTCTAAAATAAAAAACCCCAAAAAGACAAACTGGGGTTACTATACCAGGCTTATCGCAAAAAAACCTTGCTCCTAAGCCACCCTGTATTCCCAAAAACCGGGAACAACTCGACAGCATTGTGAACATCTTCACAGAGCAATGCTCTTACGCCATTAATAAAGCCTGTCCGAACAGACAGCATAAAAAGGCTTCCAAACCCCCATGGTGGTCTCGCGAACTTGATACGCTGTCTCGCGAACTTGATAGAGAGTGTAGAAAGGAATTTAACTCAGCTAGACGCAGCGGCAGTGAAACCTCCTAGGGCTGCTATAAGTCGAAACTGAATAGATACAAAATGGCAATAAGGAAGGCCAAACGCACCTCTTGGGCTACCTTTTGCAGCAATATAGAGTCCACGTCGGAAGCCTCAAGGTTACGTAAAATATTAACTAAAGCACCTACAACGCTTTGTTATTTACACAAAGAAAACGGCGATTGGACTGACTCAAGCAGGGAATCCCTGACACTACTTATGGACACCCATTTCCCGAGTAGTACTACCGCTGAGTCAACCTTCGCGATAAACTCTTCAGCCTCACCACAGCTGGTCAAATCTATCATAAGTAGAGCAAGAATTGAATGGGCCGTAAACACTTTCCAGCCCTATAAATCTCCAGGCCCGGACGGCATAGTGCCGGCTGAACTGCAGCGCACCCTTGGTTACATCATGCCCTGGTTGCAGGCCATGTTTACAGGGTGCCTTCAAAATAACTGCATTCCCTCTAGTTGGAAAGAGGTTAAAGTAGTCTTTATACCCAAGACAGGAAAAGCCTCACACGCTACACCCAAAGACTTCAGGCCAATTAGCCAATCATCCTTTCTTTTAAAGACTCTAGAAAGGCTAATCGAAATATATCTGAGGCAGACCATACCAACCTCTGAACTGGCACACAACACGCCTATACAAAGGGCAAATCTACTCATACTCCTCTTCACTCATTGGTCTCTACCATTGAGAAATCACTCGAGGTCAAGGAGTATACATTAGTGGCATTCCTTGACATAGAGGGAGCGTTTAACAACGTACTCCCGAACGCCATCACCCTGGCCTTGACAGAACAGGGGATCGAGGCATCGCTGGTGTCTCTCATCCACCAAATGCTTACCGGCAGGATGGTGAGCTCGAGCCTAGGCGACAGCTCGGTCCGAAGGGCCGTAAACAGAGGCACCCCGCAAGGAGGAGTACTTTCCCCGCTCCTATGGGTCGTAACTATAAACCAGCTGTTGCGACGCATGGAGGCCGAGGGGCATCACGTCCTGGCGTACGCGGATGACGTTGTCATCGTCATAAAAGGAAAATGTCCTCAAGTCCTCTGTGATCTCATGGAGGCGGCGTTACAAACCCTTTCAAGCTGGACTGCCACCCGCGGACTCAGCGTTAACCCAGTAAAAACGGAACTAGTCCTCTTCACAAAGAGATATAAAACTCCACCTTTAACACCCCCACGGCTTAACAATGTTAGGCTCAAATTTAGCGATAGTGCCAAATATCTGGGAGTAATCCTACACAAGAAACTCCTCTGGAATGAAAATACAGAAGAGCGCATTAAGAAAGCGAACATAGCGCTTTTCGCTTGCAAAAATCCATTGGGAAGAAATGGGGCTTCTCCCCTAACATAGTACGATGGATATACACAGCGATCGTCCGCCCAATACTCCTATACGGAGTCTTAGTATGGTGGCCAACCTTGAGTAAGTCCACCGTGCTAAACAAACTACAGAAAGTACAAAGATGTGCCGAGCTATGCATAACAGGGGCACTTCGCTCCACACCTACAGATGCCCTAAATGTTATGCTATACCTCCCTCCTTTGAATCTTGTGGCAAGGGAAAGCGCAACCATCGCAGCCCTTAGAATAAAAGAATCTGGATTTTGGACCGGAATCGGGGGAAGTCACACGAAGGTGTTGAACTCTGTTATCGTCCCCGCTAAAACCTACTTCTGTATACCCGAGACTACCTTCACGAGGAACTACGGAGTCCACATTCCTTCACGTCGTGAATGGAGTAACAGACCACACAGTTTACAAGATGCCATAAACTTCTTTACTGATGGCTCTAAACTCGAGGGTCGAGTAGGAGGAGGAGTCTTTTCCCCAAAGACTGGGATTGAAGTCTCCTTCCGACTACCCGATCACTGCAGTGTATATATCAAGCGGAGGTTCTAGCCATACATGAAGCTGTTCTACTAATGAACCAGCAAGGCGATAGGAATCGGACTGTCTACATCTTTTCAGATAGTCAGGCGGCTCTGAAAGCCCTGCGCTCATGCACAAACAGCTCTAGAACTATCTCTGAATGTCGCAGATCTCTTAACGAGATGGCTCAGCAGTTCAGGACCCTCCTCGTATGGGTGCCCGATCACCGAAACATAGAGGGAAATTGTAAAGCTGACGAACTGGCTAGGAAAGGCACGACCGCCACTCTCCTTCCTGGAAAGGAAAGGGTTGGTATGCCTTGGGCCACCTTTAAACTCCAATGCAAACAGCACACAATGCAACAAGCAAAAAAGCATTGGAGGGATCTTAATAAATGCACCTTGGCCAAACTAACCTGGCCCTCTTATGATCTCAGGCGGACTACTTCACTAATGAGCCTCGGGAGACAAGACCTCTCAACTATTGTGGGAGTGCTTACCGGACACTGTCTGATAGGGACGCGACCCGCTTAGGTCTTGAGACCTACGATTTTTGCAGAACCTGTAAAAATCCGGACGAGGAGGAAAGTGTACTACATCTCCTCTGTCACTGCCCAGCCCTAAGCAGAAGGAGACTAACCGCATTTGGTGAACCCTTTCTAAGCACGCTTGCGGAAATCTCGAACATCGGGATCCCGCAACTCAGAAGATTCATTGCTTCATTGCGAAGAAATGACACTTTAACATCAGGTTTAAAGTGGGATCACTATGGCATCACAATGGGCCTACTCCTTTGGCCTAAGTGTTTGAGCTGTACACCAGCAGCTCAGCCATATCTAACCTAACCTAACCTAAGATTGCCCCTCTAATTGTTCCGAACCTAAACGATCAGCAACATGGTTTCAGAAAAGGTCGTTCCACCACATCCAATCTTATGATACTGACCTCCGAATTACTATGCGGCATGGAACAAGGCCACCAGTTTGACCCTGTCTACACTGATTTTAGCAAGACATTTGATCGAGTAGACCACCATATTTTATTTACGAAATTATTCAGATTTGGGATATCCGGCCCCTTTTGGATTGGATAACTTATTACCTTAACGGGAGAACTCAGGTGGTAAGATTTCAGGGTTTCCTTTCAAAAGAAATCAATGTAACCTCAGGTGTACCCCAGGGCAGCCAGCTAGGACCACTGCTATTCAACATATTCATTTCCGATCTATCTGAAAAATTAAATGGCATTCCGCACCTCTTTTACGCCGATGATTTAAAAATCTATAGTTCTATAAAATCTCAAGCTGATGTATCCTTTTTACAGTCGAAACTTAATGCACTACAAGACTGGTGTACCACTAATAATCTTCTTCTCAATACCAGTAAGTGTCACGTAATTACCTTCTCCAGGAAAAGAAACAAACAGCTGCAGTATTATTATCTCAATGACAAAGTCTTGGATCGTGTCGATCACATTGTTGATTTAGGCATTGTCCTCGACAGTAAGTTAAACTTTAACTTATACTATGACAATATAACTGCCAGATCCAACAAGCTGTTGGGCTTTATTAAGAGAAGAGCTAAGGAATTCGACAATGTATGGGTTACTAAAGCTCTGTTTTGCGCATTAGTCCGGCCTATACTTGAATATGCGTGCCAGATCTGGGATCCCATATTTCAAATAAGTCTAAACCGAATAGAATCAGTCCAAAAGAGGTTCCTTCTTTTCGCGCTTAGGAACCTTCATAATCCTTCGGATTTTTATAACCTTCCTCACTATACGGACAGACTCAAAATCCTTGATCTCTTGCCTCTATCCCTTAGGCGTAAATTGCTCATATCTTGTTTTACCCTGGATGTCCTGAACAATAACCTCAACGTGCAATTCCTGTCGGACACTATCAAATTTAACGATACTCGACAAACAAGTCATTCAAAATTACTTAAAGAGTACCCGCATCGCACTGAATATGCTAGAAACGAACCCGTTAACAGGTGCTGTATTACCTTCAATACCTACGCGGCCTGTTTCTCTCCCTCAATTAACAAAATGACCTACAAAAGAAAACTAACTTCCCTGCTGTCCTCCTGATTGTACTAACATGATAGACCTAGACTTTAGTCTAATACGATGTTAAATACTCACTGATGTTCCTTTACATTAATTAATTTTTGTATTTAATAATTGTAATTAGTAATTAAGTGCCTTGCTTGGCAATAAATAAATAAATAAATACTAGTGGCAGACATTTTTGACCCTTTGCACCCTCGCCAAAGCACCCCTAGCTGAAGTTGACATTTCACCACCAAACCCCAGCAAATGGCCAAAAAAATGATCATCTGACGATTTTTGGTAAGGTAGACCATCGATAGCATGAGACAGACAGTCAGTGCCCCATTTGTCCAGAACTCTTCGGCTGCAATCTGAAGAAGTTACTGAATCATATTTTCTTGTATGAATTTAAAATGCACTATGCAAGGATAACAGTACATTTATTTGAAATTGAATTAAACTGGCTTGTGAATTAAAGTTACATACACAAGCCCTTAATTTCGAAATTTATGTGTAAAATGTACCAAATAAAGCCAATTTTAACATCAAAATTTGCTAATATTCTTCAATAATAAATTTTTTGTTCGTCTATCCATAACCTATCCACAGCCGGCCGCTTTGTTACTTCTCGTAGTACACCCTGTATACACGAACCATTATGAGTTTGACGAAAGTTTGACGTGCGTTTCTGAGGTGCATTAAGGTAGAAACAGATGGCACGGCGACCGTGCCGGTGGCCGTCGACGGATTTTAGATTCCGTCTTAGCTAACAGAATGGTGCGGCGCGGTCAAATTTAACGGAATTTAAAATTTGAAATTTTTAACGTAAATATAATTTCATGAGTACAGAATAAACTTTTTTAATTATTTGTTTTGTAAAAATACATGATTGTTAATTGCAACTTTGATCTTACCTGGAATTAAAAATTTAAGTTATTTTCAATATTTTCATTTTTTTTTTCAATATTTTAGTAAAGAAAAATTTACTTGGAATTCAAAAATCGAAGAATTGTTTTAAAAATTGGCTGCTATATAATATTTAGCCATTTACCGAAGATTACCCGAAACTTAAAAATTAAAGGGTTTGTTTTGAAAGAGGGTGATTTCATCACCTCTTTTATGACATTACATTAGATAAATTTACCTGGAAGTAGAAAATGAGCGATTTGTTATTTACATTGGGCTGCTTAATGATATTTTGGCATTTACCGCAAATTACCTGGAATTTAAAAATTAAAGGGTTTGTTTTGCATAGATCTAATTGAGAAAAATCAAGAAAAACAAATTATTAAACAAGCACTTTTATTTTAAGCCATAGCACAGTACATAATCTATAAGACATATATTCCCCTTCTCTCTTGGATGATGTTATAACTTTCAAAGCCTGAAAGTACAAAAAATGTATACTACATCATTAGAAAGCAATAAAAAATACTTCTCACCTTTCCGGGTTTCCGCCCAAAATATCTAGCATCACTATCTCCAGCTTGAATCCTCAGCATTTTTTATTTCAACTTGTATCTGACAAAAAACTTTAACTACAAAACTTTCCCAGAAATGAATGTAATAACTTACTTTGGCTCCTGTTTTTCCTCAGCTATCACAACTACAAGCTCTGGTTCCGGAATTTTATAGTTTTTCCTCTAGGAAAAATACAAACATTTCAACATTCATTGTTTTTCACTAATAATTAAAGTTATAAGTTATTAGTATTTATTAGAAAATGAATAATATCACAGTACCTTGAAGTATCTCCAAAAGTTTAAATTAATAAAGTTCCATTTTTCATCTTGAGTTGCTAAATAAACACAAGAATTTTTTTTATCGTTGGCTGTTTTGGTTTGATTTTATTATAAAAATTAGTTTTAATTACCTGCAACACAGTATTTCTGATGCCCCATAATTTATAAATAACTCCTTTTTGCCATTATATAATAAATTGCATTAATTTATTTAAAATACTAAAAAAATTCACGAATTAAATTGAAAATAACGGCCAAACAGCGCCACGACCAAATTGTCAAATTGCAGGCAGACAGCAGTTAAGAACAAAAAATGTGTGCTAAATGTGTACTAAATCAGTTTTCAATGGTTGGTATCACTTGGCGGCGGCAGAATTCGGATTTGCTCTAATTTCACCGTGCCGGCCACCGCCTCCGTGTCATTATGTTAGCATATATGGCGGTGCGTGTATTTTAAACGTTTTGGCCGTCACGGACACCACCGCCGCCACGGTCGCCGTGCCATTCTGTTTGTACCTTTAAGGTACCATTGAAAACAGATTTAGTACACATTTAGAACACATTTTTTGTTTTCAACTGCTGTCTGCCTGCAATTTGACAATTTGGTCGTGGCGCTGTTTGGCCGTTATTTTCAATTTAATTCGTGAATTTTTTTAGTATTTTAAATAAATTAATGCAATTTATTATATAATGGCAAAAAGGAGTTATTTATAAACTATGGGGCATCAGAAAGACTTTTGCAGGTATTTAAATCTAATTTTTATAATAAAATCAAACCAAAATAGTCAACAATAAAAAAAATTTCTTGTCTTTATTTAGCAACTCAAGATGAATTCAATGGAAGTTTATTAATTTAAACTTTTGGAGATACTTCAAGGTACTGTGATGTTATTCATTTTCTAATAAATAGTAATAACTTATAACTTTAATTATTAGTGAAAAACAATGATCCAAATGTTGAAATGTTTGTACATATTTGATTAAAAACTATAAAATTCCGGAACAGGAGGTTGTGGTTGTGATAGCTGAGGAAAAACAGGAGCCAAAGTAAGTTATTACATTTATTTCTGGGAAAGTTTTGTAGTTAAAGTTTTTTGTCAGATAAAAGTTGAAATAAAACATGCTGAGGATTCAAGCTGGAGATAGTGATGCTAGATATTTTGGGCGGAAACCCGGAAAGGTGGGAAGTGTTTTTTTTTTGCTTTCTAATGATGTAGTATACATTTTTTGTACTTTCAGGCTTTGAAAGTTATAAGATCATCCAAGAGAGAAGGGGAATGTCTTATAGATTATGTACTGTGCTATGGCTTAAAATAAAAGTGCTTGTTTAATAATTTGTTTTTCTTGATTTTTCCTAATTAGATCTAAGCGGCAAGCTATATTTTATTTCTTTAGGTTGTTTTTAGTTCAGATTTCTAGCGAATTCGTGATTTATTTATGAATATGTATATTTATCCCTTTTATGAAACGCTCACTTATGGACGTTTATAGACATACTGCGGAACTCCTTCGATTTTTTGCACCCGCTTGATGAAGTACGATACTCCAGGTGGTAGTGGTGTTAAGGCTGTCTACTTAATAAAAATTGGTTTTACAGAAAAGAAACGAAATAATTGTCATCGAAAACTTCCTTGAATGAAAACATGAACACATATGCCCATTTAAAATAAAAAAGTAAATGGCAAAATATCATTAAGCGGCCCAATGTAAATAACAAATCGCCCATTTTCTACTTCCAGGTAAATTTATCTAATGTAATGTCAAAAAAGAGGTCATGATACCACCCTCTTTCAAAACAAACCCTTTAATTTTTAAGTTTCGGGTAATCTTCGGTAAATGGCTAAATATTATATAGCAGCCAATTTTTAAAACAATTCTTCGATTTTTGAATTCCAAGTAAATTTTTCTTTACTAAAATATTGAAAAAAAATACGAAAATATTGAAAAAACTTAAATTTTTAATTGCAGGTAAGATCAAAGTTGCAATGTTAAACAAATAATTAAATAAATAAAACAAATAATTAAAAAAGTTTATTCTGTACTCATGAAATTATATTTACATTAAAAATTTCAAATTCGTTTATTTCAATTCCGTCGTCCGTTAATTTCCGTTAAATTTGTCCGCGCCGCGCCATTCTGTTAGCTAAGGCGGAATCTAAATTCCGTCGACGGCCACCGCCACGGTCGCCGTGCCATTCTGTTTCTACCTTTATAGTTGGCCCTTTAGGCCGGCCGCACACTGGATACGAGTTTGCATCGCACGTAAACGTACGTTATTGGACGTCCGAACTGAGCGCGCACACCGGTTGCGTTTTCTCCATTGAAATGACAGTAGTGACTGTTACCTGTGGCCTGTGACATCGTCGCAATGAATAATTTATATTTGCTTGATAATTCTTCGCTGATTCGAAGACTACGGCAGCGTCGCAATAGCCATCGTAGGACCGAATGGCTGCGTGAAATTTATTTAAAAAGAGATGAGTTTGGCGAATTTCATCATATTATGGCGGACTTAAATAATAACCCCGGGCTATTTCATGGTTATCTAAGCATGAATAAAGAAACCTTTGAATATATTCTAAGCACCATACGATCTAATTTGACTAAATACTGCAACTTCCGCAAGACCATATCTCCTGAAGAACGACTAATTTTAACCTTGAGGTAAGGAAGAAAAATAATTTTTATTTTTTATATAAACCAGTTTATTGCAAATTAAAGTAAGTAGGTACGCTAAATTTTTAAATTGGGATTAAATTGCATAACATATTCGTTAAGATTATTATTTTCTGACAATTGCTGTGTATGTGGTACATTATTTTGTGGAATACTGTAATTAGCACTGAACTGGGTTGAATCATTAGAATAATCCAACTGAGCTGCAGGCGATATGTCATTCTGTTCTTGTATAAAAACTTGCTGCAATTTCGATCGAACTAATAACTTACGCTGTTAAGAATATCCCTTAAAAATGGTAAAAGGCTCATCAAAAACTGAGCATCAGGATCATTTGCAGTTTGTAGAAATAATTTTAATTTTTCCTGTTCAATTTCCAATAGTTTTATATCCAATTCATCTGGCAGATTTCTTCTAAGCTTTCTTTTTAATGGAGATTTAAATATTATCTTTGGGGTGTGTTCATAATTTTGTTCTACAAATTGACTGGAGGGGGGTCAAGGGTGATAACCAGAACTTGTACTTGCACTATCCGCCCTTTCATCACACCTGTCTTCAGTCTCAGAAGTCTCACATATATTTGGCACGCTACCTTGAAGATCTCTTCGAGACATCGTTCCTTGAAGAATAACAAAAGCTTAAAATAAGACCATTTGGATTCAGGTTCTGTATTAGCTGCTTGGCCAGATTTTTTGTTTTTGACTTTTTTTAGTTCTTTGCCGAAAGTATTGGTAGTCCTCTCCACTTTTTCTTTAACTCATCAACTGAAAAATAATTAAAGATTGGTATAATAGCTGCGTTCCAAAATTCGAGCAAAGTTCTCGCCAGCAATTGCCCTACTCGTTCCTACTTCTCAACAAAGGCATGAGTAGAGAGAGAAGCCAACTGCTTGCGAGAACTTTGCTCGAATTTTGGAACGCAGCTATTATTACAGATATTTAGCAGCTATTATTACAGATATTTACATGATACTTGTAAAGTTATCTGGGAAATTCTTTCTAAAGTTCATATGAAGTTTCCGTCAGGCGAAGATATGTCCAGTATATCTAATGATTTTTGGACAAAATGGAGGTTTTCTAATAGTCCGGGAACCGAACGTAAAAATGCTTGGCTCATAGGAATATTGATGAAACTTGGCCACAAGACAGCATTCATTCGGGCAATAACAATGCGCCGTGGCAACCCTGGGCACATGGGCAGATGGCTTGTGAAAACCATCTCGAATGTAGGTTACGTTTTAGTGGAGAGAAGCCACGGTATACAGAAACATGGTAGTGTAAAAGAGACTGACAGCTCGAATATCGTACGAATATCGTAGAAAAAGCCGACGTCACCCGGCAAGTTAATACAGAAAACAACAACAACAATTTCGATTTTGTATGGGGAAGACTTGCCGAGTGACGTCAGCATTCAAAAGACATTTCTCTTTTACATTACCTTGTTTCTGTATACCGTGGAGAGAAGCATAGTCACTCCAGCATCAGTTCGCTTTCCTCCACTTTCGGCGGGGAGAAGAAATTTCAGCAGGAGCTGGTTCTGCAAAATATTGAGCGCGAAACTTCAAATTTCAGCTCTTGTGCAAGTTATATTAGCAACTTTCAAAATAAGTTCTTTATAACATTTAGTTGATATTTCACAATAAAATGTTTTATGCAAAAATTAGGAACTATGCCCAACTCACTAATTTAAAGAAACGTTTACGATTTTAAAACTTAAAAGATGAAAGGGCATTCAATAAGAGTTAAATAAAAAAATTTTTACCATTAGAAATAACTACAGAATGTGAAAAATTAGAAAAATTTTCTTTTTTAAATTTGTTAATAACAATTCACTGAAAACTATTTTCTCTGTTCTTCCAAGGAACTGGTATAAGTTGAAATAAAATATTGTTTTTAATAATGAATATTAAACTAAATTTGGGAAGGGTTGCCGGGACTTTTGCAACCGGTTTCGTCTAGCAACCCATTTGTTTCGTAACAAGGGCTTTGAAACCTATATATTGACGCAAGAATTATCAATATCCCGATAAGCCAAGCAAATGAGTAAAATTTGCATTGCAAAATCCCTTCTCATTCATTTTTGCAACCGGTCTCACAGGGTTGCCACGGTGCATTGTTATTGCTCGAATGAATGCTGTCTTATGGCCAAGTTTCATCAATATTCCTATGAGCCAAGCATTTTTACGGTCGGCTCCCGGACTATAATTGCTTAGGCAGTATCGACGGCAAACATAAACGAATAACAGCGCCGATGCACTCTTGCAGTATGTTCCGTAACTGCAATTGTATCTTTTCAATTGTATTGCAAGCTGTTGTGGATGCTAATTATAGATTTATTGCAATAGATGTGGGAGCCTATGGTAAAGAGAGCGACGGTGGAGTTTTTTCACATTCCAATCTGTCAAGACAATTGGAAAATGGTGCTTTTAATGCAAGCCAGGAAAAACTGTTGCCAGGCACTGACATAGCTTTGCCGCATGTGTTAGTTGGCAATGAAGCATACCTTTTGAAGACATATCTCATGCGCCATTATTCCCAAAGAAATTTGAGCCCTGAAGAGGAAGTATTTAACAAACGTTTAACAAATGCAAGGCAAGTTGTTGAGTGTGCCTTTGGTATTTTGAGTAGCAAGTGGAGACTGTTATTAAAAGCAATTGAGGTAAATCCCGACCGAGCTGACATCATAATAAAGTGTATATGTTTACTTCATAACATAATAATTGACAAGGAAAGGGTTTCTGATTTTCTTATCGAAACAGCACGCCACAAAATAATAATAGAAGCAGATTTACGACTGCAGGAGAGAATAGAAGCACAACCAGAGCTCATAATACAAGAGAAGCGTTCAAAAGATATTTTAATTGAAAGAACCTTTAATAATATTGTCTAAATAAAGTTTGTGATAGGATTTAATAATAATTAAAAGTCACTTTGGTACAAAACACGTCTTCTTTATTTAATAGTTCGCAATATCTTCTCAATGGTTTTGTAAATATATCTGCGACTAGTTCCTTGCTTGGTACGTAATTCAATTCTATTTGTTTTTTATTATAAACTTCACGTATATGATGTGTTTTTATGTCAACGTGCTTAGTTCTGGAATGATATATTGGGTTCCTTACTAATTGTTGTGCACTTAGGTTATCACTGTTGATGGTTGTCGGTTCTTCAACGATGCTAATAAATCCAACATCCTTGAGTAAATTCCGTAAATACGTGGCTTCCTTCGCTGCTGCGGACAATGCTATATATTCAGCTTCCGTACTGCTGAGGGCTATGCATGTCTGTTTCTTCGATTCCCAAGTGATTGCTGCTCCGCTTAACGTAAAAACATATCCACTATATGATTTTCGATCATCTACATTTCCTGCCCAATCCGCGTCCGCATACCCAGTTAGTGGTTCTTTGGGTTTATTGTATGTGAGGGTCAGATTAAAAGTGTGTCTTAAATATCTCAACATATTTTTAACTGCTTTTAAATGTTCGTAATGTGGGTTCTGGTTGTACTGCGCTAACCTGCTCACGGCGTGGATTATATCAGGCCTTGTCGAAATTGCAACGTATATCAGCGAACCTATTAATGACTGGTACATTTTTGTGTCAACCTTTTGGCATTCCTTGCAATTCTCACACTTTCTTAGCTGCAAACCTGGATCCAGTGGAATGTGACAAATTCTGCATTGATCCATACCATTTTCTTTCAAAATTTTTTCAATAAATTGCTTTTGTGACAGTCTGATAGCTCCTCTTTCGCCTTCCCTTTCTACTTCCATTCCAAGGTAGTATTCCACAGGTCCTTTATCAATAACGTCAAAAAACAAGCTTAATTCGTGTTTGATTTTATCCAACGTGTATCGTTTAGAAGAAGCAATCAATATGTCCTCCACATATACAACAATTATATTATATTCTCCATTGCGATTTTTATCATAAACACAGTTGTCTATATTGCTTTTAACAAATCCCATTTTAATTAAGACTTCGTTTAATTTGTGATTCCATTCGCGGCCCGATTGTTTGAGGCCATATATTGATTTGTTCAATTTACAAACTTTATCTGGATTTCTTTTGTCAATAAAGTTCTCAGGCTGCTCTATATATATTTCTTCATGGAGCTCTCCATTTAAGTAAGCAGATGTAACATCAATCTGGTCGACCAATAGTTCAAACTTTACTGCTAATGCCAAAATCAATCGAACAGATGAATATCTTGTTACGGGTACGAAAGTTTCTTTGTAGTCCATACCGAAAATTTGGCTGCACCCTTTCGCAACCAGTCTCGCTTTGTTGCGCTCGACTTCTCCATGTTTGTCTTTCTTTATATTGAAGACCCATTTGGACTTTATTACGTGTTGTCCTTCTGGAAGATTCACTAGACTCCATGTCTTATTTGCAACTAGCGATTCATACTCTTTTTCCATGGCTTCCACCCATAACTGTGAGTCTTCCCTGGATAATATTTTTTTGACTGTGAGTGGATTTTTCTGTATGTCCGGGTTTTTGTTGGCATTCAAATAACTTAGCTCTTCTTTTAGGATCCTTGGACGTCCTCGTTTTCCGCTTCGCAGGATTCGTGGCCGCCCCGGTTTTCGGGCGGTCCTTAACTTTCTGTTTTCTCTTGGATTAGATCATTGTCTGCCTGTCCCAAGATTTCATCTTTGTCTTATTCTAATTTGGACACTGAGTGCTCCGTTATTCATATGATAATTATCATCTTTATCTACAACTGGACATTTAAATTCGGTTATCACTTCTTTCTTTGGTGTAGGAGAATTCTCAGAGACAACCTGTTTAATGTCACTTATTCCACTCTCATTTTCAACAAGTAGTTGTACTTCTATGTTCTTCTCCCTTTCTGATTCTTCCATAAATACTACATCACGACTTCTGTATATTTTTTTTGTTAATTTTCCGTATAGTCTATATGTTCTGTAGTTATCACAATAACCCAGCATAACACATTCTGTTCCTCGAGGTTGAAACTTAGATTTTCCCGGTTTTTTATTTAACATGATTGCCTTACATCCGAATCTTCTGAGGTGTGAAACACTTGGTTTAATTCCACTCCAGGTTTCTTCCGGTGTTTTATTTCTGACTAATTTTGTAGGGGCACAATTTCTTAAATAAGCCGCTGTGTTTACAGCTTCCGCCCAAAAGTTTCTGATAGTTCCGAATCTATCAGCATGCATCTCGCCTTTTCTACTAAAGTTCGATTCATACGCTCTGATATGCCGTTTTTCTGAGGAGTATACGGTACTGTTAATTGGTGTTTTATGCCATATTCTTCTAAATACTTCGTAAACTTCTCAGAGATATATTCTGCGCCGTTGTCGCTTCTCAGGCTTTGAATTTTCTTTCCCGTTTCTGTTTCTACCTCCGTTTTACACTTCTTAAACGTTTCAAAAACTTCACTTTTTTACTTATAAAGTAAACAAACACTTTTCGTGAGAAGTCATCTACGAATATTGCAAAATACTTCGCTCCGCCAATTGACCTGGTTCTCATGGGGCCACAGATATCTGTATGTACCAGTTCCAATACGGTTTTACTGCGGATTTCATTGTATACATTAAAAGGTCTGGCACAGATTTTGCCCTTTGCACAGGTATCACACTCCGTTTTACTTGGATTATTTTCCCAATTTATGCCGTGTACCATCCTATTATTCTTTAGTTTGGTTAAACTATCCATGTTTAAATGCCCAAATCTTTCATGCCATTTCACTTTACTTCCGGATGTCACATTTTTATTTGCGTGCAAAAAAACCTTTGGATTTTGTCTTTTTATGTTCTTAAATAGAAATAACCCATTAATTTTTTCAGCGTACAGTAAAACATTACCTTTTTTTCAGAATTGCTCTTTTCTTGGTAAATTCTACCTTTAATCCATTATCCACCGCCTTACTGATAGATAAGAAATTTGCTGTCAAATCTGGCACGAACAACGTACGTCGTAGCTTGATACATCCAAATTTAGTTCTAATTGATACATCTCCAATACCTTCGGATTCTAAGTGTTTGTTCCCAGCCAGATCTATTCTTTCTTTGTGTTGTTTGAATGTGGTAAAGCAGCTTTTATCACGACACATGTGACACGTGGAACCACTGTCTACTACCCATGTAGTTTCGTCATTCGGTATACTGTTGTCGTCTATCGCAGCAACCATCGCGAGTGCCATGTGCCGTTCTTTTCCTCTTTCTCTGCATTGAGACGCCAAGTGTCCTTTTTTCTTGCAGATGTAACACTTTCCTTTAAATATCTTCTTGTCTCTTTCTTCTCGTTTCGTGTGCTTTATGAAGAACGCCTGCTCGTATTCACGCGTTGGCTGTGGATTTACAAATTCGCGTCGTTGGCCTTCTTCCAACAATTTGACCTTTAAGCTACTTAAGCTTGGCAACTTGTCTCTAGATTCTATAGCCACAAAAAAATTTTCATAAGACTTCGGCAGACTTGATAGAAGAATAATCGAGAGTAATTCATCCTTTTCTCCTTCTAAAGAGATGCCGATCTCATTCAATTTTTCCACGGTGTTAAAAAAACTTTTTAGATGTTCCGCAATCTGGTGGTCGTCCTCCATCTTCGTCTGAAGCAATTGTCTGAATAATGTAACTTTTGTCACTGGACCACTTGGTTGGTGAATTTCTGCGAGTCTATCCCAAGCTTCTTTTGATGTCTGGCACCGCTTCACGTGAATTAACTGTGAGGTTTTTACACTCAGCACAATTGTAGCTAATGCCTTCGCATCTCTCCCCTTCCATGATGTTGTTTCCTCAATCTCAGCCTCCGTAGGGCACTTCAAGGATCCGTCTACATAAGACCACAAATCACTATGGATGAGTACATTTTTCATGAGCACTTTCCATGTCTCAAAATTGGTTTCATCCAATTTTTCAATTTGATAAAGTCCGGAACTCATCCTTTTATTTGGTTATTACAAAAAAAAGAAAGCCTGGGCCCATAACCTTTGTTAGGATTTAATAATAATTAAAAGTCACTTTGGTACAAAACACGTCTTCTTTATTTAATAGTTCGCAATACAGTAAAGTAATAAGTTCCAATGTAATTTCAATGTATGCAGCAAAGTATGCGTCGCTGTGCGTCCCGGTGTTACCATTGTGGATTCCTTTTTTATTTCAACAGTTTGTGATAGCAACTTGTCAGTGTGAATTAGAAATTTAAAAAAAAACAATTAAACTTAACTTCGTGGGCGAGGGGTGGGTGGGGGAATATTTTTGTTTACATATGAAAAAATTGGTTGTTAGATTAGGTGCTTATATTTTTTTCTCCATAGTAACCAAAAAATTGCTCAATTTTATCTAAAGAAGAATGGGTGGTGCCACACGGGGGACTAAGACGCACTGGTGAAACCGGTTTTTTCCTCCTTTATTAGTGCTACACGAGGTGGTCGCCTTCGTTGAGTAATTCTGTATCGTATATGAAACTTTGTAAATGTGTTAGAGCGCTGTCATTTTTATACAGCTCACAAAAAATTCTTGACAATTGAGATTTGAAGAAAATTATTTGGACATCGAAATACAAGTAAAATTTTTAGTGAAGCAATTTTGTGTGCATTCGAATGTTTATAATTTAAATGTTATAAAATATTTTCAAGGATAAAGTACATACGAATTTTTAAGGTACGTAAGGCATAAGGTCCATACGAGATTTTCCATAAAATTACAAATGCATTGTTCAATTTTTTAGGTTGGCTGTAGACGTATGATGGATGCTGATAAAGTTATTATCCCATTTCTTTTGTATTCTGCTAGTGTTGATATTTTAAAAACTATTGAGCAATTATCAGCAAAAGATAAAAACAAAAGATTATGGGTGAAAGAATGGAGGAAAACGAGGGCAGAATCAGGGAATATTCAGGCACTATTAAATAAATATAAACTTTCATTTGATAGTGCAAAGTACAAGTCCTTTTTAAGAATGGACGAAACATGCTTCAACAGGTTATTTTCGCTTGTTGACCATGACATAACAAAAAAAGATACCATCATGAGGAATTGCATTCCACCAACAGAAAAATTAGCAGTAACGTTACGCTACTTGGCGACAGGTGAAAATTTCAAGGAATTGGACGAAAATACAAAAATTTCGAGAAGCTATTTGCAAACTGCTGTGCTAGAAGTTTGCGACGCAATATATAAAAATGGAAGGGATTTGTTTCTTAAGGTATTATGAATTAAAAATACCAATTGAGTATGAGTGTAAAAAAATGAATTTTTTTAGTTTCCAGAAGAAAAACAATCGTGGACGCAAATTGCCAAAGAATTCGAGAGGCGTTGGCAATTTCCCTTATGCTTAGGTGCTCTGGACGGAAGCACGTTGCTTTTACACCAAAAAAAAGAACGCTCAGATGTTTCACAATTATAAAGGTTTCAAAAGCATTGTGCTGTTGGCGTTGGCAGATGCTCATGGTAATGTTAAATAAATATATAGTTTGTTATTCTTGTGTGCATATTTATTTTGTAAGATAACTATATGGTTCTTGTCTATACACCAATACGAAAACTACGAAATGTTTTAACTATACTGTCGCATAAAAGACATAAAAGTTAGTACATTGACAAGTTAGAGAAAAAAATATAGGAAACTGTCTTATCCAGTACTTATGCACTTCTTGATTTAGCACTACTCTATATATGTAGACTACTTTTGGCATTTAACTAATTGTTTTCAACAGGTAAATTCTTATATGTCGACGTAGGATGCAATGGCCGAATAAGTGACGGTGGGGTATTGAATCGTTCCGACTTAATGCACATATTAAGAAATGCCGAAGAATATCTCCCACCTCCAGAAAAAATTGGAAAAGATAGAATTTTACCATACGTAATAATTGGAGATAATGCTTTCCCACTGTTGGAAAATTTAATGACGCCGTATTCCTACTCCACAAGAGACCCGAAGAAAGTTTACTTCAATTACAGAATGAGTAGAGCGAGACAAAATATTGAGCGGGCATTTGGGATCATTTCTAATAGATTCCGCATACTGCAGAACGGAATTAAATTACACGAACATAAAGCCACAATAATCGTCCAAGCGTGTTGTGTACTACACAACTTTTTATTAATTAACAGCAATTGGTATACCGACAATACATTCAGCACAGAAGAAGCAGACCTGAATAGGTCAGGAGATGTAAACAGTGTCGATAACTTAAGAAGGTCCGCAGAAATTAGAGAAACATTTTCGGAATATTTCTCGGACGAAGGCAAAATTTGATGTTAGAAATAAGTTTTTTTAAATAACAAAACCAAATAAATGAATAAATACATTATTTAAATTCATACATATTTTAATTTTAATATGAAAAAAACATAATACATTGTATTACAATGAAATAAATAAGAAAAAAAAAATAAAAAAAGGACTTCATAAAAAAATAAAAAAAGGACTTCATAAAAAAATAAAAAAAAGGACCATAAAATACATATAACGATTTCAAAAAATACATAAAATAAGGACAACATTATTGCATGATTTAAATCATTCTAAACTACGTAAATCATCAGGTTGTAATATCTCTATGCTTGTTATATCAATTTTTGATTGTTTTCCAAAAGAGTTTAATTCCAGAGGTGAGGAGGAGACTGAGGATTTGTGAGAACTATTTGTACAAAAAGAAATTGGCGTTGATGAAGCCGACGGAGAATTTCTGTAATCGTACAATACGCTGGTTTCCATGGTTTCCATAATAGTTCTTTCCTTTCTTCTGGCCTTCGTCATTATGTTTATAATATCACATCGCACGTCCTCGAACGTGCTTTCTAATTGGAATTCTTTTAACTCGTCCCGCAGCATTTCCACAAAGTGGTCCACCTTTGTAGTTTGTTTCGGTTTTGAAGCTTCTTCCATATACTTGGAAAGCATTTTGAACGAACGGTCTGC
Source organism: Thereva nobilitata (assembly GCA_963855945.1). Taxonomy (NCBI): domain Eukaryota; kingdom Metazoa; phylum Arthropoda; class Insecta; order Diptera; family Therevidae; genus Thereva; species Thereva nobilitata. The sequence continues at coordinate 164,729,932 of OY979694.1, forward strand.
TGTAAGCTTCAAAACGTCTACATCTGCATTAAGGCTGAAACAGAATCAACGCAGTGTGCAGTATGCAGTGTTGTGTACTGCTTGTCAAATATTACGGCACCGCATCTTATAACGAAATGAACCCAGTGCAGTGTTTGTCAAATCAAGCCAAACGTCAAAATTTTTTTTAATTTTGAAAACATGGTGCGGAGAAATTTAAGAAATATTCTTTTATTGGCGGCGTTAACAGTTTATAGAAATAATTTGATTTTACTACGTAGAAAGCGAACGCTGTGGACAAAATTAATACGCTCCGAAAAAGAACGTGAAAAACATGGATTTTATAACAAAGTGTTTAAAGTGCTAAAGAACACCAATGATGAGGAATTTAAAAAAATCACTAGGATGAATATTTCTCAATTTGACCTTTTAAGTAATTTGTTGGAAGAAAAGTTATCGAAATGGTCCCAAAGAAAGCCAATAATACCGGAGTGTCGTTTGGCTATGACTTTAATGTATGTTATAAATATTTTTTAAAATATTGTTGATTAAATATCTAACTAATGTTGTTTTGAATTTAAGGTTTCTTTCACAAGGAATTAATTTTAGATCCTTGTCCTATATATTTAGAACCGGAGTTTCTACTGCACGCGAGATTGTTTTAGAAACTTGCGATATTATATGGGATGAACTACACAAAATTTACGTGTCATCACCAAACGAAGAAGAATGGAAAAGAATTGCCGTTGACTTTTTCAATATGACGGGGATGCCGAATTGCGTTGGTGCGATAGATGGCAAGCACATTAGGATCAAGTGCCCGCCAAATGCAGGATCACTATACTATAACTATAAAAAATACCATAGCATTGTATTGCTTGCCGCTTGTGACAGCAGCTATTGCTTCACAGCAATAGATATAGGTGCTTATGGTAGTCAGAGCGACGGAGGCATTTTTAATGCGAGCTCTTTTGGACGGAAAGTTCTCGATGGAAAAATAAATTTTCCTCCAAGTGACTATCTTCCAAATAGTAATATAAAGTGTCCATACTTTTTGGTTGCTGATGCAGCCTTTCCATTAAAAACCAACATAATGAGACCTTATGCAGGAATGCTGCTTTCAGAGGATAAAGAAAAATATAATAAAATATTGTCTAAAGCAAGAGGAAGAATAGAAAATGCATTTGGGATAATGACAATGAGGTGGCGGATCCTTTTGAACGTTATAAATTGTAATCCTGAAAATGCTATACGCATAGTTAAGGCTGTTGTCGCCTTACATAATTTCGTTAAAATGAACGATGGGGAATATTGTCCTCCTGATTATGTAGACCGATATAATGGAGATGAAAGAATAGATGGATTGTGGCGAAAAAACGTAATGGCTCTGCAACAAACAAGGTTATTTACAAGATTTAATGCTCCTAGAAATGCATTTGAAATTAGAGAAACCCTCAAGGAATATATTTTTACAAGTACTAAAAATAATTAGAATTTTTATATAATTTTATGAAAGAAAGAAACAGTTTTATATTTTTGTATAAAAATGTGTAAAAAAAATACCTTCATTATAAAAATAAATAACAAAAACAGAACAATTCGATTTAAGAAACAAAAATTAACTTCATTATAAAAAACAAAAATAAAAAAAAGAACAATTCGATTTAACAAGTAAACTATAAACTAAAACAATAAATAAATCACTTCACTCATGTGGCCTTTTTAATTTTCTTACTTCTTCGTCTAATAAAGTAATTATATTTATTTGCAGGGCCCTGAAAGTCGCTGGGGGCAATGCGGCTTCTTTTATTTGCACAGCCAATGAATCACAAAAAATGTCTTCTTTGGTTTTTATGTGTGATTCTTCATTACTTACTTTTTCTATAAAACTAATGATTTTTTTATTTGTATTGGCTATTTGTGTTTCGTCTAGTAGCCGCCTCTTTTGCTTTTTAGCTAATATTTCCCCACTATTACTGCTTTCTAAAGGTGATGAATTTTCGTTGGAAGATGGTTCTTCAAAAACAATGATATCGCTTAAATCATCGTCGCATCCATTTTCATCAGCCTCCAAAGAACTATAGTTGCTTATAGTACTGGAAGGTTAAGCAATAAATAGAAATCACAACACTTTTAAACTTATTCAGTTACTTTTCGTTTACAGTTTCGCAATTATCTAAAAATGATAAATGCAAACCAAGGCGGTACGGCTTCTTAACAACACCTGCACTACCAGATGGGGCTTCTTTCTTGGTCCTGTAGTACCTATCTTTGATGGCCCTCCACCTCTTCTTTGCTGTTTCGACTAAAAGATGTTAATTACATTTTAGTTTTGTTTCTCTTTCAATATTTAATTTATATATTAACAAAATAAACATACCTGAAATATCTAATTCCTTTGCAATTTCTTGCCATCTTTTCTCTTTGAGTCTGTTATTTTTATAACCCTTGTTACATTTATTATAAAGAAACTCGCTCTCTTTTACGGCTTCTATTAGCTCCTCGTCAAAATTCATTTCTTTTTGTGTTGTTTTTTTCTAATAAGGTTTTGAGCGCCTTAACAAGCGTAACAAAGATCGACAAAATTATTTAGAAACACAAGAACTTCGCAATAAGGAACACACTAAAATCGAGGATGCCGATACATTAATAATATTGAGCCGAAAAATGCTGATTTAACAGGTATCTTTGCCGGCATTAATGGCGGCAGAAGCTACAAAGGTATTTATAAAATTCAACTCTATTCCTACCACAGTTAGAAAAATTTGTGAGGTTAGAAAATAAACGTCAAATCACACACTGCACAGTAAATTTAGAAATTAGCCTAAATTTGCAGTGCAGTATTCTGCTGCTCACTGCCCTGCATGCAATTGTGTTCCGGGTAGTAGAAAAGCACGAAACCAAACTTTGACAGGCGGTGCAGTACACTGCACTGCGTTGATTCTGTTTCAGGCTTTACGCTTCGGGTTTTTCTATAAGGAAAAAAATGTTAAAGTAATTTCAAATAATAAAATGGATAAAAAAGTTATGTATACAAATGTGCACTGTTAAACAAAATCAAGGACCTCATAACATTTTCGGGCGGGACCTTCTGGTTTTTGTAAAGAGATACCTTATACTCATCATAATTAGATAATTTTTCGCGTAAGATGTCTGGCCTGCATTGAAAGCCAAACAGTTCGGGGATTGTTGTAATATTGGTCGTATTTGATAAAACACGGTATACATACTGCTAAGTAACCTGAATATAAAAATTTAACTGTTAGTTTGATCGTTACCTCACTGCAATCGCTTTTTTAAACAATTTTGCGTAGAATCTTATTTGAATTAAAATTTAGTTACAAATTTGTGTTTTATAAATAATATAAACAATAAAAAAGAAATGCATAGTCAAATGTGATGTGTGGAAGAGGGCTTGCGGAAATAAAAAATATTTTAATGTTCGTTACACCAAAAATATGCTCTGAATACTTTTTAGAGCATGAATATACATTGCAAAACATTCTTTTAAAGACAGAAATAGTAAGCAAAACGTGGAAAATCGGAATAGGCAATTTAGTAATAATACAGTTAGTAGTATTGTTACTTAGGACATAGCAATTATACCATGTAATTGTTCAATTTGTAGTAAAATTATGTATTATATTTTTATAAAAGAAATATAAAAAGTGCTGTGAAGTAAAAAAGCAATTGAAGAAAAAGAAAAACAAGCAGACAAAACTTGAATTACAATTAGAAGAGGATTTTATATAAACACTACAAAAAAATAAGAAAAGGAAAAAATGAGGTTGTTGTCCTGGCGAGATAGGAAATAATTATTTAACAATAATAATATCTTACGGAAATCTGCACAACTTCTGCCTCTACAGGTTCCTCTGTAGGTTCGCCGGACAAATCTGAGTTCTAAAAGGAGAAAAAAATCAATAGAAAATCTTGATAATTGATGATTTTGTTACTCACCTTATTCATGAAATTAATATTTGACAATCCTTTTACTTCATCTCATTCAGCAAATTTTTGGATGAAAATTTTTTCGTTAAAGTTTCGTTAGGTGTGTCGTACTTTCCCTTTCCGCACCCCGTTTCTCTCCCCTAAAACCGGTTTCACCGTGCGTCTTAGTCTCCTGTGTGGCACCAGCCAATAAGAATATGAATTATTCATGAAAACAAATTTCAACAAATAAATAAAAAATAGAAATGTTGGATAAAGGGAATGTGAAAAAGACATAAATTAAAATAAACTAGTAAGGACGCCCGTTACCGAAATTCGGTCACCAAAAAATTACTACATAAAATTCACCCTTTGTTCGAATTTAAATTCGGCTATGTCTACGCCACTATAAAAACAAAAAACTACAAATAAAATTAAAAGAAAATCACTTAAAGCATCAAAATTAAAATATTGAAAAAAATAACGTCGCAACTTGCCTCTTTAAATTCAATTCAAATAATAAATGTATTCTATCACTTTGCACTTGTTTTCACTCGCCAAAAAACGAACGGCAGCACCTTACAAAAATACTATACACAAAAGAGTATAAAAAAAAAATAGGTAAAAAAACTTTTAAGTGAAATGGTTTTATTTGAAATCATAAGCTGTACCAAAAACTAGAAAATAATTAGAACACAAACATGGACCTTCTTGAGATTCCGACGTCTGGTAAGAAATAATGCAATAGTAGCCGTGCTGTTTTCTTATGTCGTATGCCAAGGTACCCTTTGTGTCGCTGCGTCAACGGATTAAGTAATATTCTGGGACTTTTAACAGACTAAAATAAAAACATGGGGCGCATTTGAAATATATTGGTGGGCTTGGAAACACATTCTTCTAGACAAGTCGTTCTTATTTAATTATACAGTGGATATACAGGTTTTTATGCGCCCCATGTTTTTATTTTAGTCTGTTAAAAGTCCCAGAATATTACTTAATCCGTTGACGCAGCGACACAAAGGGTACCTTGGCATACGACATAAGAAAACAGCACGGCTACTATTGCATTATTTCTTACCAGACGTCGGAATCTCAAGAAGGTCCATGTTTGTGTTCTAATTATTTTCTAGTTTTTGGTACAGTTTATGATTTCAAATAAAACCATTTCACTTAAAAGTTTTTTTACCTATTTTTTTTATTTTCTAGTTTTTAGTTTGATTTTTTAACATTAAAAACTCCCCAATACCGATTTTCAATGGATTTAAGACGCATTTGCAAAACTCATCCGCCATTTTGTATTTTCCAATTTTGATCACAGAATCGTCATTTGTGGTCCTGAAAACCCCCAATACCGATTTTCAATGGATTCAGAACACATTGGCAAAATTCATCCGCCATATTGGCGCCGCCATATTGGCGCCGCCATTTTGAATTTTTAAATTTTGACCACAGAATCGTCATTTGTGACCCTAAAACCCCCGATACCGATTTTCAATGGAATCGGAACACAATTGCAAAATTCGTCCGCCATCTTGGAACCGCCATCTTGATTTTTGTACAAAATTGTCAGATTGCATTGTCACGGGAGCTCAATGTGTGGGCAAAATTTCATAAGAATCGGTTCAGTAGAAGTAGACGAAAAAGCTGTCGCAAGATTTGAACCAAACAAACAAACAAACAAACAAACAAATATACGAGGTGAAGCTAAATAAAACCATTAAAAATGCACGCACAAAGTGACCGAGTTTTTTTATGTCAGTTATGCCGCCAAAAATCCACACAAAAGCTTGTTTTCTCTGTTTCTCATTCGCTTCACTGAAACGGCATTTGTGTCAATCGTAGGCTACTCAGCTCTACGTTGATGCTCACAAAAAAATTCAAATTTTCCAACGGCTTTTTAAAATTCGAAAAATTAAAATCGCTATAACTTTTTTATTCGTGAATCGATTTCGTTGAAATTCCTTATTACAAAACTATGCCATAAAAAGAACATTTTCTGAAAATTTAAACAAAATCGGTCCACGAACAAAAAAGCCTTAGCGTGTACAAACTTTTTGTTTCCCTATTAATATATAAGATTATTATACACTTTAGAATTTGGAAAATGCGAAAAAATTAGAATTTTGGCACATGGCGGCAAATTATACCAGATTACCTTAATTTTACCTCAAATAGATAGCCACTTTTCGATCGGTAGATTATTGAAAAAAGCTGAGTTTTGTTGCTTTTTTCAATATAGAAAGTAATCAGTTGATTTGAAATTTTTATTTTAGTGTGATGATGTATTCTACCGTGTGTCACAACCACACAAAATAACGGATTTTATCATAATTATGCTGTGTTGTGTCAAGGCTATAGCTTAGCACTAAGTTTACGTGAAATGGAATTGGGCATTTTTGGCTAGTGAAAGAGTAACCGTGGTGAATTAAATCAGCTCTGGCAGTTTATGGCAGTTATTATATTCGTTAAAAAAACTTGAAATTTGGAATAGAAAATTATCGAATAATCAATCGTTTTGAAAGGAAAATAGTAAGTAGATAAAATAATTTTAATAGTAAAGAAAATTATACTGATATATAATTTACAGATTTACAGAATGGTTCTAGATACGAAGGTTTTGCTTCTACTAGCAGCAGGTACATTAGCAACTGTGAATGCTGCTGTTTTAATTCAAGACAAGAGGAAAAGGCGCTCAACAAGCGCATTTTTATATTTATAACATATATCCTATTACATATTGCATTAAGTTTGCAGATTTGGTTGCTTCACCCGAAAAATTTAAAGAAAACTTCCAAATGGATGTAAAAACGTTCGAAGGATTATTCGCCTTAATTGAACCGCAAATTCAGCCAAAGACTACGACGCGTCCAAATGATGGAATTTCTTCTAAAGAGAAATTTGCCGCTGTTTTAGAGTAGAAAAAAGCAATTTGCATTATGTGACATAATTTACACAATTTTTCCATATATCTAGCTAGTGGATCCTTACAAAGATATGTAGGGTCCGTATATAGGATAAGTAAACAACACTTTGGTTTACTTATTGACGAAGTGTGCAATAGCATATCTACTGCATTATGCAAAGAGATTTTTGGACTCTGTCGAAATAATTTAAAGTCAGCTGCTGCCTGTTATGAAAACAAGTGGAATTTCCCTAATTGTCTAGGGAGTATTGATGGCAAGCACATTTCCATCAAATGTCCACGAAATGCTGGAAGTTTATTTTATAATTATAAGGTGAATTTTAATGTTAACATATTTAACTTATTACATTTTTTAAAATTGCTTTCTTCTTCCAGGGCTTTCACAGCATTATATTAATGGCAGTAGCTGACGCAAATTATAGATTTATGTTTGTAGATATTGGTGCATGTGCAGGGAAGGGGATGCTACTGTATTTTCTCTGACTGACCTAGGAAAAAAGATAAACGAAGACGAATTGCAGCTTCCAGAAGATCGTCGTATAGCTGACGCAATATTACCCTATGTCTTTGTAGCAGACGATGCATTTCCTCTTCGGAGAAATATATTGAAGCCATATGCACCCAAAAAAGGAGAACGTCTGAATGAGCAGGAGCGCATTTTTAATTATAGGCTAAGCAGAGCTCGAAGATGTGTGGAAAATGCGTTCGGCATATTATCCTGCACGTGGTATTGTTTAGGAAGGACGATGCTATGCTCCCCTGATAGAGCACAAAAAATCATAAGAGCGTGTTGATATTTGCATAATTATTTAATAAGCCATAACAAAGAAAACTGCCCTTTAAGCTTTGCAGATAGACAAGAGTCTGATGGGAAAATTGCAGAAGGTGATTGGAGAACACAAATACCAGAAAACAGTATTTATAACACACATGTTCCACCTAAACACGGTCGATTGTCTACAGAGGCGAAGGCAATTAGGGACGCTTTTAAAGAATATTTCTGTACCGTAGGTGCCGTAGAATGGCAAAATAGAAGCATTTTTAAAGAATAGCCACAATTACTTTTTTTGTTTAAAATTATTTTATTGCAACAAATCTATTAATACTATTTATTATAATTAATTAAAAATATTTGTTACAACTAATTTTTACTTGTTATTTTTTGCTTTCTGGAACTCCTTCAGGGCATTATACGCAGAAGTAGTGAAATCCATACTTAAATCCTCTACTGTCTCGGAAGGTAATTGCTGCAGAATTTGGTTCAAATTTATATACATTGACATGTATTTTAACATGGGTTCTGCTGCCGATGTAGAAGCAGTTATTAAATTCCGGACAGTAGAGGATAGTTCCGCCGCTTCTTGTAACAGCTGCGATTTGTCTTTCTTTGGCTACAAATATATGAATATTAAATTTTGTCATTTCCTATAAATTTAAGAAGATTCTTCGCCTAGGTCTTCCATTCTAGCACTGCTGGATATCGTTCTAAAAATGTACATATGTGTTATATGTAAAGAGAGAATTGTGCATTCTTTCTGGACCTGGAGTTTTTTCTGCCAACTCCAAATCCTGACCTGACTTCACCTTCTTCGATCGACATCTTTGTTAACGTGACAAGTCCAAAGAAAATTTGACTGATGAATTAATTAAATTTGAATTGACAGGAAGACAAAGCAACCTACATATGGCAGTTCCAGACTATAAAAATTATAATGAAAGTTTATCAAAAGCTCGCCTACTAGAACATTAGAGCGAGCTTGAGCAAAGTAAACAGAATAAAAGGCGAATTTCGGCACAGAAAAATCATTCTTTATCCAGACGTGGTGTTATGTATAAAAAACCACTTCCTCAAAAAAATTCCCAAATTCAAAAATCCTTAACGGAAAATTTTTTATAACCCTAAATTTTTTCATAAAAAATCTAAAAATCCTAAACGGAAAAATCTCTATAGGACACTTCCCTTCACGGGAAACGACGAAGACAGCAACCTGAGCTTTTCTGTCTGCGAGATAATATTCGCAAAATTTGCTGCGGGAATTTGAAAAGTGCATCGTAACAATTTTTCCGTGTGACTTGCTGCACATGCCTTTTTTTACGCTACCTTTTCGTAGTCGAAAAGAGTTGATCTTAACCTTGACCCCGGCGTGGGAACCGTTTTCCCTGTGTTGTTTTTGTTTTCTTTTTGAAGAACCACGGCTCGGCGGCGGTGAAAAATTAAAATATTGAGTGTTGACTTAACCTTTACGCGAAGCGGTTTATATTAAAAAAGTGTTGTTTGAATTTTCATCAGCGGCGGGCGGTTTTTTGTGTTAAGTTTTATGGAATAGAATTGTTTATAGAGTTATTTTAAATTAGCCAATAGAATTTTGTGGAAAGTAAAAAGATTACCAAATAAAAGGAATTGTGTTGATAAACAAAGAATTGTTTAAAGAGTTATTTCAAAGTAGCCAATAGAATTTTGTGGAAAGTAAAAAGAATAATAAATAAAAAGAATTGTGGTGATAAACAAAAAATTGTTTAAAGAAGTTATTTCAAATTAGCGAATAGAATTCTGTGGAAAGTAAAAAGATTAAAAAATAAAAAGAATTGTGTTGATAAATAAAGAATTGTTTAAAGAAATATTTCAAATTAGCCAATAGAATTTTGTGGAAAGTAAAAAGAATAACAAATTAAAAGAATTGTGTTGATAAACAAAGAATTGTTTAAAGAGTTATTTCAAATTAGCCAATAGAATTTTGTGGAAAGTAAAAAGAATAATAAATAAAAAGAATTGTGGTGATAAACAAAGAATTGTTTAAAGAGTTATTTCAAATTTGCCAATAGAATTTTGTGGAAAGTAAAAAGAATAATAAATAAAAAGAATTGTGGTGATAAACAAAGAATTGTTTAAAGAGTTATTTCAAATTTGCCAATAGAATTTTGTGGAAAGTAAAAGAATAATAAAAAAAGGGGGATTTGGAGAGGAGAGTGTCGCTGAAAAGGTAAGCGAAGTAACAAGTATTGAGTTTAACTTTGAGGAAACAGCACATTAAAAAGAAAAGTAATTTAACAATTGGTGCAGCCCGTAGGATCCGGGTGAGGCCAAAGAAGCTAGTACTTTGTCGGTTGCGATCGACAAGGCCGACGACCTCGGATCCTATTAAGAATCTTCCCTCGGGCGTGTACAACCACGGTGCCTCTGCTCCAGGCGGGCACGCGCTCACCCCCCTTATAATGTCATCGCGGGAATTTTAGTGGGCTTCATCCCTGCCCAGGAGACGCCCTATGTCCGAGGGCCAACCAGGGGACAGCAGCCATTCTGAGACTCCCCCCGAGGGACCAACAAACCCCAACTAGTGAGATAGGCACACCAGGACCCTCAACCTTGCCAGGGCCCCACGGAACTCCAGGGAACTACCAGGCCCTTCAACGAGGGAACACATCGACACCAACAGCGACCACCTCATCAACAGAACCACCAGAATCCCCCAGACGACTACGAAGCGGGACCCACATAGGCAAAAACGTTAGTCAAGTAAGTGTAAAAACTCTAAACGATATCCTCAAGCGAGCGCAGGAGACCGGCGAGTTCAATTTAGCTCATTTAGAAGCCGTTGATAAACAAATCGAACGTGCCGCTAAAGAGCGAAAAGTTAAATTAGTAGCCTACAAAGAGGCGGCCTTAAAATTCCAACGCCACCTAGACGAATTCAAAGGCAATCTCCCTCGCCCCCTTGAGGATAATATTTTAGAACTAGAGGTTAAGGAGGATTTAAGTGTAAGCCCAGATAAATCAAATAACGAACCGCCCGAGCCCGATACCGCCCCGTTAGATCTCCTGGCGGACTGGATAGAACTGTCCAGCCGTTCCCTGTCGCTTCTGGAAGAAGAAGAAAGGACCTTTGAAACTAACCCTCTTTTTAAACCTTCATTCTTAAAATAAGACTTAACAGCTATGGCCGACGACTATATAAAAGTCGCCAAACTAACGGCCCAGCTTGTACCCTTATTCGCTGGCGGGCAAAGCCCGACAATAGGGACGGAATTACAGATGTTTCTAGGCTGTTGCCGCCGGGTACTCCAGTGCCTGACGGAACAGGAAAAAGCGGCCTTCTTACAGATATTTCCCACTAGGCTCCGAGGAGAGGCCTACCAACTGGTTGGCACCTCCCAACCCGCCACTTTTGAGGAGGCAGAAAACCTCCTAAACAGGACGTACCTCCCCAGGGAGACATACCAGGAGTTGGTAAATAAACTAATTCAATTACGACAATTCCCAGTAGAGCCCCTCACCACGTATACAACGCGAATTAAGCAACAGTTGTCCCTGTGTGAAGAGGCGGCCACTACCAAATATGGCGCCCTAGCAGCTCCGGCCGTTAAGAGCCAATTACAGGACTTCGCTAAAAATGCCCTGCGGAGTGGGGTTACCAACCCCAACCTCTGCCAATACCTTTTAACTTTGGGAGAGGACACTCTTGATAGTCTGACTCAAAAGGCACTGGACATGGAGAAACTTCAACAGAACTCCATGTATGCACCCTACCAAATGTCAGTGCCTCTCCCAACCTTCAACCCCTACGGGAAAACAGCCCCAATAACCCAGCTTGAAAATGTTTACAAAGGGGTCCCCGCAATCCAACAACAGCCCACACACACTCAATACACCGCCCCGCCAATAATGACAACACCGCAATCAACACTCCAAAATCCGATCAACCCCCAGGTAATGTACACCACGTACGCCCCACTACCAAAAACCCCGCAAAGTACACCGCAGGCGCCATTACAGAGCGTCCAACAGGTAACTGCTACGAGCCCCTCTCCTAAACCCGTAACCAACCCCTTGGCAAACATCACTTGTAGCTACTGTCGGAATAGAGGGCACACTTATGCAGATTGTCTGAAGCGAAAAAACACTCCTTTCTGCGTAATTTGCAGGGCCAATTCACACGATGCGAGGAACTGCCGCCATCCAGCGGAGTCACCCAGGCCCCATTTCAGCAATAACAACCGATATCAACAACAGGGCCCATCATTTAGTAATAATAGTCGTTACCCTAACCAAAGGTCTCAATTCCAAGGTAATAACCGTTACCCAGACAAGAGGTCACAACCAGTAGGTAACTACCGTTACCCTGACCAAAGACCTCCCAATCAGGGCGTTAATCGTCAACCAAACAATCGACCCACAAGTAATGTTAATTGCCCTCCAAATGACCGTCAACAACTGGACAACAACACCAGATCAGTGTTCAATATTAGACATAGGTGTGATTTCTGCCATAGACGTGGCCACACAGTAGACGACTGCCGTCAAAGGCAGCGTTGGGAGTCGCAGCAAGCGGGAAACTCCCCGCAGTCGGACCAAGAAACCCCGGCCCGACAATAACTTCGCAAAATCCTACTACAGGGGAACCTCAAGAGCCCGCACCAAGTGTCCCACTCGTCACCCTTCCACTAGACATAAGCCTTAACGACAAAGCCAACCTAGCAGTGGACACCGGCTCTCAGGTCAGTATACTAAAACACAAAAAACTCAAGGATCCCAACCTATTGGATCCCGCTAAAAAATTCACATTACAAACGCCATACGGCCAAGGAAAAACCCTAGGGAGCTGTCAGGGGAATGTTCTTCTCAATACCCCCCTCCCATGCACCTTTCAAATTGTGCAAAACACGCCAGAAATTCCCAGCGATGGCCTATTAGGATACGATTTTGTTACCAAACACTGTAACGTTGAGGGTCCAAACCAAACACTGCGATTTCCTCGCACAGAAACAAATCCAGTAGAAATGGATATTCCACTACATAGTAGAACCAGCAAGTCGAAACCCAGAGAGCAGCAGGAGCAAACCCAAATCAGGGAATCCCCCGGTGGTGTCTCCCGTGTAATCTCAGAAAATAATACAAACTGCCTAACTCAAGATGGGTCGAGGTTGGAAGACAGCCTCAACGACTTTGAGACCACCAAGGTCACAAGACATAAGGTAGCATGGGATAAACCCCTCTGCCTCCCAAGTCAAATGATGGTCCTATTTCACTAAGGCTAGAGGAAGAAATGCTCTGTGAGTCGTACGAGCCGAGCGAAGGAGTATTCCTCGCCAATGCCCTTTTGCCATCAGGAACAAGAACAGTATCTGTCGGTCTCCTCAATGTAAACACCCAACCAGTAGTCCTGGCGAGTCTAACTCTTACGCTCGCCCCATCAAAGGACTACAACACCATTCAACTAGCCCCGACCACCAATCCTAAGCCGCTAACGAATGCTAAAGACGAAGGAGGGTACCCATCAGGCTCTGAACCAGTCGGTCTCAGGAACGCCAGTGCCCCACCGTCCCCAAACGCAAGGCTTCAAGGTATGCCCAAAAATGGAGCAACCCCGCAGGGTATACCGAAGGGTAAACGGGCAAAATTGAAGTTGGGGAAAAGGGGAAGGGACATCCCCCTCTGCCAGCTGAGATACCTATTCCCGGACTTCGAAGATCCGGACCCCGAGCGCCACTCGCGCCTCAAGCAACTGGACGAGAAACTTAACCTCGACCATCCCCTAACGGCCGAAGAAGAACGGTCCATCAGGGATCTCTGTTACGAATATGCCGATATCTTTCATTTAAAAGAGGACAAGCTAACCTACACGGAAGCTCTGAAGCACGAGATCCCTATGGTCTACGACCAGTATATTAACCAAAAAATGTACAGGCCTGAAACCCAAAGGCAGGTCATAAACGACCAATTAAAAGAAATGTTGGACAACGACATTGTCCAACGAAGTAAAAGCCCTTGGAACTCACCCTTCTAGTGGTCCCGATGGTGAGAAAAAATGGCGATTTCCGAAAGATCAATGAAAAGACCATAGGCGACGCGTACCCGCTGCCAAGGATCGAGGACATTCTAGACCAGCTCGGTCACTCGAGATACTTCTCTACCCTCGACTTGGCCAGTGGTTACCATCAGGTATTGGTGGAACCACAAGAGCGCCCCAAGACGGCTTTTAGCACGAACTATGGGCACTATGAATTTAAACGTATGCCGTTTGGGTTAAAAGAAGCCCCGGCTACGTTTCGGAGACTAATGAATTATGTCCTCACAGGCCTACAAGGTCTCGAATGCTTCGTGTACCTAGATGATATAGTCATCTACAGGCAGAACCTTGAGGACCATAATTCAAAACTCCAGAGAGTATTCGACCGGTTGAGGGAGAACAACCTCAAATTACAACCGGAGAAATGCCAGTTCCTAAAGAAGGAAGTAGTCTATCTGGGTCACGTATGCTCCGAAGAAGGAGCCCTCCCCGACCCCAGGAAGACAGAGTGTGTTCAAAACTTCCCGGCACCCCGAACAATCAGGCAGGTACAGTCTTTCCTAGGCCTCGCCAACTACTATAGAAAGTTTATCCCAGACTTTTCTAAGATAGTGCGCCCGCTAACGAATTTGTTGCGAAAGGGCGTGAAATTTTCTTGGACGCCGAAATGCCAGGAAGCATTTCAAACGGTAAAGCGTTCCTTAGTCTCCCCACCACTGCTGATCTACCCTGATTTCGATAAACCATTCAACCTAACAACGGATGCCAGTAGTGAGGTACTCGGAGCCGTGCTCTCTCAGGGAGAAGTGGGTAAAGATCAGCCCATAGCATATGCGAGCCGCACCCTAAATAAGGCGGAGCGCAACTACTCCACCGTCGAAAAAGAGTTGCTAGCCATAGTATGGGCTGTTAAGAACTTCAGGTGTTACTTAATGGGCCGAAAGTTTACGGTCTACACAGATCACAAACCGCTCAAGGGGGTCTTTAACGTCAAAGACCCCACCACTCGACTCGTTAGATTTCACCACAAATTGTCGGAATACGACTACCATATTGAGTATAAACCGGGTAAATACAACACGAATGCTGATGCTCTCAGCCGGATTCCCCGAAGAGCAGAAGAGCCCAATACCTTCACGGTGGAAGCTCTAATTCATCAACCCGGTGAGCCCCTACCCGTAACCCTCGGTGGTCCAATGGTGCACTTGAACGGACCCATAGGCCCCTGATCGAATATCTACGCACCATTGTAGATGAAAGCCCAAATGGTTGGGACCAATTCTTACGTACGGCAGCGTTCGTGTACATCAATAGCGTACACGAGGGAACGAAACTCACACCCATGGACTGCCTCTGTTTCACTGCGGACGTCCCATCCAATCTAAAACGCAACCCGGAGCCATTTTATAATAACGAAAGTTATTACCACCAATTGCGGTACAAGCTGCAAAAGTCCAACGCCCTAGCAAGGAGAAACTTGCTAGCCAGTAAGACTCGCTCCAAAGCATATTATGACGGGAACGTCCGGCCCCTATCCCTCCACGTAGGCGACAAGGTTCTCTTGCGCAACGAGGCCCGGGTCTGGGTCGGGCCCTATACCGTAGTAGCAGTCCCAAGCGCAGTGAACACTACCATCAAAATAAATAGGAGATTGGTTCCGGTCCACAATAACTGCTTGAAGCCCTTTTATGAAAATAAAACGCAGCTTTAAGTCCTGCCTACTAACGCCTAACGGTGTTTTACGATATAAAACACCGACTCAGACGGATGGCAGTCGGACAAAATACACCTGTCCACAATCTTATTAGTTCAACCGGCTACAAGCAAACGAAAACTAACCTCCTATTTATCCTCTCGTTGCAGTGCAAAATGTGGACGCTAGTATTTCTCCTAGCCCTACAAATGCACCCCGTTATTAGTGGCTATCGTCCGCTCTAAATGTACCAAAAGGCCCGGGAATGCATGTCCTCCGGAGGAGAGAACCGCCTCCGAGGACCAAACGGCCCCAAGAGGGGTCCCGATGCAACCCGAGCCCGCATACGCCACAGTAACGATAGAGACAATACCTAAGCCCCTAAGTAGATCTCACACATTACCAAGGGCCTCTTCCATACAATTAGTACAACCAGGGTCTGGGAAAGGGTAAATCGGGCCGCGAAACGCGTCCCTTACTCAGTGCCGCCTTACTAGACCCAATATACGCCACTAAACTTAACCGTTAGTATGCAACCTCCACCTAAAACAATAATCGCCATGCATCACGCCTAATTATAATGCGTTCCTATACCTCACCCTACCAACCCATCTTCACACAAAAGGGTTTAGGAGGTCGCCAGAAAAACTTACTATGGAGTAAATCAGCGAACGAACCATAGCCCTTTTCCATAAAAATAGCATTCCCATAAAGTACTAGGTACGCCCGCCCGGCCTAACCTCCTTCATCCCCTCATTTCCTTCGAGTACGAGAATCGCTCTACTCCGTAGCGATTCTCTTGCTTCAGGGGGGGAAGGAATGTTATGTATAAAAAACCACTTCCTCAAAAAAATTCCCAAATTCAAAAATCCTTACCGGAAAATTTTTTATAAACCTAAATTTTTTCATAAAAAATCTAAAAATCCTAAACGGAAAAATCTCAAAGAATTATCTCACGAGAAAAGCCCGTTGTAATAGGACACTTCCTGTTTCGGTTCGAAACATAAGTGACATATACATAAACAAATAAAATAAAAACAAACTACATACATGCAGAAAACCACAATATAATCAAAACCACCTTAACTGACAATAAAACTTAAAGCAAAACTAAACAAAATGAAATAAAATTAAAAACTAAAAAAAATAATTAATTTAAATAATTACTACCTATAAACTAATCAAATAAAACACTAAGGAGAAATAAAAATAATATAAACAAAATAACTACCACGCCATCTGTCCGAGAGATCAGTTGTTAAAAAGTTCACCAACGAAGAAAAAGCTCAGCTGATCGCCGCCAACTTCAATATATGGGGAGAAAAATTCCCCCCAGCAAAAAGCTCGCCAGCAGAAGTCGCTGGCTATATAATTCAAAGCAGCTGGAATTCCAGCTGACTGTTTACTTGTTACCGCAATCGGACAGTAAGTAGTTTCAAGCGTTTATGAGGAAATAGCCCATAAACATAACATAGGGATTTAGATAGTCGATCGGTGTATGCCGTTGATTTTTTCATAGTTTATCTAGAATATCAAAAGAATTGTCATTGTGTCCAGGTGGAGGAAATAACTTGGTTATTTCTTGAAACTTTAGGAAACTTGTTGCATGCCGGCAATTTCCTGGTGATTTTGAGAAATAACAAAGATTAAAAACATAAAATAAAATAGGAATCAGAATATAATTTAATTTAAATACGGCTGCAATTTCAGCGTATTTAAATTGAAAGATTCCAATTTTAGTAAAAGGGAAAAATTAAAATAGTTGAAAAACGGCTGCAAATTCAGCGTAGTCAACTGGCTGATAAAAAGAGCTTTCGCAAGTTAGCCTTTACGGTCGATTCGAAAGCCACGGTAAAAACGACTGTAAGTTCGGTGTTTTTAACGAGATTTAGGTTTCCAAAAGCTGCTCTAAATTCCTGCCGCAATTTCAATTTGAAGATAAATTATTTCGGGTTTGCTTCATACAAACAGCCGAAAGGAATATAATTGTTTCTAATTTTCACCAACGTAGTTGGGACATATTCAGGTTTTGAACAAGGGTGAACTGTGTAACTACAAGTTCACCTCTGGTCAAAACGATCAAGGAAAGCTTTGATAAGATTAAAATAAGACCGAGACAACGGCATACAAAAACTAGGGCAAGACTCTAGTTGGTTATATTGAAATCTCAGACAATTGGAACATCTGGGTGACCGAATTTTTTGCAAATTAAGCAAAGCGGTTATTCCAGCATTGTGAAGAAATACACCAGTATTGTCAACTGAGACCTAGGAATTCCCAAAATATAAAAAAGGGAAAATATTTTGAAAGAAAGATCAAACAAAGCTTTTCTTGGATAAATATTGGAACAACAATAATAACCACAGTTTATTTTCAGATTACACACAACACAAATAAATTAAGAAGTTGAATTAAGTATAACTTGAATTAGAATTGAATACTTTGAGTAAAGTAACGTAAATATAGGATTAAATTATTTTTAATTAGAATTGTTAATTTATAGGAGAAATTACATTTATTTTAAACCAAACCTGGCATTTGAATTCAACGACCTATCCGTTTACAGAGTTTGAATTTTCAGAATCAATTTTTATTGTATGTCGGGTACTGCGCCGCCACATGGTCCTTCGAGCCGGATAGGTCGTGGTCAAATAAATGTAATTCCTTAAAATTAGCAAGTATTAAAAGTAAAGAAAACGGTTTATGTTGTATATTGTTCAAATATTTCACTAAACAAACAATCTAAATTCCAAGATGAAAGGCATTTTACAGCAGCAAAATGTTCTCAAACAGGAACTCGATCAGGCGTTGTCAAATTATAACAAGACACCGAAGCCTAGGCGAACGCCGGGCTATATTCAAGGAAAAATGAAGACCATTAACTCCGCATGGAATAAGTTTAATGAGAATCATTTAGAATTAGCCACGGAAGACCTAGAGGAGATCAAAGACGCCAAGGTGCGAGCTGCTGTTGTTGCCTACCTAAGCGGTGATCAATATCAAGAATTCGAACAAACGTATTCGGAATTCTTTGGAGTTATGCAGGATGCGTTTGACGCTCGCACTTCTCAAACCGATGATCCTTCGGAAACTACTGCAAGGGTCACGTTAAAACTTCCGACAATAGATATACCGAAGTTTGACGGCCAATACACGTCATGGAGGATGTTCCATGACAGATTTGTATCATTGATACATAATGCGGATCGGTTAACTTCAGTCGATAAACTGCACTATCTGAAGAGCTGTCTCACGGGAAAAGCCCGTAGAGACTTAGATGCCTTCGATGTGACTGCAGCAAATTATTCCGCAGCATGGAATTTGCTATGCGATCGCTACAATAAGAAAAGGCTGCTGATATACGCCCAATTAAAGCTGCTATTTAGCCAGCCTAAAATTAGGACAGAGTCTTTCAAGGAAATCAGAGCGACGTTAGATGAATTACAGCGTGTGCCACACGCATTGAAAACCCTAGAAGTGGATATCACTAATTGGGATCCCATATTTGTTTACGTGACAGCGCAAAAATTGCCTGATAAATCACGCAATCTGTGGGAACAATTTATTGCTAAATCAGATGAGCTGCCATCGTTGAAAGATTTAAGCAAGTTTATGGAGGAAAGATATCGGAGCTTGGAAGCAACTAAGGATATCAACCTCAATAAGCCAAAAGATATTAATAAAGCTGGAAAGGAACGAAGTAGAGTAAGAACACAGACTTAACTATCTGTAATACAGATGTTCCGCTTCATACAAAATTTTGGCACCAGCAAATTGCTGGGTAGGATTTGTTTCGATTCCTAAGGCGAAGCTTTAGAATACACATTCCACAAAGCTCTCCGCACATTTCCCCAAGTTCTCTGTTGATAGACAAAGGAAGAGAGGAAGGGCATGGTGGCTACGGAGCTTCATTCCACACGGACGAAGTGTATTTTTTCGCCTGCTCCACCCCTCACTCACTTTGCCTTACCAGCCAGGCAGCAGACGACACAATTTTTTTTGAATAGCAAAGTGCTCACGCGCAGGATGGATTTTTTTGTTAATTGCCATTGTGGCAGGTCATGATTTTGTTTTTCTGTTGTTTTCAGGCATTCAATGATATTTCTCCGATGAAATGGAATATTCTTTCATTCCGCTACACTTCGGACTTCCCGGCCTAAGATTTCAGGTGCGTGGGACATAATCTATTTGAATTGTATTTGATTAGCCAAGGCCTCAGGCGCAGGGCACCGCCGGATGGGTTTTTTAATTTCCAATTTTTTATATGGTTATTTGAAATGGTGAATTGTCGCAGGTTATGATTTTACTTGAGTTTTTAAATTTAACCAACTCTAACTTAATTCTATATTAATTATGCACCTAGCAGGAGAAGGCTAATTATGCTGATTTCTAGATTCCTATAGATTGTGAAAACTTTCATGGCCCAACGTCTAGACCAACGGTAGGCAACCTTCGGCCCGCGGGCCATCTACGGCCCGCGACAAGTTCGTATCCGGCTCGCCAGATGTTTAGAATAAATTATAAAAAATATTTTGCGATGTTTGTCATCTAGTTTAAATTGAATATTACATCCATTGTGCTAAGTTACACTATGCATCATTTCTTTTATAATCCCCCACAAACCGGTTTTATAGACAACAGGTCGCAGGGAAGTTTATTTTATCCTCATTTTGCCTCAGAAAATTTATCAGACTCACCCATCCATCACCGTAACACAATTATTACATCGTTCTCGGGGGTCTGAGGAAACTATGAGTAACTCTGCATCTCATTCGCGTTTCGTTACACGAAAAAGAGACAGAAAAATGAATATTTAGAGGATTATACCTACATTATACACAAACCTGTTTGAGTTGAGGACCGAGTGTTGGATAGTGTGATTTACCCCATTAAAGCATCTTTCACTTCAAATGCAGACAAAAAATTTACTGTTGGGTAGGACACGATTATAAAATGGATTGGTAAGAGGTGCCTTCAAATTAGGCGAGGGGCGATTGAAATGCCAAAATGCCAAAAACCATATTTTACAATCTCACCTCACCTAATTTCAAGTTGGAACCTTTGCTGCCTCAAAAAAAGTAAGAAATGCCTCTCCAATTCGTATTTAAAATCTCACCTCGTCTCGGCTCAAATTGGATATTTTACTGCAGCAAAAAAAAAATAACAAATGTCTCTCGTATTTACAACCTCACCTCACCTCGCCTCATTTTGAGTTGAATTTTACTGCCCCTAAAGAAGTAAGAAAGAAGAAACTCTTGTCTCTTCACTACGTAATTACAAAACAAACTCGTGTCTCTCCACTACGTAATTACAATCACATCTCGGTACACACTCATATACCAAGAGTAGGACAAAAAATTGAGGGCTCAGTAAAATTTACCATCGTGTAAGGGACAAATGTACTGCCTAGTGCAAGTCCGGCTCAATTCTAAAAAAATATAGGTCACAAGAAGGTGCCAAATGACGAGGTGCGGAAAAAAGGTAATATTTATGCTGGCCCATGTTATAAAAAGGTTGCCCACCCTTGGTCTAGAAGACCACCGGATCTTTATCTGCATGCAATATGAGCTTCCTAATTGGGTCGGGCGTAGGACATGGGATTATCGTATTATCGTAACACGTTATCCTAATGCACGTGGGGCTTAGAGGCGGTATCGGTAATGCACGCGACATAATCGATTTTATTGGTTGAAGTTAATTTGGGTTCCGTTCGGTGGAAGTTGATCGCAGGGTTTTTTAGATCATACATATTCGGATTTTGTTCTGAAAACAAAGGTAAGGATTCAAGTTCAATATATTTTTTCGATGTGACAATAGGTCTGCATGTTTGAAAGTCAAGTAAAAATCCAGTTAAAATTCGTTAACTGCTGTTAAGTAAAAAATAGTAAAGAAGTGGGGAATTCAAACAAACAGTTCTCGAGTAAAAGTCAAGTAAAAATTTAGTGTATCTTTCGAAATGTTCCGGGAGAAATGTTTACAGTAGTATTTTTCACAATTTCACAACAAAATGCAATGCCATCTGAGTTTACTAGAATTTACTTCTGTTCAAGAGCTCGTGTAAAAAATAGTAAGAGGGGAAATATGTATAAAGTTTTTACTCGACATCTAAAACAAACAGCTGTGAAGTAAAAACTTTTTACTAAAAGTAAAAACTTTTTTCAAACATACAGACCTAAAGTCTACAACTTTTTTTTTCATAATTAAACACATAGGTAAAAAGCATTCACTAATTCTTATTAATAAGTTTCAATACATATTTTGGTATATATGTATAAGTGGGGCTCCAGACCTAATCGGCTCCAAAAAAATTCCACCCGCCTAGATAATTTCATTGTGAAATAATTGGTAATTTGAGGTGGGGTAGGGGTTTTTAAGAAAAAAAATTTAATACGGAATATAACTGAAATTCTCAAGACTACTTTCTAATTAGGGGCATTCATAAATTACGTGAGGTGATTTTGGCGATTTGGCGAAGAGTAAGACCAATCTTGATTGCATCAGCTACAGCTGGATGAAATGGTGTTGCCTTAGAAATCAAATCTGCGTATTCCAAGGATTCGTTTGGGAATAGACCACATTTCGTATGTACCACGTAATAGCTTCGGACATAAAATTTGTTAAAATATGTCCGTAAAGAATTATTATCTTTTCTGCGATGGCGATAAATATAGAACATGGAATAAATATATAACATGTGAAGAATTCTTCTACACTTTCAGATGGATGATTTGATCTGTGCTTCTGCCTTGCAGTAACTGCGAAGATGCCTGAGAACTCTGTTAAGGCGTCAATACTGTGAGATTGGAGCAATTCCCATAATTTGCCAATAGGATCGGGTACTGTGGTTATATTCATGTTTAATTCCTGAAGTTTATTACAAACGCATTCAAGCTTATCCGAATATCGGTGAGCTTAGGGTCTCAGAACTTAAATTTAGGATTTTTGAATCCAAGTTTGATAACATTAAATGCATTCTGTGAATAATTTCTAAGACGATACCAAAGCGCGAGTTCTATTTTTTTCTTCGTAACTAAAAATATGTACGAAAAACAAATTCTGTAAACCATGTCGGTAAAGTAGATCTGGCAAACCACTTTATATTCGAACCTCTACCCGCGCCCCCCGACCAAAATTTATGCACCCCCTTGGAAAAATTTCTGCCGGCGCCTATGGGTTTTATAAAATATTGTGCAAAACAAGGAGCAAAAGTTGACGGTGTAATTTGGGGAATCAGACTAGGAAAGAAATAATGTTTAAAATTAATAAGACTTAACATTTGCTCGAGTACTTTTTCTATACTAACCTCACTTCCCTGGTAGGCATTCTTGTACATATTTAGCTCTCTATTCTCAGAAAATTTAATAGATGTAACACTTAAATGCAATACTTACTATAATGTTAACCGAAAAATCTTTTTTAAGTAAAATATTCGTCACTTACCGCTGTCTATTCTCACTTCCCTGTCTAGAAATCACCATAATTAGCCTTCACCTGCTAGGTGCATAATTAATATAGAATTAAGTTAGAGTTGGTCAATTTTATAAGCTCAAGTAATAAAAACATAAATTCAATTTGTAAAACATTTTTTTTATTCGATTCCGAAGTATAAATCATATTTCGCGCACCTGAAATCTGCCGCCGGAAACAAAATGTAGCATAATGCCTTAAATACGAAAAGTAATCTAAAAAGAATATTCCATTTCATCGGAAAAATAATATGCCTGCATGCAACAAAAAAGCAAAATCATGACCTGCGACAATTCACCATTTCAAATAACCATATAAAAAATTGGAAATTAAAAAACCCATCCTGCGGTGCCCTGCGACTGAGGCCTTGGCTAATCAAATACGTCGTCCTGCCTTGTCGTCAGCAAAACTCCTATTGATTCTGTAAATTTGTTCCCCATTAAACTTAATGGTAATGTTTTACCCTATGTTGACTCTGTAAGAAATCTGGGAGTCGAGCTCAACTCCAAATTCAGCTGCTGTAATCAAACCAGAATTGTGCTTCGTAAAGTTTATGCCTGCCTTCGCCAACTCTGGGTATCCTCTAAACTACTGCCTCTTGCCTTACGTATACGACTGGTGAAGGCCCTGGTGATGCCTTATTTCACTTATGGTAGCCTAATTTTTTCAAAACTTGATGCTGATTGTTCAAGAAAAATACAAGTTGCGTTCAACGATACCCTTCGATTAGTCTTTAAATTGCGTCGTTTTGATCATATCACGCCCTATGCTTCCGCTCTACTAGGTATGACGCTTGAAAACTACCTAATTTATCATCGATTAAAGTTCACCTTTAAACTTATATACACCCGGTGCCCTGGATATCTATTTGAAAAACTTACCTTCTTGCAACTAAGCAGACATTCTAGCAAACTTTTGGTGCCTCGTAGAAGAACATTATATGGTGAACGCTCTTACTTGTTCCAAATTGCTCGCATATGGAACAGACTACCCCTGTGTATGCGGGGCGCGTCCTCTTGTCGAATATTCAACAAACTCCTGAAGGAACATTTGATAAGTAATAATTTGTAGGGTCACTCACATTTTGAATTTATTTATTTATTTTTATTTTTTTCTGAACTTTTGTCTTTATTTCTTTTCATTCTTCCTCGTTTTGAATATTTTTTTTTCCTTTATTTTCTTAATTTTTCTTGTTCTTTTCTTTAATATTATTTTTTATTGTTAGCTTTTAGTCTATAATTTTAATTTTTGCTTATGTTTTACCGATTAATTTTTAGTTGTACGCTTATAAGAATTATTTTCTTTTGTACAATGTTTATGCAATAAATTATTATTATTATTATTATTAAAAAAATACAATTCAAATAGATTATGTCCCACGCACCTGAAATCTTAAGCCGGGAAATCCGAAATGTAGCGGAATGAAAGAATATTCCATTTCATCGGAGAAATATCATTGAATGCCTGAAAACAACAGAAAAACAAAATCATGACCTGCCACAATGGCAATTAACAAAAAAATCCATCCTGCGCGTGAGCACTTGGCTATTCAAAAAAAATTGTGTCGTCTGCTGCCTGGCTGGTAAGGCAAAGTGAGTGAGGGGTGGAGCAGGCGAAAAAATACATTTCGTCCGTGTGGAATGAAGCTCTGTAGCCACCATGCCCTTCCTCTCTTCCTTTCTTTATCAACAGAGAACTTGGGGAAATGCGCGGAGAGCTTTGTGGAATGTGTATTCTAAAGCTTCGCCTTAGGAATCGAAACAAATCCTACCCAGCAATTTGCTGGTGCCAAAATTTTGTATGAAGCGGAACATCTGTATTATAGATAGTTAAGGGGGCTCACCAGTCCAGAGATCGAAAAAAGCAGGGTTTTTCACGATTTTTTTTTAGATAAATGGAACAATGAAAACAAATGAC